>OX465274.1:109415055-110015055 GCA_949987645.1 Tachina grossa | reverse complement strand
TAGCTTGTTAAATAGCTATATATTTACGCTGCGAAGCATTTATTGTCATTATTTCAGTTATAACGGGTGTTTTTTTTAGAGGTATAGAACTTCAAATTGAAATAAAACACAAGAAAATCGTTTTAATGTCCATCAATTTGGCTTTATTGGAAGGATAATTTTATGCCATTAATGTTTAAATATGATTTCGGGCATGTGGCCGCCGCGGCTGGCTCGAATAAAGCCAATTCTACAGGTCCAATTTTCAACCACTTTTTCGAGCATATGGGGCCGTATGTTGGCAATAAGCCCCGAATGTTGGCTTCCAAGTCCCCTAACGTTTCTGGTTTGTTGGCGTAGACGAGCGACTTCACATATCCCCAAAGAAAATAATCCAATGGTGTCAAATCACACGATCTTGGTGGCCAATTGACAGGTCCATTCCGCGAAATTATGCGCTCATCGAATGTTTCCTTCAATAAATCGATTGTGACGTGCGCTGTGTGGCATGTAGCACCGTCTTGTTGGAACCACAACTCATCCACATTCATGCCATCTAATTCGGGAACAAAATAGTCGGTTATCATGGCTCTATACCGGTCTCCATTAACGGTAACTGACTCTCCAGCATTATTTCGGAAGAAGTATGGCCCAATGACTCCACCAGCCCATAGAGCACACCAAACAGTCAGTTTTTGTGGATGTAATGGCGTCTCAAGGGTCTCATGTGGATTCTCTTCACTCCAAATGCGGCAATTTTGCTTGTTGACGTAGCCATTCAACCAAAAATGAGCCTCATCACTGAACAAAATTTTGCGATGAAAATCAGCATCGAGATCAATCTCATTTTCGGCCCATACACCAAAATCACGACGCATTGCATGGTCTCGCGGCTTTAATTCTTGCACAAGCTGGATCTTGTAAGGTCGCAAGCCAAGATCTTTGCGCAAAATCTTCCATAAAGTTGATGGACAAAGCTCCAATTGCTGTGCACGGTGGCGAATCGATTCATTCGGGTCCTCTTCAACACTTTGCTCTACAGCGGCAATTGTTTCTTCGGTGCGCACTGTTCGACATCTCTGCGGATGCGTATTATCACATAGAGTAAACGTAGTGCGGAAACGATCCATGGTTAACCGAATTAATTGCTCTGATGGACGATTATGTCGACCATAAAATGGACAGAGCTTGCGGTAAACTTTTCGAACTGAACCATTATTTTCGAAATAAATTTGCACGATTTGCAAGCGTTGTTCTTCTGTCAACCTGTTTATGATGAAATGGCAAACCAAACTAAATATTAATCACTTGACAGCTGACAAAATGGCCGCCAGTTAAAAAAGTGATGCCAACTTAAAGTTCTATACCTCAATAAAAACACCCATTAGCTATCATGGAGATAACATTTTAAAATAAATCGCTCTACAAATTAATGTGGGAAAACCTCACTGATGGGAGTACTCGGTTGGACAAGGTAGACCAAATGATGTACATAATATCTACTACATATGGTTTATCTGTAAACACCGATTTATCCAAAAAAACTTGAAAATTTTTTTAAAGTATATGAAAAGAAGATACGTGAATGCAATAAATCAATTTCTAAATGTCAGAATAAAAATCAGGGTTGGTTAGATATGGGACTATCTACACAAATATACCCAAAGAAGTTTGGTCGGCCAAATAAATATTACGATAACGTTCGACGCAGGAGCAAAAGGATTAAATAAGAAGACTTGATAAATACGTATTCGGAAAATGAAATCAAAGATTCATTCAAATTGATTTTAGTGAAGACTCAACTAAAAGAAGCAGGCAAAATCGTAGATGTGCTACCAGTTGCGTCTCCAAAAAATTAAGACGGATGGTGGAAAGCATTCCAAAGACAAAATATAGTAAACATTTTACGGTCGAAGATGCACTAGCACTCATTCTTAATTTCGGCCTTTCAAGAAATAAATGCGATATCTTAAGGAATGTGCTTAAAGAAAAAAGTGGGTCTTTGTCATCAAGTACATTGTTGTTAAAAAGAAAATCGGAAATTTTGCCACATCCGATAACAGTGGATAACCGAAGTGCAGTCATTAGTTTGTCAGAACTTCTTCATAATACAGCATCAAGACTCAACGCTACTTTTGACGAAAGAGACTTAGATACATGTAATAATTCTGAACTAACACTAATATACAAATGTGGATGAAATGAATCATCTGGATTTTCAGAATATAGACAGCCCAGTGCATACGATAATGACTTCTCCAAAGTTTTAATGGTATCGTTAGTACCATTAAGGCTTCGACTACATAATGAAATGCCTTCAACAAGTAAAAATGCATTTAAAGATATGTGGGTAAATACTACTCCAGGCTCAAAGTTTTTATGCCGACCAATACGTTTTGAATACATCAAGGAAAACAAAGAAACAACTCAAAATCTGGTTGATGGTATAAAACATGAAATTTCTAATATGGAACCCATTGACGTTGAATATATTAGGACGAGTAATAACAGTATCTTTTAGGCCTTATTTAACAATGATAGATGGAAAAGTTGCAAATGCAATAACCGATACAAAATCTTATTTGATTTGTAATATATGCGGAAAGAAAAATTGTAATTTTAAAGACATTGAGAATTATACTCCAACTAATGAAGATGCCCTTAATCTTGGAATACCACCACTTCATGCTCGGATTCGATTCATGGAGTACATTTTACATCTATCTTACGACAATAAATATCGCAGTATACCAGAACATCAGAACGTTCCAGTTGCGAATAATTCTGCTTTAAAACAGATACGGTTTGAAGAAAAGAAAAGAATTCAAGATGAGTTTATGAAACGTGGTTTAATCATTGACAAACCTTTATATGGCTATGGAAACTCCAATAATGGCAACACTGCTAGGCGAATTTTTGATGACCCTGAAACCACATCTTCTATAACTGATATTAGCTTTAATTTCATAAGACGTTTTAAAAAAATACTGGCCGTCATAAATAGCAAAAAGTTAATTAATAAGGGCAAGTTTGAAAAATATGCAAAAGACACTCTGATTCTAATAAATGAACTACATCAATGGAAATCAATAACTCCAAACGTACATAGAGTGCTAGCGCATACAAAAGAAATAATAGCAAACAACATTCTTCCTCTGGGGGAACTAACCGAAGAAGCACAGGAAGCTAGAAATAGAGATGTTAAGCAATATCGACTTTTAAATACACGTAAATGCTCTAGAGTTGCTCAAAATAATGATTTAATGCATCATTTGCTATTGTCTTCAGATCCAATCCTACAAGGCATAAGAATGAAATGGTTGCCAAAAATAAGTATTGAAATCGAGAAGGACGATTCCGAAGCAGAGGAAATCAATAGCTTGCTAGGCCATGATGTCTCAAATTATTTTAAAGCAAATTCTTGAAGTAAAACCCATATATAAATTAAAAACAACATATGTATGTATCCATGCACTTAGATATGAGTGATAAAGAAAATGAAACTGAACTTATTAAATATATTTTTAATACAATTATCAGAATCAAAACGAGAAATTTAGTTGTAAGTTTTCATATTCCTACATACATATGTACATTGTACATATATCTCTTGATACATAAGTATTTATATTCATACAAACAAATATCTGATATCATGGCAAAAAAGTCTCTGGAATTCTCTGTCAAATTATATTCAAAACTAAGGCAATTTATATGCGTTTAAAAAGGAGCTACATAAAATTTTTTCTTAATTTAAGGTTCTAATGTTTAATTAACTACTAATTTTTTTTTTGAATAAATAAATAACTCAATCTATTTGTCCTTGTAGGTATATAAATATACTGTGTATGGAAATAAATTCTTATATTTTATTGTATTTAAGTAAAGAAAGTATTTAATAACAGCTTCAAGAGCTCATAAAAAATGTGGGTTTGTTTGAGTATCAGATAAAACACGTAAATTTTTACCTGAGGTGTTATATTTGTGTATACATTTTAAGACTGATATAATGGCAAAGGAATACATATTATATACCGGTGAATAGACAATTATATATTCTATTGTAATAACATAGAAAAAGTTAAGAAACATTTGCAGTAAAGGAAATAAGATCAATAATTTAGACAAAAATAAAAAAAGTAGAAGATTAAAATTTTTAATCAAAATTGGATTTTGAATATTTCAAAAAGTATTGAAGATAGGAGAATAATTTTTTTCAGTTTGCAAAGCTAAAGGAATACTATTGATAAAAATTAAAATGATTCCCAATTTATAATTTTATAATACTTTTTTCTTATTGGGAAAAATTGTGTTAGAAAAATTTTAGCATATTTAGAAAATCAAGATGTCAAGACTTTCTTACAGGTTACTTAAAACAAGTTTATTTATAATAAAAAACCAAAAAATTTACAAAACCGACCGTGCAATTATTTGCCACATCCGAAAATCGGATTTTTCGAAAAAAAATTTCTAGTTTTCGACCATTGCTGCATGTAGGGTGCACCAACAAAAATCTCCAAAATTTATTTCACAGCCTTTCTCAATGTCTCCTTTCTCAGAAACAATCAAAGTTTTTATCAAATACTTAATAATTTTTTAAAATATTCCAAAAAAAATTAAGAATAGTTTTTTCACAAAATATACAAAATTTTCTCATAATTTTTAAAAATCCAAATTGCAAAATTATTCCATGCTACAATTTTTGAGATATCAAAAAAAAAATTTTTTTTATATGAATTGTAATGAAGTTTTCTTTCAAAAACAATAAAACAAACTGATTTTTGCCAAGTAATAAAGAAGTTATGTACTAACGAATAAAAAAGTCATTGCCAAAAATTAAAAAAATTAATTTTTCAAGTTAAATAACTTGGAAACTGAAAGATATAAAATGGTACTCTAAGCATGTTTTATTTTAATTTCTTAACGTAGATTGTCCCGTTGAAAAAATTATTTAAATCGGTCCCTATTTACAAAAGTTACAAGCTCCGAAAGAATTTCGATACCCGCACTTTCCCATTTTGAGGCTCTTTGGAGCTACCCTTCATTTTATGAGAACACTGAAACTGGTATTCAATTTTATCAAAAGAATGCAACAGCTTTACAAAATATCATGTAACAAAATATAAAATATTTTCTTTTACGCTCCAACCAGAAATGAAATGTTTACAATCTATATATGTAGATATAAAAGGATGTGTGTATGTATGTATGTATGTAACGTGTGGACAAAACACTGTGAAGTTTGATTTTTGATTTTCGGGCGTGGAAAAATACAATTTTCATATTGCACCACCAATGCCATATACATATACATATATTTATATATATTTTTTTATTTTTATTTTAGTGGTGAGGGGAGGGGTAGCAAAGCAAACCGGGTTTTATTTTGTTAATAAATATATAACCACTAATTTTATACTTGTAATATACTTATATTGGCCTTGAGGACACATGTATTACTGAATTTATAATAAATGAAATGAAAATAAAATTCGTTTCATTTTACAAAATCGGGATATTAAGCTACTGAAATACTTGATGTATTTGAAAAGTGTTTCTCTTATTTTCGTTGTTTGAACAAATCAAGTTTATGGGCACCTCCTAAAAATTAAAAAAAAGTATCCTATCCTATAGGAAAAAAAAAAAAAAAAGAAAATAAATTAAATAAAACAAGTAAGAGTGCTATATTCGGCTGTGCCGAATCATATATACCCTTTACCAAAGTGCTTTTATGTAGTAAAGAGATACATACATCAGCACATACATAAAGTATAACAAAAAGAAAAAAATAATTTGACCTAGTTACTTTTATGTACAAAAAAAAATTAATTTTCAAACCTTTTTCTGATTCCTTATACCAATCTAGTAGTTCTTAAAAAAATAAAGAAATTATGTAAAGTGAAAAAAGAAAAAAAGAAATTCAAAAAAGTGTTTTGTTTAGTTACTTTAATATCCAGAAAAAAAAAATTCAAAGTTTCCAGCTCTGGAGCTGTGGTTTTTATTTTTATAATTTTCTACACAAAACTGTTCTTTCTAAAACGTAAAATATATATAATTTATAAAGGAAAATATAAAAATTAATTAGACCTAGTTACTTTTATATATCACAAAAAGCGTAACTTTTCCAACCCTGAAATTATCCTTTTTGATTTTTCTGATTTCTTATACCAATCTCTTTTTTTTTAAAATATAAGATATGTTTAATTTATAGAAAAAAAGGAAAAATTTGTTTTAGTAAGTTGCTTTTGTATAAAAAAAGTTAAAGTTTAATATAATAAAAAAATAAAAATTAATTTTCGTTAGTTAATATTTTATATCACAAAAAGTTTCAGTTTCCCAACCCCGGAATCATCGTTTTTGATTTTTCTGATTTCTTACACCAATCTTTTTCTTTTAAGAATATAAGATATTGTAGTGTATCACACTAGTTAGTAATGCCTGCACAATAAATGCAACAAAGAACTAATAAAGTATCAATAACATTACTTTCTTTGTATGCATGCAGAACTGCTTACAAATTATTGTTTGAGTGACACATTTCTGTTTGAGTGCAATTATAAATACAAAGCACTATGATTGGTCAAACAGAAATGTGAATACAAACCTTCATAGTATTGAAGGAGAAAACAATAATATTTGTATGTTTAGAATAAGTTAGAAAGGTTAAGATTTATTTTGAAAATTAGTATATAAGCCGAAGTAAAACCAAAATAAATTTAGACTTTAATTTGATTAACATAAATCGGCTCTTTAGCCTTGTTTTCTTTTTTAAGTTTCACACTTTCTTTTGGCAGTTCTTTTGAACGCCTAAGTTTTAGCTGGGACCCCCCCCCCCAGCTGTTTTAAAATAAAAAGGGGCTATAGGGACTCCCTTTTTAAGACAAAACTTTTGTATAATTTGTATGTCAATCCTGGCTCATTACATGGCGATCCTGACCACATCGATCCTCAAGAATCAACAACCCTAAAGGTACAATTCCTGATGACGGAAGCCGACATAGAGGAAATCATCGCCCGTTGGGAAAAATATATTAACGAAAACCAAATTGAAGAATACGAGCCGGAAAATTTATCAACAGAATCACCCCCAGTATACACTCCACTGCCTCGTACAGCAGGTCCCAAAGCGATCACCATTGAGGAGTATAGAAGAAGAAATAAAGTAAAGAACACACCAACACCAACTCCCAAACCAATACAAAAAAAGAAAAGGGCTGGCAAGAAATTCCAAAAGTGAAAGGAATTAGCCTTGCCATACAAAGAACATACATTGGCGACGACAATAGAAAACAAAACTGAAATAAAAAACAAAATAAAACAGCTTAAATATAAAAACAACTAAAATAAAATTTAAAAATTTTGTAAATGGTAGGTCCTATTTGGGGCAATAAAATACAAAATAAAATGGGAAAACCACAGAGCAAAGTGGAAATCCAAGAGAACATTGTAAACAACGGTGAAGGAAAAAATACTACCAATATTATACCAGAATATGTCATAACTTTAATCATAATAGCATTAATATTATATATGAGTTATAAAATTAACACCTATTTCAAAAATTATGTTCGAAAACACAAAAACAGAGTTAACACAGATAATGTTATTACAGAAGTTTAAAAATAAATAAAACAAAAATATATAAATAAATTCAGTCTGTAATTGTAAATTATAATAAATTATTTAAATGGAGAAAAATATTTTTGATTTGAACGAAATACTAAAGATTCTAAAGAAAAATCCAAGCAGAACATATACAGAAAAGACAGTTAAAAGCAAATTGGAAGCGATAGAAAAAATAAAAAAAGATTTTCAATCGAATACCCTTGAAGAAGAAAATGAAGAAAAATTATCTTCTTTAAAATTAGAATTTAATAGCACTTATGCAAGAATTAAAGAATTATTATTAGAAAATCCAAAAGAATTAGAACAACAAAACACCACAATGGCATCATTTAGTTTAGAAACCGTTTCAAAGGCTTTACCATTGTTTGCTGGTAATTTCATAGAACTTGAAAGTTTCTTAATAACAGCGGAGTTGATAAACAAATCACTATCAGCAACAGCAAAAGTAGATTTTCTTCAATACGTTTATTATGCTAAACTAACATCTAACGTTAGAACAGCAATAGGAAGTTACATCAAACCAGAAAACTTTGATGAATTAAAAGAATTATTAGAAAAAAGATACAAAACCACTAAAACAATACCAGAATAGTAGATTACTAATGGCGGAGATAGTCCTGTTTTGGGAATTCAAAACCGGGGGAAAAATAAAAATGATGGCAACCCTGTTACAAATTGGGGGATTTTGGGGATTTTCATGCTAATATTGTGTGTGTGTGTGTGTGCGCGCGCGTATGTGTGTGTGTCTGATTCTTTGGTTATGTCTATGCATATGTATGTGGGTGTTTGTATGTGTGTATGGGAGTGTGTGTGTGTGTGTGTGTGTGTGTGTGCATGAGTTTTTGTATTTACTTGTATGTTTGGCGGTCTCCGATACTTTTGTTGTAGTGGCAGACAATCATTATTCCCAGTAGGAAACGGCGATGCTGAAAATGTACTGAGTCGCTTTTGACTTGTCGCTTGTGCGACCTACATACAAATGTATTTATATTGACAAGTTATTGACAAGTCCACCACAAATACACCATATCTGTTTTCTTTACTTCCTTTATACTTATGGATAGAAGAAAACTTATTATAACAAAATTGTTACTAGAATTTTAGTGTTGACACAAAGACACTTGCTCCCAGTCTGACTGCAGGGTAGTTACAAGGGATCTGTGTATTTGTGTGCATATAGTGATTGTTATTTGATAGACTTTGGGCTGCTGTTTTGAGTTGTCCTTGGTATGCTTATGTAGGGTTATTGTGTATATATGTATGCAGTTATGTTTGCGATCTGTGGGGAAATAATCTAATAGCTGCAGAGATGGGCAACCCTATTGTGAAGGGAAGTGAATGCCGAATATATTTATGGTAATGTATGTATATGTTGTTGTATTTTTGTTGTTGTTGTTATTTTTGCTTTGAAAAATATCATTGCTTGTATGAGTTACATCAACACTTTTTCATACATATTTACAAATGAATGTGTATAGGTTTTCTAGGCTATTGACGTTGATATTCTTATGGATAGAAAATATTGTGTTGGCATAGGTTTTATGGGTACAAGTGACGTCCAGATATTAAATGTTTTGAATCCAATCAGGTTGATGAGTAGAGTTTTTGATAGGGGTAATGATATTTTTATTTCAATATATTTTACTTTAATGTCACAATTATAGGAAATAGCTTTCGGAGAAATACAGCAAAAACTTATAGAAGCACCTACTTTCACGTGTCCCGATTTTTCTCGTACCTTTATATAGCAAATTGATGCTAGCGTTTTTGGTATGGGTGTTGCTAGACTGTTGGAATTTCATCATATCTCGTAATACCAACAGAGAAATTAGATTTCACGACTACTACACGATTCTCATATGAATTGGGGGAATGTATATATATATATATATATATATATATATATATATATGTGTGTGTGTGTGTGTGTGTGTGTGTATGTATGTATGTATGTAGTGTGTGTGTGTGTGTGTATGCAGTGTGTGTGTGTGTATATGAATTTCATCATATGTCGTAATACCATCAGATAAATTAGATTTGATGACTACTACGCGATTCTCATATAAAGTATATAAGAAGAAGAAATAATGTAGATTGTCATCAGTCTGCTCTGATATCTCAACAAGTGGCAATCTATTTTCCCAACCAAAATTTCTAAGGTGTTTGAAATCCAAAAACTATAAAAGTGCTATAACTAATTATTGTTTACTAAACAAGTTTATAGTGCATAAAAAATAATTAAATAAATTGTTTATAACTAAAATAAATTGTTTATAAATAAAATAATTAAATTAATTAATAAACAAATAAATAACTAAATAAAATGAATACAACAAGTTGTAGCATCTGCAATAAAGTCTTTATGACTCAAACAAAACTAAGTCAGCATATTGGAACGCACTCATATGCTAGCCAATCGAAGGCTGCCCTTGGAACTAGTAAGCTAAATCTTCAAAACAAATATTGTGAGGATTGTGACGAGATGATCCCATCAAATAGTTATATAGCTCATGTCAGAACCACAAAACACAAAAACAGTTGTCAGCAAGAACGGATTGGAGATTTTTTCACTAAGAGAGCAAGCAACTTCAATGGAAGGATCGAGACATATATCCTCCTCAACAAAAATGTGGCTGTCTTGTTTCCGGAGGAGTTTTTGAAATCTGGCAAGAGCTCCATAGTACAACAACTCTATGAACGTAGTATGGTACATACTACATTTAAATTTAATATGGAGCTCACGTGTGATTATATGAAGATGGTGAATGATGAGATGAATGTTTCTCAACTTGTTCATATTTCGAAAATGATGTTGGTGACTTTGTCTGATGACATAGATGATATGTACAAGAAACAAGCCGAGGAGCTGAAAGCCAAAATGGAAGAATTTCAAGAGAGGGATAGCGGATGGACCTTGATTTCAATAAATTCTCTTGAAGTTAATATAAACAAGGCGTCCATAATAAGAGGGTCGAGCTTTATCCCTCTCCCAAAAATTATTGCAACGAAACGTGCATGCATAAATGTCGAGAACTGTGATGTTTATTGCTTTAAATGGTGTCTTATTGCGGCTTTGAATGTAAACAGTGGTCTGAGTCCTAAACAACGGAAAAACTGTAGAAATTTCAATATTGCAAACATTTCTGATGAGAATATTAATATAGGACAAGTTGTATTAAATTTTAAAGACCTAGAGTTTCCACTCCCATTGAAGCAGATACAAAAATTTGAAAGTCAAAATTATGTGAGCATCAATGTATTTGGTCACAATGGAACATCGCTTATAGGACCATACTACATAACAAAAGGAGAAAAACATCTTCATATTAATCTCTTATTGCTCCAGTCTAATGAAAACTTCCACTATGTACTCATCAAGGATATATCAAAGTAAGTTTCATTTGTGCATTTATGCAAAATTTGTTTTCATCTCTATTTAAACAGTTACTTCTTATTATTTTATTTACTCATATCGTATTGGTATTTTCTATATTTTCTTCAGACTCCTTCGTTCCAGCATAACTTCGCATGATCATCAGATCCTAATATGCAACACCTGCCTATATCATACACATGATGATTATATGTATAATCATCATAAAAACGTTTGCGGGCAAAAAATCATCAGAATGCCAGAAGATGGATCTATTATCAAGTTTACGAAGCACTACAAACAGTTAGATGTACCATTTGTAATCTACGCAGACTTTGAGTCCATTTTAGAAAAAGTCAATGATCCTGTAAGTAAAAGCACTACAAATGTACAGAAACACCATGCGTGTGCATTCGGGTATTTTATTAATTGTAGTTTTAAGAGAGAAAATAATTTATATAGGAATTATTTTGGTGAAGATTCGACAAATGTATTTATTAAAAAAATAGTTGAAGATTGTACCGATATTTATCTAAATTATTTAATTAAAGTTAAGAAAATGTTCATAACCCCAATTGAAATAGCTCAATATAATAATGCAAAAAATTGTTATATATGTAAGAAAATATTAAATAACGATAAAGTTAGAGATCATTGTCATCTTACGGGCAATTATCGTGGGGCAGCTCATAGCGAATGTAATTTGAATTATAAAACACCTCAGTTTATACCAGTTATCCTGCATAATCTTTCTGCATAGGATATACACCTATTTTTCAAAGAACTTTCTACTATAAAATACTCCACAATAAAAGTGATTCCCCAGAACACAGAGCGTTATATTTCTCTTTCAATTTTCATCAGATTAGATGAAAAATATGGATTCGAAATAAGATTTATAGACTCGTTTAGATTTATGGCTTCGAGCTTAGATACGTTAGCGAAAAATCTTGATAGCAATGATTTCAATACTATTCGATCATGTTTCGTTGATGAAGATCATTTCAACCTGATTAGAAGAAAGGGTGTATTTCCGTACTCTTACATGGATTCCATGACTAAGTTTAAGGAAACTAAGCTCCCTAGTAGAGACGAGTTCTTCAATATTCTAACGAATGAAGAATGTGATGTATTCGAGTATGAACATGCTCAAAAAATATGGAGGGTGTTTAACTGTAAAACCCTCCTTGACTATACTGAGCTCTACTTAAAGACAGATGTTCTACTTCTAGCCGATGTGTTTGAAAATTTTAGGAAAATTTGTAAAGATATATACGATTTGGACCCCTGCCACTATTATACAGCACCAGGCTTATCCTGGGATGCAATGTTGAAAACCACAGAAGTTTCACTGGAACAGTTCACTGATTCCGAAATGTATATGTTTATGCAAAACGGAATTAGAGGTG
Source organism: Tachina grossa (assembly GCA_949987645.1). NCBI lineage: Eukaryota > Metazoa > Arthropoda > Insecta > Diptera > Tachinidae > Tachina > Tachina grossa. Next base: position 110,002,668 of record OX465274.1, on the reverse strand, counting down.
GACTAGTTCAATGCTCGCAAAGATATTCCAAAGCAAATAACAAATATTTGGAAGATTTTGATTCATCAAAGCCATCAGAATTTCTTGTATATTTAGACGCTAACAATTTGTATGGTTGGGCGATGTCGGAATATCTTCCTTGCGGTGAATTTGAGTGGGTATGTGATACTGATTTTGATGTTAAAAAAATTTCTGATACTGCAGAGTATGGGTACATTTTGGCAGTGGATATAGATTATCCGGATTCAGTGCATGATCTTCATAATGATTTGCCATTTTGTCCCCAAAATAAGACCGTGGGAGGATCCAAAATCAAAAAATTAGTTGCAGACTTACACTCAAAAACAAATTACACCATACACTATAGAGTTTTAAAACAAGCCATTTCAAATGGCATCATTTTAAAACAAATCCATAGAATACTCAGATTTAAGCAATCACCATGGCTTAAAAAATATATTGACTTAAACACATTTCATAGGACAAATGCTAAAAATAATTTTGAAAAAGATTTCTTCAAACTTTTAAACAATGCTGTTTACGGGAAGACAATGGAAAACATTGAAAAACGTAGGGACATTAGAATTACTTCATCTTGGGAAACAACAAATAGGAATCAATTAGGTCTCAGAGCATTAATTGCGAAACCAAGTTTTAAGCAGTTGACAAAATTTTCTGATGATATGTATGCGGTAGAGTTAGAAAAAATGGAATCACTATATGACAAACCCATATATGTTGGTTTTACAGTACTGGAGTTATCCAAGTGGAGAATGTATGACTTCCATTATGGCTTCATGAAGCCTAAATTTGGAGACAACATTTCTCTCAACTATATGGATACTGACTCATTTATTTATTCAATTAAAACTGATGATTTTTACGATGACATCCGTAATGACATTAGTTTGAATTTTGATACGTCAGAATATCCTATAGATAATCAATTTCGTTTGCCGCTACTAAATAAGAAGGTTTTAGGAATGATGAAAGATGAAAACCATGGGGATATAATGACAGAGTTTGTTGGTTTAAGAGCAAAAATGTATTCTCTGTCGACTCTTCGCTCGGAAGCTGTTAAAAAATCAAAAGGGATCAAAAAGTCTGTAATTAAAAAGTTGTCCATTAATGATTACAAAAGTTGCTTATTCGAATCCAAAATCATCTCGGATGAAATGTTTTTGTTTAGATCTAAAACACATCAACTATATACACAAAAACTGCATAAAATAGCACTTAGCTTTTCTGATGATAAAAGAAATATAATGAAAGATAAAATAAAAACGCGTGCTTGGGGACATTACATAGACCGAAATAATGATGCAATGGATGTAGAATAGAATGATTCCTACTAAATTGCATGTAAGATGTCAATGAAAATTTAATTTTGTACTAATTGTATTTATTTATTAATGTATTTCTTTAATTATTTATTAATTTATTTATTATTCACTTATTTGTTTATTAATTAATTTATGTATTTATTATTTATTTGTTTATTAATTTATTAATTAGTTTATTCCTTACATATTTATTAATTTATTTATTGTTTATATATTTGTTTATAAATTTATCTATTAATTTTAGTATTTTATTCACACAAAAGTATGTAAAAATTTAATGCTTTAAAGCTTTTATCTTTTTACCTATACCTAAGTTACCTTTAAATAAAAATTAAATATTAGATTAATGATCTTTTTTCTTTTTATATCTGTATATTTTTATTTATAAATATAGTTAAATTTGTATTGGTACTAAGATTTTTAAGAAAAAATGTTAAATAAAATATGGAAAAAATAATAATATATATAAATGGTTTTTATTTCAACTTAAATTTACTTAATAGAAATTTTAACTACAAATGTCCACATCTTTATATTTTGTTTCTTTATGGGTTTTACTTAAAAAATTTTTTCTTTCATGCGAATTCTTGTTTTTTCTTTTCATATCGCTTAAACATGCACAGTCTTGTTATCTTTGAAAGGTTCTGCACAAAACAAATCGAATTTCACAATATTATGAAATTCCATTATATTTCATTAGGTATTTTCTTATCGACACCAACTGCTTTAACACCATCTCATTTACGTTTGCTAACAGCAAATAGTACAATAGGTGTCAGCTACTAGATCAGCTTATCAGCTATTAGATCAGCTTATTAGCACCTGTTCTGTTTTTCAGATCAGCTTTTCAGGACCTGGTCTGGTTTTCAGATCAGCTTTTCAGGACCTGGTCTGGTTTTCAGATCAGCTTATCAGGACCTGGTCTGGTTTTCAGATCAGCTTTTCAGGACCTGGTCTGGTTTTCAGATCAGCTTTTCAGGACCTGGTCTGGTTTTCAGATCAGCTTATCAGGACCTGGTCTGGTTTTCAGATCAGGCTATCAGGACCTGGTCTGGTTTTCAGATCAGCTTATCAGGAGCTGGTCTGATTTTCAGGTCAGCTTATTAGGAGCTGGTCTGGTTTTCAGGTCAGCTTATTGGGAGCTGGTCTGGTTTTCAGGTCAGATGAAATAACTAAAGTCTATCTTTTATTAGCAGTATTTTTTTTTTCTATAACGAAAATCGTTTAATTCAATATATTTGCTTATAATCAAAAATCCATATTTATCCTTCCAACACTCTACAAATTTTTTAAAACTTGTCAAAATTCATATTACTGCCAACATGAACCTTGTAAACATGCTTCATATTTTCCTCATCTTACTTAAACATTATAATTACATTAGCATTGTCTCTTATTAAATGCTTATAGCCATATTCATAAAAATTTTAAACAGCATTTCAAATGTTGTTTGAGCAAAATTCGCTAAAATTGTATTCATAATAGAATATTAGCGTAAAAACGTTTTTTAACTTGCGTAAATCACCAAATCTTAAAAATTAAATGCACCCATATTTAAAATAATTTTGAATTGACGTCGTTGTAGTTTTGCTTCTTGTTTATTTATATTTTTAACTTTGTCTGTATGTATGTATGTATGCATGTATTAAGAATTATGCTTATGTTTGGCACAAGTAGAATGAGTCATCATTCTTCTGTCACCCCATACAAAAATATACACGTACACGTACATATGTATGTATATTATTCTGCTTTCCACATGCAACATCAGCAAATATCATAATTGAAATGTATTAAGCTTCATTACCAGAAAAAAAATAAATGTATAATAACCCATTCTTTTAATTATGAAATTATGTAATTTCTTTAACTATTCACATTTGTAGTAGTATATAGATAATTTTAGTATAAATATATGTTTTTAAACCTCAGATAGTAGTAGTGAATTGGGGTTCCGGCCCCAATTAAAATTGTTAAATTGTTGGTGAAATTGTTAAATTTGGGTAATTAAAATTTGAAAATTTTAAAATTCTTGAAATTTGATACCTACGAGGGTGGTTCAATAAGTCCTTTAAATATTTTTCGAGGGTGGTTCAATAAGTCACTCTTATTTTTTTAACATAAGGAGTTTTTGTTTACATTAAGTGTATGTCTGTCTCTCTCTCTGTCTGTCTGCATGACCGTGGAAATTTGGGTCTTTCAGTGATTTGGGTTGTGTAATAATTTCTGGGTGTCCTTTGTCGGGGTTATGGGTGATTAAACTTAAAAATTTTAATCTACGCCGGATGCCCAGTTCACTACTACTATCTGAGGTTTAAAACATATATTTATACTAAAATTATCTATATACTACTACAAATATGAATAGTTAAAGAAATTACATAATTTCATAATTAAAAGAATGGGTTATTATACATTTATTTTTTTTTCTGGTAATGAAGCTTAATACATTTCAATTATGATATTTGCTGATGTTGCATGTGGAAAGCAGAATAATATACATACATATGTCCGTGTACGTGTATATTTTTGTATGGGGTGACAGAAGAATGATGACTCATTCTACTTGTGCCAAACATAAGCATAATTCTTAATACATGCATACATACATACATACAGACAAAGTTAAAAATATAAATAAACAAGAAGCAAAACTACAACGACGTCAATTCAAAATTATTTTAAATATGGGTGCATTTAATTTTTAAGATTTGGTGATTTACGCAAGTTAAAAAACGTTTTTACGCTAATATTCTATTATGAATACAATTTTAGCGAATTTTGCTCAAACAACATTTGAAATGCTGTTTAAAATTTTTATGAATATGGCTATAAGCATTTAATAAGAGACAATGCAAATGTAATTATAATGTTTAAGTAAGATGAGGAAAATATGATGCATGTTTACAAGGTTCATGTTGGCAGTAATATGAATTTTGACAAGTTTTAAAAAATTTGTAGAGTGTTGGAAGGATAAATATGGATTTTTGATTATAAGCAAATATATTGAATTAAACGATTTTCGTCATAGAAAAAAAAATACTGCTAATAAAAGATAGACTTTAGTTATTTCATCTGACCTGAAAACCAGACCAGCTCCCAATAAGCTGACCTGAAAACCAGACCAGCTCCTAATAAGCTGACCTGAAAATCAGACCAGCTCCTGATAAGCTGATCTGAAAACCAGACCAGGTCCTGATAGCCTGATCTGAAAACCAGACCAGGTCCTGATAAGCTGATCTGAAAACCAGACCAGGTCCTGAAAAGCTGATCTGAAAACCAGACCAGGTCCTGAAAATCTGATCTGAAAACCAGACCAGGTCCTGATAAGCTGATCTGAAAACCAGACCAGGTCCTGAAAAGCTGATCTGAAAACCAGACCAGGTCCTGAAAAGATGATCTGAAAAACAGACCAGGTGCTAATAAGCTGATCTAATAGCTGATAAGCTGATCTAATAGCTGACACCTATTGTACTATTTGCTGTTAGCAAACGTAAATGAGATGGTGTTAAAGCAGTTGGTGTCGATAAGAAAATACCTAATGAAATATAATGGAATTTCATAATATTGTGAAATTCGATTTGTTTTGTGCAGAACCTTTCAAAGATAACAAGACTGTGCATGTTTAAGCGATATGAAAAGAAAAAACAAGAATTCGCATGAAAGAAAAAATTTTTTAAGTAAAACCCATAAAGAAACAAAATATAAAGATGTGGACATTTGTAGTTAAAATTTCTATTAAGTAAATTTAAGTTGAAATAAAAACCATTTATATATATTATTATTTTTTCCATATTTTATTTAACATTTTTTCTTAAAAATCTTAGTACCAATACAAATTTAACTATATTTATAAATAAAAATATACAGATATAAAAAGAAAAAAGATCATTAATCTAATATTTAATTTTTATTTAAAGGTAACTTAGGTATAGGTAAAAAGATAAAAGCTTTAAAGCATTAAATTTTTACATACTTTTGTGTGAATAAAATACTAAAATTAATAGATAAATTTATAAACAAATATATAAACAATAAATAAATTAATAAATATGTAAGGAATAAACTAATTAATAAATTAATAAACAAATAAATAATAAATACATAAATTAATTAATAAACAAATAAGTGAATAATAAATAAATTAATAAATAATTAAAGAAATACATTAATAAATAAATACAATTAGTACAAAATTAAATTTTCATTGACATCTTACATGCAATTTAGTAGGAATCATTCTATTCTACATCCATTGCATCATTATTTCGGTCTATGTAATGTCCCCAAGCACGCGTTTTTATTTTATCTTTCATTATATTTCTTTTATCATCAGAAAAGCTAAGTGCTATTTTATGCAGTTTTTGTGTATATAGTTGATGTGTTTTAGATCTAAACAAAAACATTTCATCCGAGATGATTTTGGATTCGAATAAGCAACTTTTGTAATCATTAATGGACAACTTTTTAATTACAGACTTTTTGATCCCTTTTGATTTTTTAACAGCTTCCGAGCGAAGAGTCGACAGAGAATACATTTTTGCTCTTAAACCAACAAACTCTGTCATTATATCCCCATGGTTTTCATCTTTCATCATTCCTAAAACCTTCTTATTTAGTAGCGGCAAACGAAATTGATTATCTATAGGATATTCTGACGTATCAAAATTCAAACTAATGTCATTACGGATGTCATCGTAAAAATCATCAGTTTTAATTGAATAAATAAATGAGTCAGTATCCATATAGTTGAGAGAAATGTTGTCTCCAAATTTAGGCTTCATGAAGCCATAATGGAAGTCATACATTCTCCACTTGGATAACTCCAGTACTGTAAAACCAACATATATGGGTTTGTCATATAGTGATTCCATTTTTTCTAACTCTACCGCATACATATCATCAGAAAATTTTGTCAACTGCTTAAAACTTGGTTTCGCAATTAATGCTCTGAGACCTAATTGATTCCTATTTGTTGTTTCCCAAGATGAAGTAATTCTAATGTCCCTACGTTTTTCAATGTTTTCCATTGTCTTCCCGTAAACAGCATTGTTTAAAAGTTTGAAGAAATCTTTTTCAAAATTATTTTTAGCATTTGTCCTATGAAATGTGTTTAAGTCAATATATTTTTTAAGCCATGGTGATTGCTTAAATCTGAGTATTCTATGGATTTGTTTTAAAATGATGCCATTTGAAATGGCTTGTTTTAAAACTCTATAGTGTATGGTGTAATTTGTTTTTGAGTGTAAGTCTGCAACTAATTTTTTGATTTTGGATCCTCCCACGGTCTTATTTTGGGGACAAAATGGCAAATCATTATGAAGATCATGCACTGAATCCGGATAATCTATATCCACTGCCAAAATGTACCCATACTCTGCAGTATCAGAAATTTTTTTAACATCAAAATCAGTATCACATACCCACTCAAATTCACCGCAAGGAAGATATTCCGACATCGCCCAACCATACAAATTGTTAGCGTCTAAATATACAAGAAATTCTGATGGCTTTGATGAATCAAAATCTTCCAAATATTTGTTATTTGCTTTGGAATATCTTTGCGAGCATTGAACTAGTCCACCTCTAATTCCGTTTTGCATAAACATATACATTTCGGAATCAGTGAACTGTTCCAGTGAAACTTCTGTGGTTTTCAACATTGCATCCCAGGATAAGCCTGGTGCTGTATAATAGTGGCAGGGGTCCAAATCGTATATATCTTTACAAATTTTCCTAAAATTTTCAAACACATCGGCTAGAAGTAGAACATCTGTCTTTAAGTAGAGCTCAGTATAGTCAAGGAGGGTTTTACAGTTAAACACCCTCCATATTTTTTGAGCATGTTCATACTCGAATACATCACATTCTTCATTCGTTAGAATATTGAAGAACTCGTCTCTACTAGGGAGCTTAGTTTCCTTAAACTTAGTCATGGAATCCATGTAAGAGTACGGAAATACACCCTTTCTTCTAATCAGGTTGAAATGATCTTCATCAACGAAACATGATCGAATAGTATTGAAATCATTGCTATCAAGATTTTTCGCTAACGTATCTAAGCTCGAAGCCATAAATCTAAACGAGTCTATAAATCTTATTTCGAATCCATATTTTTCATCTAATCTGATGAAAATTGAAAGAGAAATATAACGCTCTGTGTTCTGGGGAATCACTTTTATTGTGGAGTATTTTATAGTAGAAAGTTCTTTGAAAAATAGGTGTATATCCTATGCAGAAAGATTATGCAGGATAACTGGTATAAACTGAGGTGTTTTATAATTCAAATTACATTCGCTATGAGCTGCCCCACGATAATTGCCCGTAAGATGACAATGATCTCTAACTTTATCGTTATTTAATATTTTCTTACATATATAACAATTTTTTGCATTATTATATTGAGCTATTTCAATTGGGGTTATGAACATTTTCTTAACTTTAATTAAATAATTTAGATAAATATCGGTACAATCTTCAACTATTTTTTTAATAAATACATTTGCCGAATCTTCACCAAAATAATTCCTATATAAATTATTTTCTCTCTTAAAACTACAATTAATAAAATACCCGAATGCACACGCATGGTGTTTCTGTACATTTGTAGTGCTTTTACTTACAGGATCATTGACTTTTTCTAAAATGGACTCAAAGTCTGCGTAGATTACAAATGGTACATCTAACTGTTTGTAGTGCTTCGTAAACTTGATAATAGATCCATCTTCTGGCATTCTGATGATTTTTTGCCCGCAAACGTTTTTATGATGATTATACATATAATCATCATGTGTATGATATAGGCAGGTGTTGCATATTAGGATCTGATGATCATGCGAAGTTATGCTGGAACGAAGGAGTCTGAAGAAAATATAGAAAATACCAATACGATATGAGTAAATAAAATAATAAGAAGTAACTGTTTAAATAGAGATGAAAACAAATTTTGCATAAATGCACAAATGAAACTTACTTTGATATATCCTTGATGAGTACATAGTGGAAGTTTTCATTAGACTGGAGCAATAAGAGATTAATATGAAGATGTTTTTCTCCTTTTGTTATGTAGTATGGTCCTATAAGCGATGTTCCATTGTGACCAAATACATTGATGCTCACATAATTTTGACTTTCAAATTTTTGTATCTGCTTCAATGGGAGTGGAAACTCTAGGTCTTTAAAATTTAATACAACTTGTCCTATATTAATATTCTCATCAGAAATGTTTGCAATATTGAAATTTCTACAGTTTTTCCGTTGTTTAGGACTCAGACCACTGTTTACATTCAAAGCCGCAATAAGACACCATTTAAAGCAATAAACATCACAGTTCTCGACATTTATGCATGCACGTTTCGTTGCAATAATTTTTGGGAGAGGGATAAAGCTCGACCCTCTTATTATGGACGCCTTGTTTATATTAACTTCAAGAGAATTTATTGAAATCAAGGTCCATCCGCTATCCCTCTCTTGAAATTCTTCCATTTTGGCTTTCAGCTCCTCGGCTTGTTTCTTGTACATATCATCTATGTCATCAGACAAAGTCACCAACATCATTTTCGAAATATGAACAAGTTGAGAAACATTCATCTCATCATTCACCATCTTCATATAATCACACGTGAGCTCCATATTAAATTTAAATGTAGTATGTACCATACTACGTTCATAGAGTTGTTGTACTATGGAGCTCTTGCCAGATTTCAAAAACTCCTCCGGAAACAAGACAGCCACATTTTTGTTGAGGAGGATATATGTCTCGATCCTTCCATTGAAGTTGCTTGCTCTCTTAGTGAAAAAATCTCCAATCCGTTCTTGCTGACAACTGTTTTTGTGTTTTGTGGTTCTGACATGAGCTATATAACTATTTGATGGGATCATCTCGTCACAATCCTCACAATATTTGTTTTGAAGATTTAGCTTACTAGTTCCAAGGGCAGCCTTCGATTGGCTAGCATATGAGTGCGTTCCAATATGCTGACTTAGTTTTGTTTGAGTCATAAAGACTTTATTGCAGATGCTACAACTTGTTGTATTCATTTTATTTAGTTATTTATTTGTTTATTAATTAATTTAATTATTTTATTTATAAACAATTTATTTTAGTTATAAACAATTTATTTAATTATTTTTTATGCACTATAAACTTGTTTAGTAAACAATAATTAGTTATAGCACTTTTATAGTTTTTGGATTTCAAACACCTTAGAAATTTTGGTTGGGAAAATAGATTGCCACTTGTTGAGATATCAGAGCAGACTGATGACAATCTACATTATTTCTTCTTCTTATATACTTTATATGAGAATCGCGTAGTAGTCATCAAATCTAATTTATCTGATGGTATTACGACATATGATGAAATTCATATACACACACACACACTGCATACACACACACACACTACATACATACATACATACACACACACACACACACACACACACACACACATATATATATATATATATATATATATATATATATATATATATATATATATATATATATATATATATATATATATATATATATATATATATATATATATATATATACATTCCCCCAATTCATATGAGAATCGTGTAGTAGTCGTGAAATCTAATTTCTCTGTTGGTATTACGAGATATGATGAAATTCCCACAGTCTAGCAACACCCATACCAAAAACGCTAGCATCAATTTGCTATATAAAGGTACGAGAAAAATCGGGACACGTGAAAGTAGGTGCTTCTATAAGTTTTTGCTGTATTTCTCCGAAAGCTATTTCCTATAATTGTGACATTAAAGTAAAATATATTGAAATAAAAATATCATTACCCCTATCAAAAACTCTACTCATCAACCTGATTGGATTCAAAACATTTAATATCTGGACGTCACTTGTACCCATAAAACCTATGCCAACACAATATTTTCTATCCATAAGAATATCAACGTCAAAAGCCTAGAAAACCTATACACATTCATTTGTAAATATGTATGAAAAAGTGTTGATGTAACTCACACAAGCAATGATATTTTTCAAAGCAAAAATAACAACAACAACAAAAATACAACAACATATACATACATTACCATAAATATATTCGGCATTCACTTCCCTTCACAATAGGGTTGCCCATCTCTGCAGCTATTAGATTATTTCCCCACAGATCGCAAACATAACTGCATACATATATACACAATAACCCTACATAAGCATACCAAGGACAACTCAAAACAGCAGCCCAAAGTCTATCAAATAACAATCACTATATGCACACAAATACACAGATCCCTTGTAACTACCCTGCAGTCAGACTGGGAGCAAGTGTCTTTGTGTCAACACTAAAATTCTAGTAACAATTTTGTTATAATAAGTTTTCTTCTATCCATAAGTATAAAGGAAGTAAAGAAAACAGATATGGTGTATTTGTGGTGGACTTGTCAATAACTTGTCAATATACATACATTTGTATGTAGGTCGCACAAGCGACAAGTCAAAAGCGACTCAGTACATTTTCAGCATCGCCATTTCCTACTGGGAATAATGATTGTCTGCCACTACAACAAAAGTATCGGAGACCGCCAAACATACAAGTAAATACAAAAACTCATACACACACACACACGCACACACACACACACACACACACACTCCCATACACACATACAAACACCCACATACATATGCATAGACATAACCAAAGAATCAGACACACACACATACGCGCACACACACGCACACACACACACACACAATATTAGCATGAAAATCCCCAAAATCCCCCAATTTGTAACAGGGTTGCCATCATTTTTATTTTTCCCCCGGTTTTGAATTCCCAAAACAGGACTATCTCCGCCATTACTAATCTACTCAGAATTACAAAACAAGCTTAGTACATTACTCCAAGGAAAAATGTCAGTTAATTCATTTAAAGACAAAATATTACACATAATAGACAGCTTAAACAAGCTAGGGATAGAAGAACTAGGAAATACTGCGACAGTAGCAGAAAAGAACATAATAGTTAGATTAAATAATAAATTAGCCCTAGACACTTTCAAAAAAGGACTAAATGAAGACTTCAAATCGACCATATACGCGTCTCGACCAACCGCATTGCAAGAAGCATCAGAACTTGCAAGTGAACTTGAAAATGAAAAGAAGGTAACTGATAATGCCATTCTACATATCAGAAAAGAGAAACCACGGTATCAATCACAAAATCACAACAGAAATAACAACACATTTACTAACCACAACAATAACAGTTCTTATAACAACCAAAACTTAAACCGAAATAGTTACACAAGAAATACCAATTATGGTAATAGTGACAATAACTCGCCAAGAAACAACAACTTCTCTAGAAACAATAATTTCAACAATAATAGAAATAATTTCAATAATAGAAATAACTTCAGTAACAATAGGAATAACAACAATTACAGAAGAAACTTTAACAATAACCAAGATTACACCAACAGAAACAACAATAGGTATGTACACACCATACAAAGTTCGGGAAACGAAGTAGGCTCGGTATACCTAAGTATTCCGGAAGCCAGAATTAAGAATACATAGGATATGTGCGAACAGAACAAATTTTATAAACACAAAATATAAGAATGGAATATTGACATTCCTTATCGACACAGGCGCTGACATATCACTTTGTCGTATGTGTAAAGACTTTGAAGGTGAACAATTTAACCCAGAACAAAAATGTAAACTGACTGGAATCACAAAGGAAGAAATATACTCTTTAAGCACAATAGAACTTGAACTCTCCTTATCAAATGAAAAATGTAATCATTCTTTCCAACTAGTAAATTCAGATTTCCCTATAGAAACAGATGGCGTAATTGGTAGAGATTTTCTTCAAAAATATCTTTGTAAAATTGATTACGAGACATTTACAATTTCTCTAGTTATAAATGAGTCTACCACAATTCTACCCATGCAATCAAAACCCATGTCTTTATTACAAATAACAATACCGCCCAGAACAGAAATTATTCAAGCCATAAAACTAGAACTAAAAGAAGATTGCGTCATATTTAATAAACAATTACAAGAAGGAATATTTTTAAGTAATTGAATAGCACCCAAAAGCGGCATGACACACATAAAAATTTTAAATACAACAAATGACTTCGTAACAATAAAAGGAATTCAACTCCAGACTGACCCACTTAAAAATTATGAGATATTAAGTTACAATAATATGAACAATAACGAACGTTTTGAAAGAATAGTGAATGAACTTAAATTAGACCATAATGACAAATTTGCAAAAGCACAATTAATAGAAATATTTAAACAATACCAAAATGTTTTTCATTTAGAAGACGTCAACAATTTTACAAACAAACAATCACGACCTCGGACAACACACCAGTTTATATAAAAAACTATAGATTACCACACTCACACACTGAAGTAATAAATGAACAAGTACAGAAAATGCTTGATGACGAAATAATAGAACCATCAATTAGCCCATATAATGCTCCACTCCTTTTGGTACCAAAGAAAAATATAGAAGATAAAAAGAAATGGAGACTTGTTGTAGATCTTAGAAAACTTAATGATAAAATTGTCAATGACAAATTTCCTTTAACTAGATTAGAAGACATTTTAGACAAATTAGGTAGAGCGAAATGGTTTTCTACACTCGATATGACCAGTTCCTTTCACCAAATTGAGTTAAATAAAGAATCCAGACCACTAACTGCTTTTTCTACACCACAAGGCCATTTTCAATTTAAAAGACTTCCATTCGGATTAAAAATTTCTTCAAATAGTTTTCAAAGAATGCTTACAATAGCACTATCTGGACTAGAATCTGATTTCTTTACGTTGATGACATAATTGTGTACGAATGTAGTTTAAATCATCACAATCAAAATTTAATAAAAGTACTAGACCAAAGAAATGTTGTTTTTTAAGACCAGAAGTAGTTTACTTAGGACATTTAATAACAAAAGACGGAGTAAAAACAGACCCATCCAAACACGAAGTAATCAAAAACTATCCAGTACCGAAAAACGCGGACGAAGTAAGACGATTCGTTGCATTCTGCAACTACTACAGAAAATTCATACCAAACTTTGCCGACATTGCAAAACATTTGAACTCACTATTAAAGAAATCAACTAAATTTATTTGGACGGAACAATGCCAACATGCTTTTGAAGAATTAAAAGAAAAATTAATGAACCCACCAGTATTGCAATATCCGGATTTTGATAAACCATTTATTTTAACAACTGACGCATCAAACTATGCGTTAGGAGCTGTATTATCTCAAAGCGAAATAGGTCAAGATTTACCAATCTCATACGCTAGTAAATCATTACAAAAACATGATATTAACAAACCAGTAATTGAAAAAGAACTTCTAGCAATTCATTGGAGCATAAATTTCTTTAAACCTTACTTATATGGCAGAAAATTTATTGTAGTTACAGACCACAGACCATTAATTTCACTATTTTCACACAAGAATCCCTCATCAAAAATGACAAGAATAAGACTGGATTTAAGTGACTATGACTTCACAATCGTTTATAAAAAAGGAAAAATGAATACAAATGCTGATGCACTTTCTAGGATAGAACTAGATTCAGACATATTAAAAGAAATGATACCACAAGAAAATGACGAAAAAGAAAAAAAAGTATTAATAACGACAAGGGGTATGCAAAATAAGTTAAACAATGCAAATAAAAATAAAACTAATGAGGCAAACATAAAAGAAAACAATGAGGCAACTAACAATAATAAAAATAAAAATGAAAATAATGAGCTCACAGCAGAAATAAATATGGAAAAATATGATTCTCAGAAGTCTGATCAACTTCAAATATGGGAATGCATATCCATTAATGACGTCAAAAATATGAAGAAATTACAATTTAATAAATTTGAAAATATAAAAAAGGCCGACATAAATATTGAAAATAATATTGTGCACATAGGACGTAATGATAATTCATCGAAACCAGATTCGAATATGAAGAAATTGCGTACCAAAAATATGAATATAGGATGTAATGATAATTCATCGAAACCAGATTCGACTATGAAGAAGTTACATACCAAAAATATGAATAATGAAATTAATAATGAAAATAATAAGCTAGCAAGATTCAGCGATAACTCAGCGAAACTAGATTCGATTCTTAGGAAACTGATATCTAAAATGAATAAAGAAAATACAAAAGAATTAGCGCTTTCAAATGAAGATAAAATATTTAAAATATATACCAAAGAAGAATTAAAAGAAGCATATGCAAAAATAAGAATAAATAACAAAAGTCCTCAACTGAAAATATTAATATATAACGCACCAAAAAGAATAACAGATGACATTTTGAAATATAAACTAATTGACCAATTCCACAATACCACCCACGCAGGACACTTAGGAATAAGAAAAACAATCATTAAATTAAAACAACGATACATCTGGAAGAACTTGAACAAAATGGTAAAACAATTTGTATCTTATTGTGACAGTTGTAACAAAAATAAACAAACAAACAAAACACATAAAAGAACCACTAACTCTAACAAACACACCAAACAATAGTTTTGAAGTGATTTCAATTTCGCATATCAAATGACTACCGCCACATCTTAACAATGCAATGCGAGCTAACAAAATTTGTCGTTGCACATCCAATGCCGACAAAAGATGCACTTGTCACAGCAAAAACATTAGTTGAACATTTTATTTTAAAATATGGCCAATTTAAAGTACTTAAATCCGACAGAGGAACAGAATTTACAAATGAACTTATGAAAAATATATGCTCATTATTACAAATCAAACAAGTATTTTCAACACCATACCACCATGAAACATTAGGTTCAATAGAAAGAAACCATAGAGTTCTTAATGAATTTTTGTTAACAACCGCAAATGATTATGAATGGGATAAGTGGATTCCATATTTTACTTTTGCCTATAACACGGCACCACACATTGACACAGGCTACTCGCCATATGAATTAGTATACGGAAAACTACCATCCCTTCCATCTAACATTGCAGACAACAATACAAAATTTTATAACTATGATGACTACGCACAAGAACTACGACTCAAATTACAATTTACACTAAAAACAGCTAGAGACTTGTCATTAAAAGCAAAAGAAAATAGAGTAATAAACAATAAATATGAAAACAGACTTAATTTAAAGATAGGAGATTTAGTACTAGTTAAAGTAGAAAATAGAAAGAAAAATCAGAACCCATATAAGGGACCTTACAAAATAATAAGTAGAAACGGTGTAAACACCACAATAGAATATGAAGGAAAAACAAAAGAAATACACAACAATAATTTAAAACACTACAAAACTTTATAAATATAATTTCTAGAATAATCATATAAACATAAAATATAAAATTTATAAGAACATTATTTTTAATACAAATAAACTGTAAGAAAAATTAAATACTTATTAAATACTTTATCTATATTTTATATGTAAGCAAATAGTACAAAGAAAGCTATTACAAAACAAACAAAAATTATGACTTAGATTCAAAAATAATTAAACATATCTTATAACATTTTAAAATTTTATTACACTTCAAGAAAACATTATATAAAAAAAAATAAGTTTATTTACACTATTATTTTAAGAATATCATTAAAAACATTTTTATTTTACAAATTTATTAATATTGTAACAATACTATGAGGTTGATTAGAAAAATTCCTCCCTAATTTTTCTCTTAAAGGTGAGGGTGTAGTGTATCACACTAGTTAGTAATGCCTGCACAATAAATGCAACAAAGAACTAATAAAGTATCAATAACATTACTTTCTTTGTATGCATGCAGAACTGCTTACAAATTATTGTTTGAGTGACACATTTCTGTTTGAGTGCAATTATAAATACAAAGCACTATGATTGGTCAAACAGAAATGTGAATACAAACCTTCATAGTATTGAAGGAGAAAACAATAATATTTGTATGTTTAGAATAAGTTAGAAAGGTTCAGATTTATTTTGAAAATTAGTATATAAGCCGAAGTAAAACCAAAATAAAATTAGTCTTTAATTTGATTAACATAAATCGGCTCTTTAGCCTTGTTTTCTTTTTTAAGTTTCACACTTTCTTTTGGCAGTTCTTTTGAACGCCTAAGTTTTAGCTGGGACCCCCCCCCCCAGCTGTTTAAAACAAAGGGGGCTATAGGGACTCCCTTTTTAAGACAACACTTTTGTATAATTTGTATTTCAATCCTGGGTCATTACAATATGTTTAATTTATAAAGAAAAGAAAAAATTTGTTTTAGTAAGTTGCTTTTGTATAAGAAAAATATAAAATTCTTAGAACCCTGGAAACGTCTTTTTATTTTTTTAATTTTTTTTATTTGAAATACCAATTTTATTCGTGGTGAAGTATAAAATAAGTTTATTTAATAAAAATAAATAAAAAATTAGTTTACGGTATTTAATTATATACTTCACAAAATTTGTAGGTTTTCCATCCCTTGAATCATTCTTTTTGTTTTTCTGATTTCTTACATCAATCTTTCTTTTAAGAACATAAGATATGCTTAATTTATAGGAAAAAAAGTTAAAATTTGTTTTAGTAAGTTACTTTTGTATAAGAAAAAAAGTTAAAGTTTTCTAACCCTGGAAACATCTTTTTAATTTTTTTTAATTAGAAATATTAATTTTATTCATACTGAAGTATAAAATGAGTTTATTTAATAAAAAAATAATAATAACTACTTGTCGGCAGTTGTTTTGTATGGCAAAATGAAGTTTCCCAGCTCTGAAACCGTCTGCTCGATTTTGCTGATTTTCAATACCAATCTTTTTTGGACCATTTCTGACACACCAGTCTAAGAACGAAGTCTGTAGCTTTTCTGGGAGCTTCGGAAAACCGATTTCACGTACAGACAGACGGACGTCGCTTATTCGTCTTTCCTATGCATAAGGATCCAGAATATATATACTTTATGGCTCGCTTATTAATATTCTGTAAATAACAAACGGAATGACAAACCTATATATACCCTTTTACCATTTTTTGGTAAAGGGTATAAAAATTGGCGGCGAGGCTGTTTCCGAGTTATGGGCCTCTCAAATTGTAGTACAAAATGTGTGATTGTATGGTGTATTTTCCAAAGACTGCTACTTGTTTGCGGTCTATTGACAAGACAACACAATAGTCGAGCAGATTTAGCCCATAAGAATTTTCTCCACCATAGTAGTTCCCGACCCGTTATATTCTAATAAAGATTTTTTGCATAGTAAAGATTTTCAACTTGCAAAGTTTTCCTGCTTAATTACGTTTTCTTCGACTGCCGGCCTTGGGCCGGGCTTAAGAATTACTCCTCCATGTATTTCCCGGCACTGCGCAGCCTAATAAATATTTTCTGCATTGCAAAGATTTCCAGCTTAATAAAGTTTTCTTGCACTACCGGGCTTAAGGATTTTCTTCACCAAGGGGTTTCCCGACACGGCGCTGCATAATAAAAATTTTCTTCATTGCCAAGTTTTCCTGCGTAACAACGTTTTTGTGCACTGCCTGCCTTCGGCCGGACTTAAGGATTTTCTGTAGTAAATATTTTCTGCCCTGTAAAGTTTTCCTGCTTAATAACGCTTTTCTGTACATACGGCCTTTGGCCGGCTTTATGGATTTTCTCCACCATGATCACAGAATATGTTTTGTGCCATGATGTTGCCCGACACGACCTAACTAATAAACAAAACATTAACCACATATATAATACATTAACAAACGTGGACATAAAATGTAAATATAAACAAAACTTTTGACATAGAGTAGACAAATAATGTAGAACAAAAAAACTGTCCTCTGGCGTAGTAATGCCACCTGTTTATTTCATCATGATTGGTGGCTGGTAAACCACAGAATATTAACCAGAATCCTCACTTCTGAGTGAGGCGAAATCGTCGTATCATCTGATGTATAAATATTTGAAGGGAGAGAAAAAATATGATTTTTTCATGTAAAAAAAGCAATGGCTATACATAACATTTGTAAACATATGACATATGAAAAGTACAAAATTAAATTTTCCAAAAGTGAATTCTTTTACAAGTATTTTTAATAAAATATAAATATTTGCATAAAAGAGCGTTTATTTTTGTGTTTAAATTGTTTAACTAAAGGCCAGTGGTGTTCCTCAACTAGTGATTGTAAATTACGACCTAACTAACGTGAAAAAGTTGAAATATTTTGCAAAAACAATTCCATGAGTTTTCATTGCCACAAAATAAATTTAATTTAAATATATTTTTTTGCGCTTAATGCGCTTTAAATACAATAAATGTTGATGTAATCGGTAATAAACCTATTCGTATTACGTGTTCTAAATGATATCTTCTAATGCATCGCTCTGGAATTGCTTGTTTTCATAAAAAATTTGAATTGTTAGTAGATGGTCGCTTGTTAAATTTATCAATTTTGTGTTAAAAAAGCTAAAATTTAAAAAAGAAAACTAGCTAGAATTAGTTCAGACTGCGAAAAGTGAAGATGATTATTTTAACGTGCCTTTGGAGGATGTTAAACGCGAACTATGTACTTTCGTCGCGGCGTTGTCGAATGCCAAAAACGCGGTCTGATGCAAAATGCCAAATGGATGGCTGAAATGTAACCATGTGCGATATACATGCACAATGCAAATAGTGAAAAATTTCAGCGAGGTAACATTACAAGGCATAAGCAAAGTGGTATATGACAATTACTTTTTGCCCAAATGTTATTTTGATGTACGGGAATACGACTGGGTGGCGTATTTGATGCGTAATGCCGAATCGCCAGTGCCTAGATTTCTGCATCTCTAAATTACATATATGGGCTTGAAAAGCGTAGATTGGACTCAACTACAGACCAGTCGAATCTTAATGATTCGAGTCACGGAAAAGATTTGGCAGATTTGTTGGCCACTATAAGAGCTGAATACTCTCGGGCACGTTTGGATGGCTATGACATGTATTTGTATGGTATATTATTGAGAGCAGCTTAGGAGGTACTGATACAATCGATACGTTCAGCACATATGTTTGATGTTCTTATGTGGATGTGATCATTTTATGGCCATTACATACCTTCAAAGAGCCTTGAAACTAAATCCCAAATATCTGCCGGCTTGGACTTTAATGTGTCACAAATCTATATAGCTGAAAAATATGAATGCTGCGATACAAAGCTATAGAAAAATGTAGGTAAGGATTTGAATGTTGTACACATACAATTTTTTAATACATGCTTTCTTAAATTGTTTCATTTTAGGAGAGACCTAAGAAAAACTAGAGTCGGATAATGTAAGTTAAATCACAATGACTTTGAAAACAAAATACTATAATTAAAACTTTCTACTCTAGCGTAAAAGAGAAGCCAAATCTTTACTTAAAACTATCGAAAATAAACGCAAAATATTAATAACGCTAGAAACAAATGCTGCTAACACCAACAACATAGCCAACAATGTGGCCAATGCCAATACTTCCTCCGATGGTGACATGGAAATGGATTTGAAAATGAAATTCAATGAATATTTTGGAAATTACACGAGCATCTTTGGTGCTTCCGTTAGTGATACTCCTGCAAGCTTATTTGTTTACTTGTTAAAATGAGAACACTTAAAACATTTATTTATTTAATAACATTTTGTTGCTTAAACATTTAAAAAATTAACAGCCTTATTTATAAAAATTATTAAGGCTTTATAAAGGGTTTAAAAACAAGTTTTTATATAAAATTTGTCGTACTAAAGGCCAGCTTATAGAAGACAAGTAAAAATTCTCGTCAGTCTATTTATATTGTAAATAAAAACAAGTTTCGAGTGCTTTGTTTTTGTTTAAAACATAAATAGACGAGAATTTTTACTTGTCTTCTATAAACTTGTAATAAGCCTTTATAAAGCATTAATAACATTTCTAAATAAGGCTCTTATTTTTTTTTTTATTTAAAACATCAAAATGTTTTGAACATTTATCTACTTTACCAAGTAAACAATAAGAAAATTCATTTTAAACTGCACTAATATTTTTTTAAGTTACTACATTTTTTCTGAAACTTTTTGATTTATTTTTATGTGTTGAGCTTCTGTTCAAATTTCAATATACATAATTTGTAAAAATTTTTTCAACAGAAGACTATCAATTCAAAATACAACAAAGTTTAAGTAAACAAATTTATATGCAGTTTTTATCATACAAGAAAGCGACTTGCCTAAAAATATAGATTAAAAACATTCCAACTTTTGAGCGATTTCCATAGAAATTTTTTAAACAAGTTGCTTGCTTAACATAATGTAAAAACAAGTTATTTCTTAATTAAGCGTATACTCACCCCAATTTATAGTAACAAAATCTTAAAAGAAGAAGTTATGTTTTCAATTTTGAAATTGTTTTTATTATTAATTTTTTAGTATCTGTATAAATGTATTTATATTGTTAAATCATCTAAAATTGTTACAAAAATAAATCTGCACTACATACATATGTAAACAAAAATAAATTCCAAAATTTGTAAACTGAAAAACAAAATTGGAATATTTACTAATATAATTAATTAACATCTTTTACATAACTTTTATTTTTAATAATTATAATTAAACATTTTATTCAAAGAAATATATGTACATATATTCATTTACTTATGCCATCAAAGTCGAAAGTTGTTTTCTTTGCGAACATTCTTCTTAAATGCATTTCTTATCCTTCCAGTTAAGATTTTTAGGGATCGAATACAGTTTTGGAACAGCTTTTTCTTTCAGATTCTTCTTGGTTTTCTTGTTGACGTTCGCATGTACTAAAAAACAAAATAAAAAAAATTTGTATTATTAAAATTGTATTTTTAGTTATAAAAAAAAATAAATCTCTTCAAAAATATTCTGTACCTATAGGTCTTTTCATTTATTGAAAAGTTAGTTCTTTTTTCGTATCAAGTAATTGTACAATAGGACACAGAACGACTTATTAACTTGTGGTGTTGTACATTGGATATAACCATCATCGTTCTTTCCAATGTACAAAATTCCACCCTTTCAATTCACTTTATATGTATGCATGTACACATTTGTCATTCACATTTTGATTCCAATTGATCTGACTACTTCTTTTTAAGCGATTTGTTATTAAACGTATTTGTACATTGGACAAGAACATCAATGTTCCTTCCAATGTACAAAATACCACACAAAAGATTCACTTTACGTGGACACATATCACTTATTTTTGTTATGAACTTGTAAAAAACACAAAAGGGACAGAACATTTGTAATCCAATAGATCCGAACACTACATTTTTATAAGACTTGTAAACCTGTGGCATTGTGCATTGGACAAAAAAAATCATTGTCCCTGCCGCTGTAGAAGATTCCACACTTACACTGCACTTTATCTGTACACATTTGTCTTATTTGCTTGAATTATATGTAAAAAAGAACACAAAGTGAGCATATTTGGGATCCAATTGATCCGAACTCTTTTTTTCGTCACCACTTAGTAACCTATGTTATTGCACATTGGACAGGAACGTCATTATCCCTTCCAATGTACAAAATTTTACATCACAATTCACTTCTATGTACACATTTCTAACTTGCGTCTACTTTATTTAAAAAGGAACACAAATCTAGAATATTTGGAATCCACTTGACCCCAGCACATCTTCTCTCCATTAATTTTTTTATTTTTATTTTGTAAAAAAGTCTGGCAACTCTATGAGCGAATAAAAGTGTTTTAGCGGCAGTGTTAGCAAAATATTTAATTTTTTCTTTAAAGTTGATCCAAATAATGTTTGAACTGTGTTGAACTATAGCACATTGTGTAGTAAAAGTTGTTTTATAAATATGACCAAGGAATCAATGTGTAACTAAAGATATTATAGTTTTTCTCATCTTGTACACACTACTTACAAACTCGTGTTTTCTATCCTGCTGCCAGAACATTAATACTTACATATACATATATGTACATGTATACTTTTATGCATATGTTGCTAATTTATTTACCGGTGATATACTAACAACTACATCTTACGTATCCATTTTGTTCAAATTCGCGCCATATTATTTTTCTTACGTGGTGTAATCTCACCGGCAAGTGCAACTTTTTTTTACCTTTAGTATTCAAGCTTCTTGTACATCTGGACAACTTTTAGGTTTCGTTGCAATATGTCGCCTGCAGTAAAGTGTGGCTCTTGCAATAAAAAGGTTACGGAGTCTGATCTAGTTGTTGCATGTGAATTATGCCAAGTGTGGTAGCACGCTTCTTGTGTCAACATCTCGAAAGAGCTGTACAATCATATGGGTATAGATGATAGCATAAGTTTCAAGTGCAAATCCTGTCTAGCAACACCTAAAGTCGACAGTTTGGTTTTAAAAAAATACATTGAGGAAATTGATAAGAAGTTTTTGCATAACTTCTCGACTTTTGCAACTGAGTTGCGTTCGGAGCAACAGTCATTGAAAACCTTGATTGAAAGTTTTATTGCTGACATCCGATCTGATCTTTCCTCTTCAATAAAAGAATTTCAAAGCCATGAAAAGGTTAATAAGGTGGAAGCAAATGCCATGACTAAGTTTTCTTTTCTCAAAACAAGCTACATAGAAGACTAAATTATGCAGATGTTATTATATCTGGACTGCCTTCTGGAATCAAAGATTTGACTGTTCGTGTTCTAACTATATGTTCCTACTACAAGATTGCTGCGGAGGCCTGCGACATCAATCATTTCCTATATATCCAGAAAGGGAAATTGGTTTTGGTAAAATTCAACAATGTACACTTGAGAGACGATTTAATGAGAGCTTACTTCAGAGATCCCAAGCTGAAGCTAAATAATGTTATTGACACTGATGTAGTTGCTCGTGTTTATCTCAGTGATAATCTCTTGCCTGCAGGAAATACACTACAAATGATATGCCGTTCTTTGCGCAAAGCACACAAGACAGGGAAGGCAAATGACTTCTTAGATTTTGTACCAACTATGAAAACAACATGTACTTTGTAGACCCTGCCGGTACCAATTTTTAATATTTGTTAATAAAAACAGAAACGTAAAAAAATTACTATAAAAATACAGAAGTTTACAATAAAAAACAGAAACTTAACATAAAAAACATTAAATATTACATTCATTAATGTACTTTCGTAGATTCGACTATTATATTAGAGATTAAAATAAAACACACAAAAAAAATTAAAGAGAACAAAGGCGAAATTAATGTTACTATATATTATATATAGTATATAGTGAAACATTGACATTTTTAAATTGTACCAAGTAACTCGCGATAGTACCACGGTACCAACAAGGTCAAAAATGTACCATAAAAAATACAATTGTACCATGATTTCCATCCTTGACACAAGATATCCTGGTTTCGCATTTTAAACAAAGGTGTTCCCCTAGCTAAAGTTAAACTTCAAAATGGTTCTGAGAAAGTGCTTGATGCAGCCCAGTACTCTGAGACGCATTGATCTTCTACCTAGCTGATATTTTTATTGCTTGCTGTGCTAACTATTTTATACTGCCTTTTTTTATCAGATCAACATTGCTTGAATTAATTTTTTATTAGTACAAATCTTAAATTTATTATATTTTGCAAACTGCACCTATGCATTATTTTTTTATTGTTATCTTTATATTGAATTTTTATTGATAATACTTTATTATTTTTGTTATTGTTAACTTGATCATGTTTATTTTGATTAATAGCTTTCATTCCACTTTTATTCTAATATCTTCACGACTTCCGTATACTATCTTCTTTGAATTTTACTATGATTCCTAACGTTAACTTGGGCCCAATAATTAGCGATGGTTGCATTAAACGTACTTTTTCTAAAGATATAAATTGTTTCAAGATTGCCCATATAAACGCACAAAGCATTTGTCCTTCCTCTAGTTCTCATAAAATAGATGAACTCATATCCCTACTTAAAATCGCTTCGTTAGATGCTATATGTGTATCTGAAACCTGGCTAAATCCTACGGTTTTTGACCAAGCAGTCAAGATTCCGTGCTATAAGTTATGTAGGAGTGACCGACCGACTGGGTGCAGAGGCGGAGGTGTAGCTATTTATATTGCCGAGGGAATCAAATATAAATGTATCTATAGGAGCAGTGAATATTTTTCTTGTGAGGGTCTTTTTAATGAAATCTATAGTGGTAACAGTTCTTTGATTATTGGTGTCTCATACCTGCCTAGGGGTAATTTATGTTTATTTGAGGAAGTATTTAGGGCCAATTTCACCAACTTATTTCAATATCAATTCATATTTAAAAATAATTTTTCCATAAAAAATTTCATCAAAATCGACATTTAAATATGAATTGATATTTAAATAGAGTTGTTGAAATTGGCCCTTAATGATATATTTGTACGTTATAGTAACATTATTGTTGTGGGCGATTTCAATAATGACTTATTCAATGCTACAAAATCTGAGGATCTTCGTCTGCTTTGCAAACGCAATGGTTTATCATGCTGGCATAATTCTCTACCCACTCAGTTTGACTCGTTTCGTCAATCTACCTCCCTAATTGATTATTTTCTTACTAGCCATAGTCTAACAGTCAGCTCCTCTGCTCAATTCCAGATGCCCTTCATTTCTCGCCATTCCTTAATATGTGCCGCATTTCAAATTCCAGTGACTCGTTCGCATAGCCAATCGTCTTTTAGGGATTTTAGTAAAGCAGATTTTATGGGTATTGAGAGACACTTACTTTCAATGGATTTTACACCATTTTACATTACAAATAATTCTGATGAGCAACTTTCCTTTTTATGCACCCTATTTGATAACCTATTGAGTAATATTCCTGTCAAGCAATTATCCCGCCCTGTTACCTATAGTAAGCCTAGATTTTCTAATGAAATTAACTATTTCAGATCCTTAACTAATATAGCCCTAAAAGCCTTCTATTCTGATAGGTGTGTTAGAAACTAGGTAATATAGTTATAAAAAAAACTCCGTAATGTGACTATATCTTAAATAAGATTATTTAAAAGAAACTACAGTCGTCAAATATTTAATACAACAGATAAGAAAGGTATGTGGTATAGCCTTACGCAATGTTGGTATTTCTGATAGACGGTTAGTCGATGTAGACGTTGATGTGAATGAAATAAATGAACACTTTGTGTGTAGTCAATCTGATGCTAACTGTGTTGAACCTAATTTCTCAAAGTTTAGTAATTACACCACTAATTTTTCTTTTGCTAACATCACTATAGCTGACTTATACATTGCCTTGTTTTCCGTTAGGTCTGCTGCGATTGGAGTCGACGGTATTCTCAGAAAATTAATAAATATTGCCTTTCCCTACATTAGTAGACACCTATTACATTTTGTTAACAATTTTCTAACCTTTTCTAAATTTCCTAGTAATTGGAAGACTTCACGCATTATACCTATTCCTAAAAGTGGCAGTCTACTTTCCATCAATAACTTGAGGCCAATTAGTATTTTACTGACTCTATCCAAATTAGTTGAAAACGTGATGAAGGACCAAATTTCGAAATTAATCAATGCTAGAGGTTTTCTTAATGAGGTTCAGTTTGGATTTCGTCGAGGCCGTAATACGGGCCTACTTTTGGCAGAACTCACGGAATCTATTAGAAAAAACCATAACATGGGTAGAGTAAGCGTATTAGTGTCTATTGATTTAACTAAAGCATTCGATCAAGTTTATCATTCTTTGCTGGTTAATAAACTTAATCGCGAGTATGTATTTTCATTGTCTGCTTGTCGTCTAATCTGGTCTAACTTCTGCAAACGAAAACAATTTGTTTCCTACAATGGCTTGGAATCAGATCTCTTGGGTGTAAAATCTGGCGTCCCAAAAGGTTCGGTTATTGGACCTATACTATATACTTTGTTTACAAATTACCTTTTTTGTTACTTAGGTTTTTGTAAACCTTTTGCTTTTGCTGATGATATATAGTTGTTTTGGTCTGGTGACCACCAATTTTGTGATACCTTACAAGCTACAAATAATTATGATTTGTCTAATTTGTATAATTGGATGAAAATGAAAGTAAATCCAGATAAAACAAAAGCCCTTGTTTTAGGTCAAATAGAAATAATAGTATTGATATACAATTGAGAATGTGTAGCTCTTTGGTTAAGATTGTCAGTAGTTTGGAGTGTCTGGGAGGGATTATTGATGACAGATTGAGTTTTGAGCACCATACTGATAGCATTTGTTCCAAGGTCTGCCTTACTTTGCGCAGATTGTATCACTAGAAGCTATATTTGCCGTTGTATGTTAGAAAATCTGTGGCGCATGCACTGCTAATGTCACCTGTTAACTATTGCATTGAAGTTTACTCAGGCTGCAACATGGCGAACAGAAAAAAATCAAATTCATTGTGAACAAAATCATTAGGTTTGTTTATGATCTTAGATTAAGGGCTCATGTTTCTAACCATCTGAGAACTTTTTTAAATCTCACTTTCGATGATTATTTGAAGTTTCGCTTGCTTATATATCTTTATAAAATTATCAAACATTTATCAATCGCATCGGTAATTCCGTTTACGAACACTCTCTCTTCGTACAAGCTGCTAGCTTATGGAACATATTGCCACGAGAATTGCGTACTTTTGCATTGCCTCTTACTACTTTGAAAAGGAGACTATTTGACTTTTTTTGTGAATATATCTAACTGAGTAGCTAATTATTTGGGTCTTCCATATTTTACTAATTTTTTAGTTTCTTAGTTTTGTCGGAGTTGTTGAATGTTAGGATCATTATTAATATTTTATTATTTGCTATTATTCTAATGTTTGTTAATTAATTATTCTCATAGCATATTATACTTGTAATATATTTTTTTATTGACCTTGAGGCCATATGTATTACATCCAATGAATTAATGAAATGAAATGAAAATATTTGTACATTGGACAAGAACTCTATTGTTCTTCCCAATGTACAAAATTCCAAATACAATTTTCACTTAGTAGTCACTTAAATTACTTATCCAGTTGGCTCCTTCGGGAACAAATATAGTTTCTCTCCTGGAGGACAACCCAAGTTACATCTGTGGCTCCTGAAAAATAAGTATATTTTAATAAAAACTATTGTAAATAACAAAAAAATGTTGTGTGGTGTCATGTGACAACAAAATACAATGTGACTTGCAGTTAGTTAGTAGAGAGTATCGTCTGCTACTTACCACACAAAATAAAAAATCATACCAGCCTTGGGATGTCGATTGAACCTGTTGTAAATGAAAACACTACAAAAAAAAATTATACCAAAGTATCCATTCTTCCCTTGTCATCCATAGATTTGTTATGAGTTAGCAGATGTTCGCCAACTCTTGCTAAACCGTCCCCATAAGGACCACGGAAGAAAATTATTTATTTCTTTTTCTATACGAATAAGTAACAGTCACATTTAAATTTTGTTATGTTTTAGCAAAGAATATAAATTGAATAGAATACGCATCTGAGCTAAAAAATTAAACATTTTTTGCTTACTCCTTAGATGCGGGGGAAAGTATAAAGGGCAAGCAAACACACACTGAGTGTTATTTCTATATTGATTATTTGATTAGGGTAAAGTTCGTATCGTTCTCTAAATTTTAAAATCATTGGAGCTTAGAAAAATATAGTTCAGAACAATTAAAATGGTAAGATTTGATTGATGATTAGCTATGTACATACGTTGTGCGTTGTTTGCTTGTATGTAGTTGCTATTTTTCTTTAAAAACTCAATAATAATTTTTAATTTTGTGCCTTGATTAATATCTTTTTTAAAAACATGAATTTATATATTAAAAAAAGCAATGTGAGTCCGATCACAGAGGAGATGTGTAAACATCTAGTAATGAAAATTTTTTTTAAGTTGGAAGTACTTATGCTTTTAGTATCTTTTTTTAAATTAATTAATTAAAAGTATCAAAACTTTCAATATTGTAAATACATATGAATTTGTTGGTTTTTGTTTTTTTTATTAAACTTATTTGGTTAGTAAATGGGCACACTGCAGTATATGTACATGTATGTACTGCATTCAAAATTGCAGTAAGCAGTAAAATTTCTGATTACTAAAAAAAATTCAGTAAATTTTTACTGCTAATGAAATTTAATTTGCATTACCAGTAAAATAATCATAATAAAATTGTAGCAAGTGGCAAAGTTTTTTCATTCAAATTTTGAAACTTGTATGAAAAACATTTAGCCACTTGGTAGAATTTCATTATGAATAATGGCATTACCGATTACTGAAAATTCAATGCACCTCATCATATAAGAAACCATTTAGGCAATTTATAAAAATTGTAGAAAAATTTTTTAGTAATCAGTAAAAATTTACTTGTTAAACATTTTTTATTGTTTTTACTGAAACTTTAGTGGTTACTGCAGTGCTCATCTATGGTAAATGCCTTTACTTTTATTTTTTAATTTTTAATTCCTGTTGTTCATCGTTTAGTTGTTGCTGTTCTTGTTGATGTGTACGCATTGCAATTAAAATAAATTCAGTAAAGTGCGACTTTGACTCGCGCAAATTCGGTTTGATCATTTTTTTTGATTTAGCTTTCTTCCTTTTTTAAGTTTTTTCAGTTTAAACGATTTTTTTCAGTTTTATCGCTTTTTTCTCGTTTTGGCGTTTTTTTCTCTTTTTGGCTTTTTTTTCATTTTCGCAATTTTTTTCATTTAGGCGATTTTTTCATTTTGGCGATTTTTTTCTGTTTTTCGGGGTTTTTTTCATTTTGGCGATTTTTTCTGTTTTTGGGGTTTATTTTATTTAGGCGATTTTTTCATTTTGGCGATTTTTTCATATTGGCGATTTTTTTGTTTAATACTACATTTACACCTACGCAAAATCTAGTAGATTTCAGCTCAAATCTCGAAGAAAATCTCTGCCGTTTACACCACTGCTTTTTGGCGTATTATGGGATTTCATTTTCAATACAAAAACAGCTGACTGAATAAAAAATTGCCTCCAAACTTTTATTTTATTTTATTAAAAAAATGGAAGACAAAAACAAGATATTAACATATTATACATCTACATATAAAAAAATTCAAGTGAAACTGGTATCGCTACGCAAGAAAAAACAGCAGCATTTGTTAAACATAAGGTTTCAGAAAATGCTGCAAATGTATTACACACAACTATTGCATAGCAGACTGGAATGGGCACATGTAAGTACATATATTAAATAATTATATATAATTTTAGTACATAAATACGTTTGTGTTACAGATCCGTCATGGCTCCTTTTATGAGGAAGATGTCCCTATTATGCCGGAAGAAACATATATTGAAAATTTCCGAATGAGCCGGCAGACATTTCAATTGCTGTGCTCGAAGCTGATGTCGATAAAAAGAACAGATACAAGATTTAGGAAATGTATCCCACTTGAAAAGCGTGTAGCTATTGCCCTTTATTCTCTAAAGTCTTCTTCCGAATATGCCTCTATAGCCCACATGTTTGGTGTTTCAAAAGCCAGTGTATGTATGATTTTAAAGGAGTTTTGTATTGAAGTTTGGAGAAACCTTTCTGAGGATTATTTACCTTCAAATTTCATAAATGAAACTAAAATAAGGGAGTGCGTTGAAGGATTTAAGGAACTGGGCTTTCCGCAATGTTTTGGAGCAATAGGTTGGTACATTATTTTGTACATACATACACACATATATGTATATTTTCTTTTTAAACTTTTACAGATGGATGCCATTTTGAAGTGCATCCTCCTTTCGCAGAAACTTCTGATTACTATAATTATAAGGGTTGGTATTCCACGATTTTGTTAGCTGTTGTCGACTACATGTATAGATTTTTATACATTAATGTCGGATGTCCAGGCCGATGTAACGACTCAGGTATATTCGAAAGGTCAATTTTTAGAAACAAAATGCGAGACCCATTATTTAAAAACCAATCTGTAGTTTATGGTGGAGTAAGAGTTCCTGTTCTATTAATAGGCGATTCTGCATTTCGGTTATCCGAATGTATGATGAAGCCTTACCCCTTTCACGTAAATGCTTCCCAAAAACAGAAAAACTTTAATTACAACCTATCAAAATGCCGAAGAGTTGTTGAAAATGCATTTGGACATTTAAAAGCGAAATTTCGCCGCCTTGGAAAAGGCATAGACAATAAAATTGACAATGTCAATAATATTGTTAAATGTTGTTGTGTACTACACAACTTTTTGAACAGCAATAATGAATTGATTAATGCTAACTGGCAAAAAGTGAATGAAATAGAAAAGGAGCAGCCAAATGGTGAAGAGTTTAATTATGACTATAATCCAAAAGGAGAACAAATAAGGGACTCAATTGCAAATTTTTTAATATAATTATTTTATTTGAAATATATAAATGATCTCAGGTATTTAATAATGAATAAAATGAAGTACAAACTAAAAATTTTTAAAAACAAAACAAAACAGAAATTCAGACCTTAGTTTTTCATATATATATAGTCTACATATTATAATCTAATTTTAATTTGAAAACAAATAAAAACTTAAAACATTACATAACAATTCAATTTTTGTAATTCTTATTTTAGAAAATAATACCACACATATGCATATATGCATACATTTTAAATCTATGTCCCAGCAAACACAAAGTCAAACCTTTGAAATTAAATGGTTTTATCATTTGATTTCAAGCACAATTGTTTGACTTTAACATTTGAATTCAAATTTATGATTATTTGAATATAAACATTTGAGAAACAATGTTTTATCAATACTGTATCAAATTAAAAGTAAACGTAAAAATACATTTAAACATTGAACATGACGACTAAAGTCAAAAAGTTTATAATTGGAAAAAATATAAAATATAAATATGTACATATGTATATATACATACATATATATATCACTAGTCTTTTAAAATTAATATTGGGCAGTTTCAAAAACACAATAACAAAATTTTAGATGTAAAGTAACACTATTTCTGAAATAAAAAGAAATAATTATTTTCGGCCCAAGATTTATAAAATAGTTATATGTACATACCATTTGTTCAAAAGTTGTTTTAATATTTGGTTTCGTTCCCTCTCAATTTCTACCATTTCCTCCTGTAATTGTATGATTTTGTTGTCCACTTCCCTATTTTTTACTAGCTCTTTTTCTATAATGTCCGTAGACTGTTGAATTTTGTTCAAAGCCTCAGTGTGAAAATTCGTTTTCTTTTTCTTTTTTTTAGGAGTTAGATACTCCTCATCACATTCCTCAATCAATGTTTCCACTTCAAAGTCGATCAAAGAATCATCAAAAGTTGTGAGGCATGAAGGCTCTATTCGTAATAAAAAACAAAAATTATATACATATATACATAAACAAATGATTTGAAGAGCAAAAGCAACAAATGTATTTATTTTACCTATACTTTCGTCCATTATTGTTTCTATCAAATTTGATTTAAATGTTCCTAAGATGGAATGGACTCTTTCCTAATGTGGCCAACTGGAAGGTGATCCACCAGAAGGCCCAACTTTCCGCTTTTCATCTCTAAAATTAGAATTAAATATAAGTTAAAGTTTTGGTTATACATGTTTGTCAAAACCCATACCTGTACTTGTTTGTGAAGTTATGAATCTTCACCCTTACTTCTTCAGATGTAAAATCAAACCTACTGCTTTTCATACCCTCCGCCATCTCCTCAAAAATGTGTTTGTTTTTTCTGTTCCCCCGTAGTTCTTCGATGTGGTCGCTCCAAAGAGTAATAAGCAGAGCTTCCTCGTTGGGATTCTAACATTTTTTTTCTTATATGTACGTTTCCTACAAATTAAATTCGTGCTACAATTGTTTTTATATACATAAGCACATAATTAATACTACTTACACTTTATTTATTATTGCTTTATCCATATTATAACCACTTTTTTTAATTTTTTAATGTTGCTGCAAATTTTTTGTTTCTACCGCGCTTTTTTTTTGTTACAATGTCAAAATTTTCTTGTTCAGCGCTGTATATTTCAGCACTAAAGCAAAAAATACATAGTTCTGTTCTCGTTGAACCTTCATAGTAAAGAGACATTAAAGCGGATTTTTTTTACATACATACATACGAAACAAATATAAAAAACAACAAAATCAAAAATTATACAAAAAATATTCGTAATATATATTCACCTTGATAAATAAGCTTATTGGCTTTACTAATATTTTTTACATAGCAAGAAATAGCAAAAACAAAAAAAAAAACCGTAAACACAAACAAAGTTCCCTTGAGGAATAATACTCTATATGAGTACCTCAAAGGAAAAAAATTTTGAAGTGAGTTCAAACGGCAGAAATGCTTATTTTACTGTGAGTTCTGAAGCTCTTAATGAAAAAAATATAAATAATAAATCTGATGAAAATCTTTTTTTAACGGCAAAGCCAATTTTTCGTCAGCGATCAACTTCGCTTTGTCCAATGCCAACTAGTGAATCGTTAACATTACCATTGCCTAGTACTTCTTCATTTAAGTCTGCGATATCATCCGCATCGGGCTCGCCTTCATCACTAAACCAAGTTATCACTACAGATAACAGTAGCTCAAAACCCAAGGTACAAGTGGGAATGAACAGATATATAACAGTGGTAAAGCGTGGGCGAAGCCCAAAGTCTTCAAAAATTTCATCTGCCCCAAAGATGTCTAGGGATAACAGCGCATCATCTACCAATCGTCAAAATCGTTTTTCATTATTGCAAGACACCGACGACAAGCCCTCTACATCATCGCAAAAGTCTTTTAAGCCACCACCTATTTATCTGAGAGAAAAAAATTCTAACGCGCTTATAAAAAAACTACTGTCGACCATTGGTGAAAATACTTTTCACATCATTCCAATTAAACGAGATAATATTGATGAAACTAAAATCCAAATATATAATGAAAAAGATTTCCGAAAAATTGTTAGTGAATTCGAAAAAAATAAAACAAATTTTTACACATACCAACTTAAGAGTGCTAAAGGCCTACATATAGTATTAAAGGGCATAGATTCATATGTTGAACCCGAAGAAGTAAAATGTGCACTTGTCGACCAAGGATTCAAGGTAAAAAATGTTACCAACATATTTAACAGAGAAAAGGTCCCCCAACCCCTATTTCGGGTTGAACTGGAGCCGAATGACATACAATTGAAAAAAAATTAAGCCCATCCAGTTTATAACGTAAAGTATCTCTTACATCGAAAAATCACAGTTGAAGAGCCACGTAAGCGTTGAGGTCCCGTACAGTGCCATAATTGCCAAGAATATGGCCATACGAAAACTTACTGCAAGTTACCTACAGTGTGTGTTATCTGCGGCGAATTGCATGGTACTGCTAGCTGCACTAAGCCAAAAGATCAAGCAGAAAAAAAATGTAGTAATTGTGGAGGTAATCACACAGCTAACTATAGAGGGTGCCCTGTATTTTCTTTCGTTAAACAGGCTATGGGTCAAAAACCCAAGCTAACTCCAGCTCTACAAGTAAACGCGAACTCCGACACTTTTGCTCAAATCAGCCAACCAGTTACTTCACGTGTATCGTATGCTGATGCTGCTAAGACTAGTTCAATTCCCACGCAAAATGTTCCACCGCCAAATAATTCAACGAATTCAAACTCAAGCTTTAACTTTAGTCGCCTTGAAGCTACTATTGAGAATCTGGTGCTAACTATAAACAACTTTACTACAAATATGACAAGTATGATGCAAGAAATGCTGCGAATGCAGAATACACTGCTTCAAGCATTAGTTAATAAACCATGAACACGTTAAAAATATGTCTCTGGAACGCAAATGGCATTCGCCAACATAAAAATGAACTTGAGCACTTCCTCATGGAAAAAAATATTGATATAATGTTGGTTTCTGAGACTCATTTGACCTCAAGAAGCTTATTTAAAATAAATGGTTACACTTTATATGATACAAAGGACCCGAGAGAGAGAGCATGTGGTGGATCAGCAATTCTGATTAAGTCAAGACTCAAGCACTATGTCCTTGACAACGTTAGTGAAGAATATTTGCAAGCAACGAATATTTTCGTAGAAAATTTTTGTGCGAATTTAGTGATATCATCAATTTACTCACCTCCCAGATTTTCAGTTACCGAAGATCAGTATGAGAAGTTCTACAAATCGCTTGGATCTTGTTTCGTGGCAGCTGGTGACTACAATGCAAAACATACGTACTGGGGATCGCGTCTTGTTACACCTAGAGGTCGAGCCTTGTTCAATACAATTTCAAAAATGGGCTTATATGTCATTTCGAGTGGGGAGCCTACTTAGTGGCCTACTGACGTAAGAAAAATTCCAGATGTTGCAGATTTTTCCGTCACGAAAAATACTCATAGGGACTTAATTCATGTAGAGGCCTCTCTAGATCTGTCCTCCGATCACTCTCCAACAATAGTTACAATTTTCAACCCACTAAGGAGTGATTTAACTAACCGATATGTGAAGATGATTAATGGAATCAACTGGCTGGCATTCAAAAAATATCTTAGTAGTCACTGCGTAGAAAACATTCAGCTTAGATCATGCGATGATATTGAACTTAACATTGCCAATCTTAACGAAAATATTAAACAGGCTGCTGAACACGCCACTACCTCCTATCCGCAGACCGGTTTTAACAGAATTTATTCTACGGAAATTGAACGTCTTGTATGTGAAAAAAGGAGAGCTAGAAGAGAATGGCAACAACACAAATCACCCCTAAATAAAATCAGACTTAAAGAATGTACTAAACGACTCAAAGAGCTGCTATCATCGGGAAAAACTGCACTACTGGAAAAGTATTTAGAAGGTCTTGATGTAACGTCCGCATCTAATTACTCTTTATGGCGCGCTACTAGAAATCTTAAACGACCCGTTGATCTTAAATCACCATTGCGTACTGCGACCGGAGGCTGGGCAAGAAGTGATAGTGAGAAAGGTAACTTATTTTCTGAGCATTTAAAATCTGTATTCACTGCCAATTCATGTACAGTTGCTGCTGATTTACCGAGTGTAGTTTCTTTACCCCCTCGTCCCTTAAGGTTTAAGATGCGTGAAGTACAAAAAGTAATTGCTGAACTCAACCCGAAGAAAGCTCCAGGTATTGATGGCATTAGTAACAAAATGCTCATGAACTTGCCTCATATTGCAATAAGAATCCTGCTATTTACTTTTAATGCTATTTTAAGAATGCAGTATTTTCCACATAACTGGAAACTGGCCAAGATCAAAATGATTCCAAAGGCGGGCAAAGATCTTACCAAGACTGAGTCATATAGGCCTATAAGCTTACTATCTACAATCTCAAAGCTTTTCGAAAAGCTGCTCATGACTAAATTGTCCAAAATTTTAACTGATAATGGGTGCATCCCGGACCATCAATTTGGCTTTAGAAGTCAGCACAGCACGATTGAACAAACGCATAGACTGGTCCAAGTTGTAAGAAGAACATTTGAATTTTTTTATTGATGTTTCTCAGGCATTTGATAAAGTATGGCACGAAGGCCTAGTTTTAAAATTGAAGACATATCTGCCAATAAACATTCAAAAGCTTTTGGATTATTGATATATTATTGATAGGAAGTTCACTGTTGTGGAAGAAGAGTTCAGGAGTGTGCCCGAAACTATATCTTCTGATGTGCCCCAGGGTAGTATTCTGGGTCCTGTCTTGTATTTAATATATACTTGTGATATGCCTGTGAGCAATAATATCCATATTTCTACTTTTGCCGATGATACAGCCTGTATGAGTGTGCACGAAAACCCTTATGAGGCATCCCGCAATCTCCAGGAACATATCACTCAGCTGGAAATATGGTTGAACTTATGGAGAATTAAAGTCAATGAACAAAATTGTGTCCATATAACGTTCACCCTAAGAAGAGATACTTGCTCCCCCATTCGAATCAACAATCATAATATTCCTCAACATTCCCAAGTGAAATACCTTGGTATACACCTTGATCGAAGACTTACATGGAAACATCATATTGACTCTAAGTTAACTCAGATGAAACTTAAGTTAACTCAAATATATTGGTTGATTGGCAGAAACTCAACACTCAGCTTAGACTGCAAACTTTTACTGTACAAGTCGCTTTTGAAGCCAATATGGTGCTACGGAATTCAGTTATGGGGCACTGCTTCAGCTTCCAATGTCGAGAGAATCCAACGAAGGCAAAACAAAATTTTACGGTTAATAACATCGGCTCCATGGTACATCCAAAATTCTATTATACATCGTGATTTAAATATGCCACTAGTGACTGAAGAAATTGCAAAATACGCAGGCAAATATTTAACAAAACTCGAATCACATCCTAATCCGCTTGCTCGTAATATTTTGAACTTTACTGGACACATCCGCTTAAAAAAGAGGGACACACGGGCTCTTATACCTAACACTCCAGATGGGACTACTTGAAAATACTTTCCCCCCCCCCTTTTTTTTTTGATTATCACTACTAATGTATTATTTATAACTACCACTAAGTTTATGTCCGACACTGGTCGGGCCTAATAATTTTTTTTTTATAGATTTAAGATTTGAATACTTATTGTTGGTTCACATATGAAGATACAATAAATAAATACATGCATTATAAAAAAAAAAAAAAATTCAGTATTGCAAGATTTTGAGAGATTTTGCCAAAATCTGGTTCGTAAGTAGATTTTGTTTTGTATGGGAAATCTGATAGAAATGAGCTAGATTTCGCTCAAAATCTCATAAGTACCAGATTTTGCGTAGGTGTAAATGTAGTATAAGGATTTTTTTCATTTTGGCGATTTTCCGGTTTCTCGCGATTTATTTTAGTCCTAGAGATTTTTTTTACTTTGGTGCTTTTTTCGTTTTAGCGATTTTTTTTGTTTTTAACGTTTTTTTGTGTGTATATGTGTATTGTAAAACAAACATTGAAAAAAAAGTTTTGGTTTATTTTCCGAGTTTAAAATAAGAAACAATAAAAAAATATTTAAAATCAATGAATATTTTCTGCTGATGCTTGTTTGAGTTTAAAAAATGTACAAACAGTTGTTTCCTTACGGAATGTGCGTTCAGTTTGGCACTTTACATAAGCAAATGACATTTGACGAAACTTGACGAAAAGTTTGTTAAGTACATTATAGTTTGCCACATGCGTTTTATATGTAACCGCAAAGTTGCTTAAGCTAGCTTATTCATATTATAGTTGGGCCTTTATGGAAGCGTATATTTATTGTATAAATTTTATACCATAGTCCGCCATCCCATTGCCCTGAGGGCTCTGCTAGCATTCTGCTTTGCATACGTACACAGCACAACTACTAACAAAAATCTAAAGCAAGAGCATAAAACCAAGTTGCTGTTGCTGAAATAAAGCTTGTTTTAAGGATGATAAGTTTCCAAATTCTGCAGTTGTAAAGTCAGTGAATTACACCTTATTTCTTCATCTTTATAAAATATAATTTTCAAAAAAACATAAAGTATAAACATAAATTAGCGTTACTAAACAATTATCAAATAGACTTAAAGTAGACACTTGTCAAAGATTAGATTCCAAGTGAATAACTTATTAAGAAATACAGAATGTTCAGTAAAAAAAATATTTATTTAAGAACTATGCATAATGCCTTGAAAGAATAGTATCACTACATAGTATAAAACAAAGTCGCTTTCTCTGTCCCTATATCCCTATGTATGCTTAAATCTTTAAAACTACGCAACGGATTTTGATGCAGTTTTTTTTAATAGATAGAGTAATTGAAGAGGAAGGTTTATATGTATAACAACATCCATTAAATAGTGGACAAATACTGTTATTTTTTAGGTTTCTAGTGTGATGTCGTAAATAATTGCATTTTTTCCGCTTACATTGCAAACTCAGGCTGAACCATACGAAATTTATCAAAATAATGCAATAAGTGTTGTACACATTGAAAAGGTCTACAGAAAACTCCGCTATGGTATATGTCTATCTCTCATGGATATCCCACAATAACATTTTTAACCGAAAAAAGAAGGAGGTTATCAATTCGTGTGTATTTTTTTTCTTTCTTTTTTTATATTTGTACACGCATAACTTGGTCATTTTTAAACTGATTTTCGAAATTCTTTTTTTGTTTGAAAGGGTTTGCCTGCAGTTGGGTCCCATAATTTTTGTTCGAAAATCGGAAGGGGTAATTTGCTCCCCTCTTGCATAACTCTGCTATTTGTGAACCAATTTTCAAAATTTTTTTGGTTTGAAAGAATTTGTTGTTTTATTTTTGAATTTTTGTTTGTATATATTTTATATTCTTTTCTAGTCTTTATTGGTGCTTATTTTGTGTTTTAAATTACATTTCGGCTTTGTGCCTGGGTGCTTTGTGTTATTTTGTTAATGTTCTTTTTATTTATTTTTGTATCTCGTGTAGGTAAGTTCATTTCTTTTGTGTAAGAAAAAAAATGATTGTAATTTTTTACGTTTACGCACTTTAAAGAATTAATAAAAACGTTTGTATTAAATTGGCTGACATCTTATCTTATTTTTACTTTTAAACTTAATTTTACTGCCACATCATCTCTTTAAATTTTTCACTGCACCATCACTTTAAATTCTCAACTTCAATTCCTCGTTCTTCAGTTTCGAAACCCGTGCCATTTCATATTTCCCTTTTATTCCAGCCAACACACAAATCTTTGCCGGTTACCTCGTCCCTCTAATGGTTTTGTTTTTGTTTTCAAAACATCTATTTTTCTTTTTCTGTCACCATATGTTTAATCTATCTCGTTGTCCAGCTGATCAGTAGTGCTGCCAATCTGATAACTGCCCTATCGGCACTATATTATCCCCTGGTTGGGTACACACGACAAAACCCAACCATTCCTGAGTCCATCTATGGACCATGAATGCGAGGGAAACTCCTTAAGATATATAACATTTGCATTTTGGCGATTTATTACTACGTTTTTAAAACTTACGATATGGCATCACTATTTTGGCTTTTACCTGGTCTGCATCGGGTGCGGTGTAGTGTCGACCTACTAACACAAAATGCCACACAGAAGAGAAGAAAAAAAACTTTTCTGAAAAAAAAATTTTTTAAGCAGAGATGCAAAAAAAGGACTATTTTTGTTTTTGTTTACATTAAAAGCACGTGCTCGTGGGCGCGTTACTTATTTTGTTTGCATTAAAAGCACGTGCTTGAGCACGTACATGTGAAAAGTATCATGAAATTTAAACATATAAAATAAATTTATATATGTATATGCGTTCATATAGTAATTGAAGTGCTAAATGGAAAGTATTTATTGTGCTTTATTGCCGCATATACCTACGGACAAGGGATAAAAATACCTATTAGAATTGATTACTGTCATATCCAGAATTACTTTAGTTCTGAAATAAAAGCCCAGCAAACTTTTTATTGACAAGAAAACTTTTGCCTTATAAAATTCAAACGGTTAATTATGCCTTATTGACACGTATACTTATAAATTAAAAACAAAAATTTCTTTAAGAATTCATAAATGCTATATCCAGATTTACTTTGGTTCTGAAGTTATAGCCCAGCAAACATTTTATTGACAAAAAAAAACTTTTGCCTTATAAAATTCAAGCCGTTTATTGCGCGCTATTAACTTATAAGCCAATTAATAGAAAACTAAAATTTCTTTTAGAATTCATAAATAAAGTATCCAGATCTACTTTCGTTCTGAAGTTATAGTCCAGCCAACTTTTTATTAACAAAAAAAAAACTTTTGCCTTATAAAATTCAAACAATTAATTTTGCGCTATTGACAAATATACTAATCAATGAGGAATTAAAATACCTGTCAAAACTTATTAATGACATATCCAGATTAATTTTAGTTCTGAAGTTATGGCCCAGCAAACTTTTTATTGAAAAAAAAATATATATAAAATTCAAACGGTTACTTGTGCGCTAATAACATATATACCAATCGATGAGACATAAAAATACCTTTGAGAATTCATAAATTTTATATCCAGATTCGCTTTAGTTCTGAAGTTATATCCCAGCAAACTATTAATTGGCAAAAAAGTTTTGCCTTATAAAAATCAAACTGTCAGTTGTGCGCTATTGACACATACACTAATCGATGAAGAATTAAAATACCCTTCAGAAATCATAAATGTCATATCCAGGTTTACTTTAGTTCTGACGTTATAGCCCAGCAAACTTTTTTTTTTGTTTTCGAGCTTTTGTGTTTTATGTAGTGCTGATTATGTAAAATACAAACTATGAAAAACAATTATAATTTTCAAAATATTATCATATGTTACCAGATTAACAAATAAAAACATCCCTGATGGAGTTGGGATTTTCCAACGAAACGTCGGATGAACTAACTAATAAAATAAATAATCGCTTGTTTTAATTCGCTGACCTTAAAAGCCCATTTAAAAAAAGCACTTAAAAAAAATACTCATATTATCGTATTGCAACATATACCAATCGACAGAAAACAAAACTACTTTTTCAAATGGTGACTGTAATTTTCTGCATTTTTGGAATTTAGAAGTTATCCCACATGAAACTAACAACTTCGTAAATATTTTCCTATTCGCAGACTTCTTATAAAATGTCAATAATAGTGTGAAGCTACTGATTATACAGGTATAAGATGTAGATAGTAATGTTCATCTGTTGATAGCACAGTTATATGTGGCAGCACAAATTAGAACTACCACCACGAATTGGAACTAATAATAAATATTATTATTAATAATGTTTATAAATTAATTAATTTTTCATTTAGCCTTGTAAATACTTTTATTGTTATCCAATGGATTTCTAATTGTATAAGGATGTAGAAAAATAAAATGAGTTCACCTGGATATAAATTATTTGCTGGGCTTTGTATCAGTTTCAAAGCCTACTAAGCTTATTTTTTCTTTTGTGATTTTCAAAAGTATTATCATTTTATGAGTTCTCATATAGTTTTTGAAAGTCTATGCATAAAGTAAGAGGTTTGTGACTGTTTAAAATTTGTGGTTAAAGTCTACTGATGATTTGGTTCAAGCG
Organism: Tachina grossa; assembly: GCA_949987645.1. Classification (NCBI taxonomy): domain Eukaryota; kingdom Metazoa; phylum Arthropoda; class Insecta; order Diptera; family Tachinidae; genus Tachina; species Tachina grossa. The sequence goes on along the minus strand of OX465274.1, from coordinate 109,961,361 downwards.
CCAATGAAATACGTATATAGACATTCTCAATTACCAGCAAATAAATTTCAACTAATTTATGTACACTTCTGACAATATGTCAAATAATAAATTTTCTTTAAAGATTAATAATGTTTATTATTAGTAGATATTTGCAATTATGAATAAATATTAAACAAATTAAACAAATTAAATTTTTATATTAAATTATGTCGATAATAGTGATGTTACAAATAAAAAACCAGGGACGAGTAAAGACGATAATATTCGCTGGGTGGTAGCACTGCAGTAATAACTTGATTGCATAGGCTCCATGTTATATGGCCTCAATTTAAAATAGTCTTAAAAGTTTCTATTCAAGCAGTATATATATGTATTATATAAAGTATTAAAAGATGAATTTTTAAAGGTAAGACCTAAGCTATTAAATAAAAAAACATATCAAAAATAATATCTATTGGTACAGATGGCAGCAACAGAGGAGGAATGGGAGACTATTTCCTAAAGTATAAATAAAAAGTGGAATTTTCCCAATTCAATCGGGGCATTAGATGGAAAACACATCGATATTATAGCACTAGCACATTGTGGAAGCGCATATTTCAATTATAAGAAGAAAAACAGCATTGTTTTGATGGCGCTTGTGGACGCGAACTACAATGAGATGTATTGAATCAAACGAATGAACATGCTGTCCAATTATTTATAGTTATCAATATTGCAAGATGCGATTTTGATGCTTATTTACACGGCATCAATAATATTGTTACGTTTTTATCTCTATAATTATGCTTTTCCGTAGATCTGAAGATTTGTAAATGAATACAAGAGCCGAGTGTAGTAATTAGGGTTAAGAATGATACAAGTTTTATTTACAAATACACTTAAACTAAATTAATCAAGAGCTTATATAAACTAATATAACTTAAACAACTGAATTACACACAAATATTCACAACTGGTTACCACTACGCCTTCCTCGCTGTAGTTTACATACGTTTCTTAGCTGGCTGCGCAAGTATTCACGTGACACCACTTTGTCTGCTACTCGTCACTTACGAGACTCACCCCGCCGTCACTCACAGTTGATACACCAATACCTTTTTGTCTGCTGCTTGTTGCTGTTCCCTTTACTCCAGTCGTCACGATAGACTCCACAATAATCTCAATTCCACGACAGATTTTGCTGTCACTACAGACTGTCCTATAGTTTCTCCTTTACTCCAAATCACGTGTAAAGCACAGACTGCTCTTAACTATCAACTCACCAGTGTATCGCAGACTATTATTAATTCATTATGATTATAATTAATTATGAACTGACTTGTTCACTCGCAACTGATTGACTTGTTCGCAACTGACTTGTTCGCAACTGACTCACAACTGCAACTAACTAACTAATTGGCTGCGTCACCTCTTTTAATATTTCACACAAATACCACTAGAAGTTTCAAGCAATGTCTAGACGATCATTATCATCTTATATGCTGTTTACAAAGTGCCCAATTAAGTTCATGTGGTAACTATGTACATACATGTGTATATGCATACGTGTGTACAGCATTAACTAAGCAATACACGGTGGTTGTTTATCTTTTGCTTTTCGTTTAAATTAGCACGTATGTACGCAGGTAAATATGTGAATCTTCTTAATAAGCAGACGCTTTTTGTTGTTGCTTTTGCTTGTTTACGTTTAATGCTGCGCATGCTTATTTAGTTGTTTGTTACTATTCTAAACTATTCTTTGCTTTGACCCTGTAGGAATATTTTCGCATAACACTTTTATTAACCCTGTTGGAATATTTTTGTGTAATGCTGCCTTAAACCTGTCGAAGGCTATTTTCGTAACAATATCTTAAAAAGTTTTGTTCAATAAATTTTGATCAATAAATTTTCAAGAAATTTTGCTGTTTACACGAGCTTAAAGCATTTTGAAGAGCAATTTTGAAGAAAATTTCAATCGTGTAAATTTAGTTTAAGTGTGCATAGTGGATGCGAGAATCAGCGCTGATATTTTATCTATTATTTGTGTTTTATGTATGTTTGTATGCAAAAACTTCACTTATTAATTGTTGTACATTCATTTTAAATAAACTAAAACACTCGATTGTACTCAAGAAAAGTTCAACAAGAATGTTATTAAATGACGAATGACAGCATATAATTTTTGGTTTCACTTTTTCCAAAGAATTTTATGCCCAAAATTACAACAACCGAAATGCAATACATAAAAAATAGAAAAAACATTTTTTGCATGTGCGTTCGAAACTAGCTTTTCGCAGAATCTCTGCTGCTGCTGTTGATGATTGTTGTTGATGTTGTTTCTTAGAATATAGTAATTATGATTTGAGTTTTATTTTGTTGAGAAAAAAACTGAAATTTTTATTATATTTTTCATTTTTTATTGGATGTTTTATTTACTTTTTCTTAAATTTTTGTTTTTAATTTTTTTATGTTTTCCAAACAAGTTGAAATCATAACAAAATAACATAAACAATATTTTCGGCGCTGAAATACGCTTTGGAACTGTTTTCTCGCATTCAATCAGCTTTGCGCTCTGACCAGCTCGGCGTCGACTATGACCTCTTTGCGCTTATTTGTACTAATTTGTATAATACCAGTTTTCTTACCGGCTCAGCTCGGCAACAAGTGGCCACTCTGTTCGCACTCTTCAGTTTTTACTTTTCGTTGCCGTTCTGTGCCGTACTTTTCTGTATAAAATATTTTGCAAAATTACTTTCTCTGAGAAAAAAATCAGCTGGAAATCTATAGATTTGATAACACTTGTATACAAAATATCACACAACACTAATACATTCACACATTTGGCTGTCACCTAACTTTGAATTCTATTTTCTACAGATTTGTCCACAACGGCACAGAACGAAAAAGGAAAAACTAACAATACATACAGATTTTCAACTGAACAGAATAAAACAGTTGATTCAGAACAGAGCAGCACGTACAAACCACAGAATACACAGAAGTGAGGAAAGTGACAGCTCAAAAAAGCTAGGATCAGGTTTTTAAAATTCGTGGGAAAAAAGGCAACTATAGTAGTGTTTTAAAAGTATTGAGTATTTCAGTACTGAGTACTCAATACCAGGAATTTTTCCCGGTACTCAATACACAAAAGTAACTACTCAATACTTTCAGGGTTGTATTTTATAGCATTCAAGCGAAAGTCTTCCTTTAAAATACATCAGAATTATACAAATCTGTGAGTTTGAAACAAACAAATATGACTCTGAACCTCATGGAGTTAGTGTAACAAATACCAATTCTGTTAGGAATTATTTTGATACGAAAATAGCCACAAAAAAGTACTACAGAATGCATTATTGAACTACTTCAGTCATTAACAAATACTATTGGACAGAAAAAGTGACACTTTAGAATAGTGGAAGGAAGGCAAGTGATACAATATAACCAGCAAGGTCCTCACAAACAAACAAAATATTTTAAATTCTTTCAATGTCGGTAAAATGTTATTTCTACATTTACACAATGACTAAGTAATAACATCAATTGTGAGAAAAAAATGTTTATTAAAAAATATTTAGAAGATAATTTAAGAGATTAATATACTAGAAGTGTAAGAGTACGTTAAAAAATGTTTATGTACAAACAGTGTTGGCATATTTATTATTCAAAAATCTTCAAGTCGAGCAAAAAAAATCTTTTTTTGTTACCAAAAGTCTTTTTCGTTATTTTATTTAATGAAAATGAGTAAAAATTTATTTAGATTCTTGTGAACTATTAAAAGTAAAGCCAAATAACATAAAATATTTACTGTATAGAATGTGTGTAAGATCATTATGAAGCAAATCAGAAAATTTGTAAGTAGTTTAGTCAAAAAATCCCTCAATAATATATTAAAAGTACCAAAAGTAAAATTTTTAAAAATCTTATTTTTAGATAAGAAATCTTTTTTGTCGTTTTAACCTGTCTGAAAACTTCAAAAATAAGATAAATCTTCACATATGGTAACAGTGTGTACAAAAACTAATCTTCGAACTTATTTATTTTCATTTGTTATAAATTAATTTAAATATAGTTGTATTTAATCTTTGTTTTTCCATATTGCATTATCTATAAAATAATATAAATAATAATTTTTAACTTCCCATATACATACATATAAAAAGTATTGAGTAGTATCGAGTACCCAATTGAAAAAGTATCAAGTAGTACTGAATATTCAAAAGTAGCCGCTTTTTACAACACTAAACTATAGTGCATTTGTTATTAAGAAAGTATGAAAACCAACAAACTAAAAACCAAAAATATAAGAATATGAATAAGCAAAAATGATTAAAAGTTTTATCAAATGTAAATTTAAAAATTTTTGTGTGTTTTAAGCACAAAATAAATAAAATAAAAGGTTGTGAGTGTTCATTAAGTGTTGCCGGCATCTTTAAATGGCAATATTGCTGGTTATAGTGCAGAAAACTTCATCTGGATGTGAATGAGGAGTCTGTATTGGCCCTTAAGAAATTCGCTTAACGTGCCGGAGTTTCTGTTATTCCATATCTTGGGGAGTCTTACAAGACTATCTGCAAAATAATTGATCATCCCCAAGAAGATATTTGGAAAGTCTTCATCGATGCCTTGTCGACATTCATTGCCACAAAACATTAATTGCTTTGTACAAGCAAGATGACATACAAGCACATATGTACAAGGTGTTGGAAATGCCATTACCATACTAATTCCTAAATTGGATCAAATTGTGCGTGACGATGAAAAGGTTTCCCTTGTGCTTGCTGCGCTTGGAAGTTTCTCCTACATTTTGAAACACAATGCTCTGGCCGGTGAAAATTGAATTTTACAACATTAACGACGTTCTGGTGGCAAAGGTTGCTTGCAATTTTGATGAGCCTGCTAACTGCAATGACGACGAAAGTTAATACGAAGGTGCTGGTAATTTGCTACCATTATTGGGGCATGCTATGGAGACCGCAAAATTCTCCATGTATTTTGGATGTGTATACCCAATTATAGCATCTAAGTTGGTACGTAACTTACGTAATTTATGTAAATGTATAGTTTACAATAATTAGTAGTTGCGTTTTTAAATATATTTGCAGCAAAAATCTAAGAAGGATGAGGAACTGGATTCACAAAGGGCCTTTGTATATAGAGCTTTGGCCGAATGTTTTGGTGCTTTGAAAAACTGCACCAGAAAGTATTTCGATACATTCTGCTCGTCAAAATGCTGTTTTCGTATTGGGTGAATTGATTTTTATTCCAAGGGAAAATCATTCGAGTAAGTGCTAATTTTTTTATTAAAAAGATATACACACAATAATTAAAAAATAAAATGTATATTTTTCAATTCCAGAGCATATCCTCATATTTTGATGCCATTATCTCAGTACATTGCCAACGAAAAGGAAGCTGCCGTTATCGATAATATATGTGGAACAATTGCCCGCCTTATCCTTACAAACTGTAATGCCCCTGGAACAAGTATTGCCAGTTTTGCTACAACACTTGCCTTTACATGAAGATTTTGATAAAAACGCTTTAATCCTTAAATCCTTCAAAGTCAATTGCATCATCAAACCAATACTCGCCATTGCTATTTATGTGTTGTTTAAAAAGGAATTTGTCGATCAAGACACCAACGATATCGTGCAAATTATCCCGAAAAATTCAGTGCAGTCGCTAATTCGAATCCAGAAATTCTTAAATTTTTGCAAACTTTAAGAAACCAACCACAAACGTGAGACCGATAAAAAACAACACTTTTGTAATTAAGTTTTAAAATTGTGTAATAGAGGGAAAACATACACAATTTTATATTAAGAAAATTTGAAGTTGGGACAAAAATAAAAAAACAAATTTAAAACGAATTTAATAAAATCTTTAATTTGCTTAATAACTTGTGTTTACAATAATTTGTTTACTTTATATTTCAGTTTTTGCCTTTTTGGTTTATAGTTTTTGCTGGGGTTCTTTCTTCCGCTTAAAAGTATATTTTATTCGCTCATGGGTTGGCAAAAACAAACCACTTCGCTCCAATGACACACTAATGTAAAATTCACTACTTTTTGCTCGGAGTTTGAAGTGCTTTGTATTAGTAGTTGCGATGCTTTTTCTACTTTTTTCAACACTTTTTTGCTGGGCATTAGTGAGTTTTAGCGTAGATTTTTTGTTATGAAATTATATTTTATATATTACACTTATCAAAAAAATTATGTTGGAAAAGCATTTAAATTGTGGTTTTCATAGTGTTTAGCCAACAAAGTAAATAAGTTGGATAACCCCACCACGAGGTAATAATATGTGTGTGTAAAAAACTTAACTGCATAAAGCAAGAAATATTACGTTTTACTAGATATCTTTTGTTGTTTTAAAATTTTGACTAATTGATTATTGTTGAGATAAAACTAAAACAAATATGGGCTTAAATTAAGTTTAGGGGCACCTAACAGAAGTTTAAAAAAGTATCCTTCCCTATAGAAAATTGCAAAATAAGAAGAAAAAATGAAATAAAAAATTTGCGGCAAGGCTTAGCCTTAGCTGAGTTATCGGCCTCTGAAACTCTAGTAAAAAATCGTAATTATACGGTGTTTTCCAACGCATATGACCAATATTGGTATCCTCTTAAAGATTTTGAGAATACTTTTGATGAAATGGTAAAAATATACCGTTTGTCGGCCATGCAGGAAAACGCTATTAAGCAGGAAAGCTTTTCAAGGCAGAAATTCTTTACTAGGCTGCGGCATCTCGGCAAACACCATGGTGGAGAAAATCGTTAATCCCGGACGAAGGCCGACAATGCAGGAAAATATTATTAGGCTGCGCCGTCTCAGGAAACACCATAATTATATATTAAATTATAATTTTGTATTACAATCTCTGAGCCCCATAACTCGGAAACTCAGTCTCGCCGCCAATTTTTTTATTTATTATTTTTTTCTTCTTATTTTTAAATTTTCTATAATGAAGGAATCTTTTTTTAAATTTCTGCTAGGTGCACCTAAACTTGATTTGCTCCCAAATATGGCTACACGTAAGAAATCCCTGTTGTTGATAATTTTGTGCGATAGCAAGTGTTGGAAAAACGTTATTGATGAATAAATATGTAAACAAACGTTTCTGTGCAAACGTATGTGTGCTGATTTTTGTACGAAAGAAGTGGTGGTATATGATCGTGTTGTTACACAGCAAATCTGGGATACTGCTGGTTAAGAGCGCTTCCAATCGTTGGGCGTTGCTTTCTGTCTTGGGCCGATTGTTGTGTCTTAGTCTATGTCGTCACATGGCCTAATTCATAAAAAAATTTCGACTCTTGGCACGATGAATTCCTTATACAGGCCAGTCCCCGGGATCCCGAACATTTTCCCTTTGTTGTGCTGGGCAACAAGGTTGACGTGGACAGTAGGCAGGTGTCTACACGCCGTGCTCGACAATGGTGCAGTCAAAGAATGATATAGCCTACCTCTCCGGATCCTTCGGGAAGATGTGCAGCTTCTCACCAGATGGACATCATTTAATGAATCTTAAACTCCTGAAAAATTATGCAAACATTTAAAAAATTACCATCAGTTTGTATTAAATTATGCATGTATACTTACATTTTTCTGTTTTCCCAAAAAAGTTTGCCAAATTTCTGAAAGCAAAAGAATTAATAAATACATATACATATGTATATTCCTGTAATTTTCCAACTGAAAATTATACTTACATTTAATATTGAGCCAAGGAATGGTTTTCTGAAAATAAATTGAAAATATATCCAACATTAAACATAAATTTATAAAATTAATAAAATTTTCACTTTTTTACTTACCAATTAACACAAATGAATAAAAGCACAAAGCAGAATCACAAAACAAGCTAAATTTTGTTGCGCTAGAAAGAAAATCAAAGCAGAATCAACGACATAATTCCTGGCAGAGCGAGTTAAGTATAAAAACACAACTATCTTCCGTCTCGTGACACTTCTGTATATTTTGTGGTACAAACTAATTCTGCTTTAATAGCTTACCATCTACATCTGAAGACTCCACTTCTTAATATTGCTTGTAAATTCTCCTACATACGAACACCAATGCATCAATCGTGCTTCGCTTATTATGCGACATCATTTATTAAGGCCGTGATACACTATCATACAAAGTCGTGCGATCTATGAAATTATACAACCCTGGTGTGATGAATTGTTATTATCTTTTGAAAATTTTCATAAACTCCATCATACCCGCATTGTACTTTTACGTAGATCGCACGACTTTTTATGATAGTGTATCATGGCTTTTATTGGTTTAGTATAATATATGCCGCGATAATACATTTATAAAGCAAGACGTATGTACACATTTACATTTCAAGACTTTTTACGCAGTCCTCTATTATGTATATAATTTTATAGAGAATTTCACTAGATATAAAAGATTATATAGCGATTTCTTTTCTGACAAATATGTTACTTGTTTTACATTTCTGTGTTCGTTTGTACAAAATATACAACTGTGGAAAAATTTTCAATTTCTTTTCTGAATATGTTGCATGAAAAACATGTAAATATGTTACATATTTTACCCTCACTTTATTCAAGGTGTACATACTGCCATTTTTTCCAACTGTGGTAACGAAGGTTTTATTTTGCATGTCATGTTTATAATTTCGAGAGAAGGTTTCTTAAATACAAAATATAAAAATTATTATTATGAAAATTAATATAAATAAATATTTATTTAAATATTGTGTCTGCTTTAATTTTTTTAGACGTAATTAGTGATGTCAATGTGGTCTTAAAATTAATAAAAGTGTGCGCAAAATCTCTAAAATAGCCTTAAAAGCCGCTACATTACAGTACATTAATGATAAAATGTAACCGTTGTAAATAAAAGCAACTAATTTTGTTCTATTGTAAAACCGAATGTGTAGCACTTTGAGTGAGGTAACACTTAAAAATGTTACATATGTATAGTGTAACATATTTTTTTCAGAAAAGAAATCGCCAATAGACTCCGTTATAATTTTTGCACTATGAAGAAAACTAACGTAAATATCAAACATCTGACTACGGGTTGCAGTTGTAGATATTTGTATATCAAGTGTTACTTTCTTTTTTATTTAAAGGAAATAGATTTAAAATTTTAGTGATTTAAAATGTATACCCACAAAATTTTTTTGAAACAATTTACTTTTTATTAAATTTAAACTAATATAAAAAACAAACTCAAATACCACCAAGCAACAGAAAATTAAGTAAAAATGAAATGCAATGAAAATTAAATGAAAATCAAATGAAAACTAAATGAAAGTGAAATGAAAATGAAATGAAGTGAAAATGAAATAAAAATAAAATGAAATGAAATTAAAATGAAATAAAAATTAACTGAAAATGATATGAAAAATAAGTTAAAAATAAAACAAAATGGTTGGCGTATTTTAACTTAGAATACGAAATTTCGGTCCTAGATTAAATAACAAATTTTGTAGTGATATTTACTCTATTACAAAGACGTATTCAAAGTCGAAATATGCCAAATACGAAAAAGGAAAATAACATTTTCATGGTACAGTAATATAAATTCCAAATTTTTCGAATATAATTATTACGTTTGAATGCACTGGTCCTGGAAATAAAATTAATGTTAAGTCCTAGATTACATTATGCAAGTCTTATTGCTTAGCTGATTAGTTTGTAAGGAGAGATAGAGACGAGGCGACAAGAAACGTTGCTGTTCCCACCGTCTAGGACTAAGTAAAACAAAGAATATGTGGTAGGAATTTTAGCAAAACTTGTAATAAGCATTTTTCGCGAGGAGAACTACCCCAAACCGGCTCACATACACACACACACACACACAATATCAGCATGAAAATCCCCAAAATCCCCCCATTTGTAACAGGGTTGCCAACGTTTTTGTTTTTTCCCGGTTTGGAATTCCCAAAACATGTCGTCCTCCGCCATTACTAATCTACTCACACACACACATAAATATGTATGTACGCTAATATATCATACATACATATGTATGTTAATATACATAAATATATAAAAAAGTCTTGAACAATAATAAAAAAAATATAAGCAATTTTAAAAACAAACTAAGTAGTAAATTTTAAAATTGAATAGTATAGTGTATATAAAACAGTTTTACAAAATTAACTTTATTTAAATAATTTAGTTTTAATTAAAACTATTTATGTATTTGAAAAAGTGAAGCTACTGTTAGTAAATATAAAAAAATGTAAAAACATTCTCAAAAATATCGCTAAGTTTTACTAAAATATGTTTCTCATATACAGAGTTCAAACGAGCAAAAGATTCCACAATTATTCCAATCAAATATCACCGGTTTGCAGTTAAGAAATAAGAAGACTTTCACTTTAAGATAAAATTGTACCGTTGTAGTCAAATAACTGACAGCCTGGATTCTAATACAAAAACTCGTAAAACATAAACGTAAACACATACAATGTATATGTATAACACAAACATATGCATACATAGTATACAAAGTGTTAGATATGATATGTAAATTATCCTCAAATATTTATATATGATATAATATAATTATCATACAAACAGTGTGGCAACTACCTGAGGTGTCATAGAATGTCAATAGTAAAATAAATAATTAGATAATAAGTTAAACGATGAATTCAATAAATACACAATGAATTGAAAGCTTGATCAAAACGCGTGTCATTAATTTTACGTGGTAGATACACTACAAATGGCGACGAGGCAAAAATAAAAATATTTTTTTAAGTGAATTGTGGTACACATATGTAATTATATACGTGTACATTAATTGAACAAATAAATAAAAATAAAAATGCAGGAAAAACAAGCCGGGCATCAGCAGCGCAAATGGCATAGCGTCAATGAAATTGGTGCCAACACAATCTATTGCAGAGTTTGCTCCGAATGTGGACAAATGGCACTTGTGTCAGGAAAGATTGGAAATATATTTGTGCGAAATTGATTGCACGAATGACAATGTAAAGAAGTCTATTTTATTAAAGCCTATTGGAGCAGAAGCGTATGGAGTATTGTATAGCTTATGCAGCCCGGTACCCCCTGTCAGCAAGACGTACGAAGATTTATGTGAAATTTTGAAAATACATTTTACGACGCCGACCATCGCATTTTAACAACGAAAAAATTTTCACAGTGCAAGTATGGATGAAAATGAAACCGTTTCCAATTGGTTTGCACGCATAAAAAATTGGCTTTAAACTGTAAATTCGGCGAACACTTGGATGCTTTCATTTTGGATAAATTCGTAAGGGGACTTCCATCTAGAATTTTCGATGGAATATGCGAAGAAGATGAGAAGGTATGTATCAACAGCGCATTTAAAAAAGCGCTAATTATAGAGACAAAATTCAAGTCCTCAAAAAATGTATGTGAAAGAGACGACATCAACTTTATAAAACGAAACACATGGAAAAGCAACATCATGGAACCGAAACGAGGTAACAGAAACAGCTCTGATAACAGAGGCAGTAGCAGAGATCAATACAACAACAAACAAAAACTCAAAAACAAGGAATGTGTGCTTTGTGGATGACGAAATCACAAATCTCTTGACTGCAAACTTAAAGAAAGTAAATGCCATTCTTGTAGCAAAATTGGTCACATAGCGTCATTATGTCATTCAAAGAAAAAAATTAATTATGTATCAGAAAATTCTGACTTGTCTCAAATTGATAATTCTTACAATTTTTCTATCCTTAGCGTTGAAATAAAAAATCCGATGAACCTTTACACATTACCCGTCGTAATAAATGGTCATCATGTAGAAGCGATTTGTGACACTGGAGCGTCTAGATCGTTTCTTAATAGAATAAAAGTGGATGAAAAAGATATTCGTCCGTGTAAAACTTCGTATATAAGCTACAGTAATAGTATTTCGGTTTTTGGTGAGTTCCTTTCAAAAGTTACTTATAAAGGTCTTACAAAAAGCATTGTTTTTATTGTGACAAATACAGAAAACCCACCTTTGTTAGGAAGAACGTTTTTAAGAGCTTTCAACTTTGAGTTGAAGCAAATTGATACAATATTTGAAAAACGTGATTTAAGTGTTATTAGTGAGCAGATAAAAGAGGAATTCGCAGATGTGTTCGGTGATGGTTAGGAGCTTATAAATGTGCTAAGATTTCGTTACCAATAAATGAAACATCAAAACCAATTTTTTTTAAACCGCGTCCATTACCTACTGCAGGGAAATCTCAAATAGAAATTCGAGATTTGATCAGAAATGATATTTTAGAGCCTATAGATCACTCAGATTGGGGAACACCCATTGTGCCAATTCTGAAAACAGACGGTAGTTTTCGATTATGTGGTGATTTCAAAGTCACGATAAATAAACATTTGATTGATTTTAAATATCCCTTGCCCAGGATTGATAAAGTTTTTTCGGCATTACAAGGAGGTTGTTTATTCACCAAATTAGATCTCTCAAACGCATACAACCAATTATTACTGGATGAGAAATCTCAAGTTTTATGTACATTAAGTACCCATATAGGGACTCTAAAAATGAAAAGGCTACCTTTTGGGATAAAAACTGCATCAGCAATATTCCAGAAAACTATAGAGAGAGTTTCAAGGAAAATACCAGGTCTAGTAGTTTACCAGGATGATATAATCGTGACAGGTAAATACTTACAGGAACATATGACTAATTTGAGAATGACTTTGAATAAACTACGAGACGCAGGTTTTAAATTAAACTTGGAAAAATGCAAATTTTTCGAAAAAAATATCGTATCTGGGTTTTACCATAGATAAGGATGGCCTTAGCAAAAATAAAGATCGTATTGTTTCCATAGTAAATGCTTCACCACCACAGAATGTGTCGCAACTCAGAGCGGTAATAGGTATGCTAAATTATTATTCTAAATTTGTGGATTGCTTTGCACAGAAAATGATACCCCTTTAGAATATGTTAAAAAAAGATGCAAAGTTCTGCTGGTCGAAAGAATGTCAAGCATCATGTGCCAATTTAAGGCGTGATGTCACATCCGACCAAGTATTAGTACATTTTAACCCAGATTTGCCAATAGTGCTAACCACGGACGCTTGTAATGCTGCAGTGGCAGGTGTATTATCACATATTTTTTCGGATAATTCTGTAAGGCCAATTGCTTTTGTATCGACCGTTGCTGACTATTTTTAGAGAAGGCAAAGGTCTGCCAATAATGGCTTCCGCTCGAATACAGCGATCGGCCTTGGTCCTTTCTGGATTCAATTGCTCTGTAGAACACATTAGAGGGACATTAAATTGTGCGGATCATCTATCCAGAATGCCACAGGCACCGATAGTTGGTGAATATAACGAATATAATTACATAAATTTAATTGAAAAGGATAACGTGTTTGACTTTAATTTCAAAACTGTTTCTAAAGAAACAAGACGTGACCCTGTTTTATCACAGGTTGCTAGTGCCGTCAGCATGGGCACGGTTCACCAATTAAAAGGAGATGAATTTAAACCTAATCGGGAAAAGGCAAATGAATTTTCTATTGAATATGGTTGCATACTTTGGTGATATCGAATGGTAATTCCCAATAAATTACGAAAATCTGTCCTGGAAAGCTTGCATAGTTCCCATTTTGGTATTGTCAAAACTAAATCTTTAGCTCGTTCTTATATGTGGTGGCCGGCTATCGATAATGATATCGAAGTTCTAGTCAGAAGTTGTAGACCCTGCCAAGAACTACAATCGAGCGCTGAGAAAAGTATTTTAATACCCTGGAGTCTAACCGAATCAGTTTGGAGTCGTGTACATATAGACTTCGCAGGACCTATTAAAAATCGATATCTGTTAATTTTAATTGATTCTTTTTCAAAATGGGTTGAAGTTTTTACCACGAAACAAATAACGTCCCATTTTACAATCAACAAGCTAAGAGAAATTTTTTGTAGATTCGGTTTGGTTGGTACAATTGTAAATGATAATGGGCGTCAATTTGTGTCAGATGAGTTCAAAAGGTTTTTGAGAAATAATAATATTAGGCACATCTTAACAGCTCTTGGACATCCGTCCACTAACGGCCAAGCGGAAAACTTTGTTAAAACAATAAAAAATCAATCTTGGCAAATTTAAAAGAAAAATGTTATGCATACCTTGATGTTTTAGTAAATAGGTTTTTAATTGATTACCGCAATACCCCACATTGCTCCACTGGTGAATCGTCAGCAAAATTTTTTTTGATCGCTCACTGAAAACACGTTTTAATAATTTGAGACCACCTTTGACAAACGACACAATTAAAGAGTCTCAAGAAAAAAATGTTCTTCTCCACAAAGGAAAGCGTAATTTGCAATTCTCTGATGGTGAAAAGTTTTTGATCAGAAATTATAGAGATTGCAACAAACCCAGGGGGGCTACTCTCTATTACGATGGGAAAGAAAAATGCTACAAAATCTAACGATTGGTACTCTCTAATGCGTTTGCGCATTTACCTTTCGCATCTTTTATTTTACCTTTCCCAGAAGACTCAAAATTGCGCAATAAGCGCAAATATCTTGCGATAGCTAAATACCAAACGCAAAGTGAGGAAAACATGTAAGTACGTTGAAAAAAAATATTTATATATAATATTTATATCGTAATTTTTAGGGAAAAAGCTCAAAAATTACAGACAAAACAACGGCAGTTTGAAATTTTAGTGGATTTCATGGCCAAGGGACAGTTGCAGTCAGCAAATGGCGAACAAGCCGCAAATAATTTGTGGACAAAATTTACAGACGATCTAAATTCTAATGGACCTCCTGTAAGGGATATAGCTGGTTGGAAAAAAGTAATATATATAATGAAATATGACACTAATAGTATAATATAATTACACATGTATGTTTGTATATAGGTTTATAGGAATACCACATGTATTGATTTCGTTTTCCTCTTCCGCAGTTAGCTCAAATTGTATGTGCTTGGGACACAGTATTCGTTCAATCGCAATGCAAACTTCTTGTAAGCAACGCGAGATAGATTGTTGCGATAGACCTAATAAATGGTCCTGACCAATTTGGTGTTGATATCATCCTTGCCCAAGCAGTTTCAAAGCTGCGGCCACTTTTATTGCATTTGGAATTGCTGAATATCTCTTCGGAATGATGAGGTCGTCTTGAATAGCGTTTAGTACATACATAAACGCATCTTTATTGAGTCGAAAGTTTGATATAAAGCTATAAAAAAGGAATATTTTTTTTTGTAATGCATGTATTTATTTATTGTATCTTCATATATGAACTAACAATAAGTATTCAAATCTTAAATCTATAAAAAAAATTATTAGGCCCGACCAGTGTCGGACATAAACTTAGTGGTAGTTATAAATAATACATTAGTAGTGATAATCAAAAAAAGGGGGGGGGGGAGGAAAGTATTTTCAAGTAGTCCCATCTGGAGTGTTAGGTATAAGAGCCTGTGTGTCCCTCTTTTTTAAGCGGATGTGTCCAGTAAAGTTCAAAATATTACGAGCAAGCGGATTAGGATGTGATTCGAGTTTTGTTAAATATTTGCCTGCTTAACTGAACTCCGTAGCGCCATATTGGCTTCAAAAGCGACTTGTATAATAAAAGTTTGCAGTCTAGGCAGAGTGTTGAGTTTCTGCCAATCAACCAATATATTTGAGTTAACTTAAGTTTCATCTGAGTTAACTTAGAGTCAATATGATGTTTCCATGTAAGTCTTCGATCAAGGTGTATACCAAGGTATTTCACTTGGGGATGTTGAGGAATATTTTGATTGTTGATTCGAATGGGGTAGCAAGTATCTCTTCTTAGGGTGAACGTTATATGGACACACTTTTGTTCATTGACTTTAATTCTCCATAGGTTCAACCATATTTCCAGCCGAGTGATATGTTCCTGGAGATTGCGGGATGCCTCATAAGGGTTTTCTTGCACACTCATACAGGCTGTATCATCGGCAAAAGTAGAAATATGGATATTATTGCTCACAGGCATATCACAAGTATATATTAAATACAAGACAGGACCCAGAATACTACCCTGGGGCACACCAGAAGATATAGTTTCGGGCACACTCGTGAACTCTCCTTCCACAACAGTGAACTTCCTATCAATAATATAACTTTCCAAAAGCTTTTGAATGTTTATTGGCAGATATGTCTTCAATTTTAAAACTAGGCCTTCGTGCCATACTTTATCAAATGCCTGAGAAACATCAATAAAGAGAGCAGAACAATACTTCTTTTCTTCAAATGTTCTTCTTACAACTTGGACCAGTCTATGCGTTTGTTCAATCGTGCTGTGCTGACTTCTAAAGCCAAATTGATGGTCCGGGATGCACCCATTATCAGTTAAAATTTTGGACAATTTAGTCATGAGCAGCTTTTCGAAAAGCTTTGAGATTGTAGATAGTAAGCTTATAGGCCTATATGACTCAGTCTTGGTAAGATCTTTGCCCGCCTTTGGAATCATTTTGATCTTGGCCAGTTTCCAGTTATGTGGAAAATACTGCATTCTTAAAATAGCATTAAAAGTAAATAGCAGGATTCTTATTGCAATATGAGGCAAGTTCATGAGCATTTTGTTACTAATGCCATCAATACCTGGAGCTTTCTTCGGGTTGAGTTCAGCAATTACTTTTTGTACTTCACGCATCTTAAACCTTAAGGGACGAGGGGGTAGAGAAACTACACTCGGTAAATCAGCAGCACCCGTACATGAATTGGGAGTGAATACAGATTTTAAATGCTCAGAAAATAAGTTACCTTTCTCACTATCACTTCTTGCCCAGCCTCCGGTCGCAGTACGCAATGGTGATTTAAGATCAACGGGTCGTTTAAGATTTCTAGTAGCGCGCCATAAAGAGTAATTAGATGCGGACGTTACATCAAGACCTTCTAAATACTTTTCCAGTTGTGCAGTTTTTTCCGATGATAGCAGCTCTTTGAGTCGTTTAGTACATTCTTTAAGTCTGATTTTATTTAGGGGTGATCTGTGTTGTTGCCATTCTCTTCTAGCTCTCCTTTTTTCACATACAAGACGTTCAATTTCCGTAGAATAAATTCTGTTAAAGCCGGTCTGCGGATAGGAGGTAGTGGCGTGTTCAGCAGCCTGTTTAATATTTTCGTTAAGATTGGCAATATTAAATTCAATATCATCGCATGATCTAAGCTGAATGTTTTCTACGCAGTGACTACTAAGATATTTTTTGAATACCAGCCAGTTGATTCCATTAATCATCTTCACATATGAGTTAGTTAATTCAATCCTTAGTGGGTTGAAAATTGTAACTATTGTTGGAGAGTGATCGGAGGACAGATCTAGAGAGGCCTCTACATGAATTAAGTCCCTATGAATATTTTTCGTGACGGAAAAATCTGCAACATCTGGAATTTTTCTTACGTCAGTAGGCCAGTAAGTAGGCTCCCCACTCGAAATGACATATAAGCCCATTTTTGAAATTGTATTGAACAAGGCTCGACCTCTAGGTGTAACAAGACGCGATCCCCAGTACGTATGTTTTGCATTGTAGTCACCAGCTGCCACGAAACAAGATCCAAGCGATTTGTAGAACTTCTCATACTGATCTTCGGTAACTGAAAATCTGGGAGGTGAGTAAATTGATGATATCACGAAATTCGCACAAAAATTTTCTACGAAAATATTCGTTGCTTGCAAATATTCTTCACTAACGTTGTCAAGGACATAGTGCTTGAGTCTTGACTTAATCAGAATTGCTGATCCACCACATGCTCTCTCTCTCGGGTCCTTTGTATCATATAAAGTGTAACCATTTATTTTAAATAAGCTTCTTGAGGTCAAATGAGTCTCAGAAACCAACATTATATCAATATTTTTTTCCATGAGGAAGTGCTCAAGTTCATTTTTATGTTGGCGAATGCCATTTGCGTTCCAGAGACATATTTTTAACGTGTTCATGGTTTATTAACTAATGCTTGAAGCAGTGTATTCTGCATTCGCAGCATTTCTTGCATCATACTTGTCATATTTGTAGTAAAGTTGTTTATAGTTAGCAACAGATTCTCAATAGTAGCTTCAAGGCGACTAAAGTTAAAGCTGGAGTTTGAATTCGTTGAATTATTTGGCGGTGGAACATTTTGCGTGGGAATTGAACTAGTCTTAGCAGCATCAGCATACGACACACGTGAAGTAACTGGTTGGCTGATTTGAGCAAAAGTGTCGGAGTTCGCGTTTACTTGTAGAGCTGGAGTTAACTTGGGTTTTTGACCCATAGCCTGTTTAACGAAAGAATATACAGGACACCCTCTATAGTTAGCTGTGTGATTACCTCCACAATTACTACATTTTTTTTGTTTGATCTTTTGGCTTAGTGCAGCTAGCAGTACCATGCAATTCACCGCAGATAACACACACTGTAGGTAACTTGCAGTAAGTTTTCGTATGGCCATATTCTTGGCAATTATGGCACTGTACGGGACCTGAACGCTTACGTGGCTCTTCAACTGTGATTTTTCGATGTAAGAGATACTTTACGTTATAAACTGGATGGGCTTCATTTTTTTTCAATTGTATGTCATTCGGCTCCAGTTCAACCCGAAATAGGGGTTGGGGGACCTTTTCTCTATTAAATATGTTGGTAACATTTTTTACCTTGAATCCTTGGTCGACAAGTGCACATTTTACTTCTTCAGGTTCAACATATGAATCTATGCCCTTTAATAATATCTGTAGGCCTTTAGCACTCTTAAGTTGGTATGTGTAAAAATTTGTTTTATTTTTTTCGAATTCACTAACAATTTTTCGGAAATCTTTTTCATTATATATTTGGATTTTAGTTTCATCAATATTACCTCGTTTAATTGGAATGATGTGAAAAGTATTTTCACCAATGGTCGACAGTAGTTTTTTTATAAGCGCGTTAGAATTTTTTTCTCTCAGATAAATAGGTGGTGGCTTAAAAGACTTTTGCGATGATGTAGAGGGCTTGTCGTCGGTGTCTTACAATAATGAAAAACGATTTTGACGATTGGTAGATGATGCGCTATTATCCCTAGACATCTTTGGAGCAGATGAAATTTTTGAAGAATTTGAGCTTCGCCCACGCTTTACCACTGTTATATATCTGTCCATTCCCACTTGTACCTTGGGTTTTGAGCTACTGTTATCTGTAGTGATAACTTGGTTTAGTGATGAAGGCGAGCCCGATGCGGATGATATCGCAGACTTAAATGAAGAAGTACTAGGCAATGGTAATGTTAACGATTCACTAGCTGTCATTGGACAAAGCGAAGTTGATCGCTGACGAAAAATTGGCTTTGCCGTTAAAAAAAAGATTTTCATCAGATTTATTATTTATATTTTTTTCATTAAGGGCCATTATTACAACTTAAAGATAGTTAAAAGTAGGATTTTGTCGGACGTATAAAAAGCTTTCCATTATTGCAAATTCGATTTAAATTACCATGTAGGATAAACTTGCCAATAATTTATCGCTCACTTTAGGTTAAAGTAAAATTTTGCAAATGATAAAGTTTTTATACGTCCGATAAAACCCTACTTTTAGCTATCTTTAAGTTGTAATAATGGCCCTAAGAGTTTCAGAACTCACAGTAAAATAAGCATTTCTGCCGTTAGAACTCACTTCAAAATTTTTTTCCTTTGAGGTACTCATACAGAGTATTATTCCTCAAGGGAACTTTGTGTTTACGGTTTTTTTTGTTTTTGCTATTTCTTGCTATGTAAAAAATATTACTAAAGCCAATAAGCTTATTTATCAAGGTGAATATGTATTACGAATATTTTTTGTATGATTTTTGATTTTGTTGTTTTTTATATTTGTTTCGTTTGTATGTATGTAAAAAAAATCCGCTTTAATGTCTCTTCACTATGAAGGTTCAGCGAGAAAGGAATCTTTGAAAACATTTTGCACATGATATTTACTCATATTTTCTTACCTGTAGTCATTTAGGGAGAGTATATCTGATCTATCTCTCAAAATTCTCATTGTAATACGTTCAGTATGCTCATTTTCTTCCTCAAACCATAATGCCACCGAATCCATCACTATTTATTTTATTTTTAACAAAACCGTGAACAGCACAAGAAATTTTTTTTTAATATCTTTATTATTTTGTTTACAAGTTTCAACATTTCATGTTGTAATTCGTCGCTATTGTGAATTATGTGGTGCCAATGTTGCTTATTTTTCAACTTATTTTGCGAAAGCGTTTGCGTCGGCAATACAGAGTACCAATTAGTACTCTTCACGCATTTACCTTTCGTATCGAACTGGCTTTTGCATCGCAATAGAGAGTAAACCCCCAGCGGGTCTCAAGCAACGGTTAAGCAAAGGTTGGGAAAAAAATCTTATTTATGTATTATTTTGGATAACAACCGCGAAATCAAAAGACATTTGGACCAAATGCGTAGGTTAAATAAAAATGAGTCACACTACAATAATGATAGGGACAATATCAAAGAAAGAAACATCTTTTCTGGAACAAGTCAGGAAGGCAACAATGACGCAAGAAATAATAATATTAGGCACATCTTAACAGCTCTTGGACATCCGTCCACTAACGGCCAAGCGGAAAACTTTGTTAAAACAATAAAAAATCAATCTTGGCAAATTTAAAAGAAAAATGTTATGCATACCTTGATGTTTTAGTAAATAGGTTTTTAATTGATTACCGCAATACCCCACATTGCTCCACTGGTGAATCGTCAGCAAAATTTTTTTTGATCGCTCACTGAAAACACGTTTTAATAATTTGAGACCACCTTTGACAAACGACACAATTAAAGAGTCTCAAGAAAAAAATGTTCTTCTCCACAAAGGAAAGCGTAATTTGCAATTCTCTGATGGTGAAAAGTTTTTGATCAGAAATTATAGAGATTGCAACAAACCCAGGGGGGCTACTCTCTATTACGATGGGAAAGAAAAATGCTACAAAATCTAACGATTGGTACTCTCTAATGCGTTTGCGCATTTACCTTTCGCATCTTTTATTTTACCTTTCCCAGAAGACTCAAAATTGCGCAATAAGCGCAAATATCTTGCGATAGCTAAATACCAAACGCAAAGTGAGGAAAACATGTAAGTACGTTGAAAAAAAATATTTATATATAATATTTATATCGTAATTTTTAGGGAAAAAGCTCAAAAATTACAGACAAAACAACGGCAGTTTGAAATTTTAGTGGATTTCATGGCCAAGGGACAGTTGCAGTCAGCAAATGGCGAACAAGCCGCAAATAATTTGTGGACAAAATTTACAGACGATCTAAATTCTAATGGACCTCCTGTAAGGGATATAGCTGGTTGGAAAAAAGTAATATATATAATGAAATATGACACTAATAGTATAATATAATTACACATGTATGTTTGTATATAGGTTTATAGGAATACCACATGTATTGATTTCGTTTTCCTCTTCCGCAGTTAGCTCAAATTGTATGTGCTTGGGACACAGTATTCGTTCAATCGCAATGCAAACTTCTTGTAAGCAACGCGAGATAGATTGTTGCGATAGACCTAATAAATGGTCCTGACCAATTTGGTGTTGATATCATCCTTGCCCAAGCAGTTTCAAAGCTGCGGCCACTTTTATTGCATTTGGAATTGCTGAATATCTCTTCGGAATGATGAGGTCGTCTTGAATAGCGTTTAGTACATACATAAACGCATCTTTATTGAGTCGAAAGTTTGATATAAAGCTATAAAAAAGGAATATTTTTTTTTGTAATGCATGTATTTATTTATTGTATCTTCATATATGAACTAACAATAAGTATTCAAATCTTAAATCTATAAAAAAAATTATTAGGCCCGACCAGTGTCGGACATAAACTTAGTGGTAGTTATAAATAATACATTAGTAGTGATAATCAAAAAAAGGGGGGGGGGAGGAAAGTATTTTCAAGTAGTCCCATCTGGAGTGTTAGGTATAAGAGCCTGTGTGTCCCTCTTTTTTAAGCGGATGTGTCCAGTAAAGTTCAAAATATTACGAGCAAGCGGATTAGGATGTGATTCGAGTTTTGTTAAATATTTGCCTGCTTAACTGAACTCCGTAGCGCCATATTGGCTTCAAAAGCGACTTGTATAATAAAAGTTTGCAGTCTAGGCA
Organism: Tachina grossa; assembly: GCA_949987645.1. Taxonomy (NCBI): domain Eukaryota; kingdom Metazoa; phylum Arthropoda; class Insecta; order Diptera; family Tachinidae; genus Tachina; species Tachina grossa. The sequence continues at coordinate 109,939,310 of OX465274.1, read as the reverse complement.
GAGTGTTGAGTTTCTGCCAATCAACCAATATATTTGAGTTAACTTAAGTTTCATCTGAGTTAACTTAGAGTCAATATGATGTTTCCATGTAAGTCTTCGATCAAGGTGTATACCAAGGTATTTCACTTGGGGATGTTGAGGAATATTTTGATTGTTGATTCGAATGGGGTAGCAAGTATCTCTTCTTAGGGTGAACGTTATATGGACACACTTTTGTTCATTGACTTTAATTCTCCATAGGTTCAACCATATTTCCAGCCGAGTGATATGTTCCTGGAGATTGCGGGATGCCTCATAAGGGTTTTCTTGCACACTCATACAGGCTGTATCATCGGCAAAAGTAGAAATATGGATATTATTGCTCACAGGCATATCACAAGTATATATTAAATACAAGACAGGACCCAGAATACTACCCTGGGGCACACCAGAAGATATAGTTTCGGGCACACTCGTGAACTCTCCTTCCACAACAGTGAACTTCCTATCAATAATATAACTTTCCAAAAGCTTTTGAATGTTTATTGGCAGATATGTCTTCAATTTTAAAACTAGGCCTTCGTGCCATACTTTATCAAATGCCTGAGAAACATCAATAAAGAGAGCAGAACAATACTTCTTTTCTTCAAATGTTCTTCTTACAACTTGGACCAGTCTATGCGTTTGTTCAATCGTGCTGTGCTGACTTCTAAAGCCAAATTGATGGTCCGGGATGCACCCATTATCAGTTAAAATTTTGGACAATTTAGTCATGAGCACCTTTTCGAAAAGCTTTGAGATTGTAGATAGTAAGCTTATAGACCTATATGACTCAGTCTTGGTAAGATCTTTGCCCGCCTTTGGAATCATTTTGATCTTGGCCAGTTTCCAGTTATGTGGAAAATACTGCATTCTTAAAATAGCATTAAAAGTAAATAGCAGGATTCTTATTGCAATATGAGGCAAGTTCATGAGCATTTTGTTACTAATGCCATCAATAACTGGAGCTTTCTTCGGGTTGAGTTCAGCAATTACTTTTTGTACTTCACGCATCTTAAACCTTAAGGGACGAGGGGGTAGAGAAACTACACTCCGTAAATCAGCAGCACCCATACATGAATTGGGAGTGAATACAGATTTTAAATGCTCAAAAAATAAGTTACCTTTCTCACTATCACTTCTTGCCCAGCCTCCGGTCGCAGTACGCAATGGTGATTTAAGATCAACGGGTCGTTTAAGATTTCTAGTAGCGCGCCATAAAGAGTATTTAGATGCGGACGTTACATCAAGACCTTCTAAATACTTTTCCAGTAGTGCAGTTTTATCCGACGATAGCAGCTCTTTGAGTCGTTTAGTACATTCTTTAAGTCTGATTTTATTTAGGGGTGATCTGTGTTGTTGCCACTCTCTTCTAGCTCTCCCTTTTTCACATACAAGACGTTCAATTTCCGTAGAATAAATTCTGTTAAAGCCGGTCTGCGGATAGGAGGTAGTGGCGTGTTCAGCAGCCTGTTTAATATTTTCGTTAAGATTGGCAATATTAAATTCAATATCATCGCATGATCTAAGCTGAATGTTTTCTACGCAGTGACTACTAAGATATTTTTTGAATACCAGCCAGTTGATTCCATTAATCATCTTCACATATGAGTTAGTTAATTCAATCCTTAGTGGGTTGAAAATTGTAACTATTGTTGGAGAGTGATCGGAGGACAGATCTAGAGAGGCCTCTACATGAATTAAGTCCCTATGAATATTTTTCGTGACGGAAAAATCTGCAACATCTGGAATTTTTCTTACGTCAGTAGGCCAGTAAGTAGGCTCCCCACTCGAAATGACATATAAGCCCATTTTTGAAATTGTATTGAACAAGGCTCGACCTCTAGGTGTAACAAGACGCGATCCCCAGTACGTATGTTTTGCATTGTAGTCACCAGCTGCCACGAAACAAGATCCAAGCGATTTGTAGAACTTCTCATACTGATCTTCGGTAACTGAAAATCTGGGAGGTGAGTAAATTGATGATATCACGAAATTCGCACAAAAATTTTCTACGAAAATATTCGTTGCTTGCAAATATTCTTCACTAACGTTGTCAAGGACATAGTGCTTGAGTCTTGACTTAATCAGAATTGCTGATCCACCACATGCTCTCTCTCTCGGGTCCTTTGTATCATATAAAGTGTAACCATTTATTTTAAATAAGCTTCTTGAGGTCAAATGAGTCTCAGAAACCAACATTATATCAATATTTTTTTCCATGAGGAAGTGCTCAAGTTCATTTTTATGTTGGCGAATGCCATTTGCGTTCCAGAGACATATTTTTAACGTGTTCATGGTTTATTAACTAATGCTTGAAGCAGTGTATTCTGCATTCGCAGCATTTCTTGCATCATACTTGTCATATTTGTAGTAAAGTTGTTTATAGTTAGCAACAGATTCTCAATAGTAGCTTCAAGGCGACTAAAGTTAAAGCTGGAGTTTGAATTCGTTGAATTATTTGGCGGTGGAACATTTTGCGTGGGAATTGAACTAGTCTTAGCAGCATCAGCATACGACACACGTGAAGTAACTGGTTGGCTGATTTGAGCAAAAGTGTCGGAGTTCGCGTTTACTTGTAGAGCTGGAGTTAACTTGGGTTTTTGACCCATAGCCTGTTTAACGAAAGAATATACAGGACACCCTCTATAGTTAGCTGTGTGATTACCTCCACAATTACTACATTTTTTTTGTTTGATCTTTTGGCTTAGTGCAGCTAGCAGTACCATGCAATTCACCGCAGATAACACACACTGTAGGTAACTTGCAGTAAGTTTTCGTATGGCCATATTCTTGGCAATTATGGCACTGTACGGGACCTGAACGCTTACGTGGCTCTTCAACTGTGATTTTTCGATGTAAGAGATACTTTACGTTATAAACTGGATGGGCTTCATTTTTTTTCAATTGTATGTCATTCGGCTCCAGTTCAACCCGAAATAGGGGTTGGGGGACCTTTTCTCTATTAAATATGTTGGTAACATTTTTTACCTTGAATCCTTGGTCGACAAGTGCACATTTTACTTCTTCAGGTTCAACATATGAATCTATGCCCTTTAATAATATCTGTAGGCCTTTAGCACTCTTAAGTTGGTATGTGTAAAAATTTGTTTTATTTTTTTCGAATTCACTAACAATTTTTCGGAAATCTTTTTCATTATATATTTGGATTTTAGTTTCATCAATATTACCTCGTTTAATTGGAATGATGTGAAAAGTATTTTCACCAATGGTCGACAGTAGTTTTTTTATAAGCGCGTTAGAATTTTTTTCTCTCAGATAAATAGGTGGTGGCTTAAAAGACTTTTGCGATGATGTAGAGGGCTTGTCGTCGGTGTCTTACAATAATGAAAAACGATTTTGACGATTGGTAGATGATGCGCTATTATCCCTAGACATCTTTGGAGCAGATGAAATTTTTGAAGAATTTGAGCTTCGCCCACGCTTTACCACTGTTATATATCTGTCCATTCCCACTTGTACCTTGGGTTTTGAGCTACTGTTATCTGTAGTGATAACTTGGTTTAGTGATGAAGGCGAGCCCGATGCGGATGATATCGCAGACTTAAATGAAGAAGTACTAGGCAATGGTAATGTTAACGATTCACTAGCTGTCATTGGACAAAGCGAAGTTGATCGCTGACGAAAAATTGGCTTTGCCGTTAAAAAAAAGATTTTCATCAGATTTATTATTTATATTTTTTTCATTAAGGGCCATTATTACAACTTAAAGATAGTTAAAAGTAGGATTTTGTCGGACGTATAAAAAGCTTTCCATTATTGCAAATTCGATTTAAATTACCATGTAGGATAAACTTGCCAATAATTTATCGCTCACTTTAGGTTAAAGTAAAATTTTGCAAATGATAAAGTTTTTATACGTCCGATAAAACCCTACTTTTAGCTATCTTTAAGTTGTAATAATGGCCCTAAGAGTTTCAGAACTCACAGTAAAATAAGCATTTCTGCCGTTAGAACTCACTTCAAAATTTTTTTCCTTTGAGGTACTCATACAGAGTATTATTCCTCAAGGGAACTTTGTGTTTACGGTTTTTTTTGTTTTTGCTATTTCTTGCTATGTAAAAAATATTACTAAAGCCAATAAGCTTATTTATCAAGGTGAATATGTATTACGAATATTTTTTGTATGATTTTTGATTTTGTTGTTTTTTATATTTGTTTCGTTTGTATGTATGTAAAAAAAATCCGCTTTAATGTCTCTTCACTATGAAGGTTCAGCGAGAAAGGAATCTTTGAAAACATTTTGCACATGATATTTACTCATATTTTCTTACCTGTAGTCATTTAGGGAGAGTATATCTGATCTATCTCTCAAAATTCTCATTGTAATACGTTCAGTATGCTCATTTTCTTCCTCAAACCATAATGCCACCGAATCCATCACTATTTATTTTATTTTTAACAAAACCGTGAACAGCACAAGAAATTTTTTTTTAATATTTTTATTATTTTGTTTACAAGTTTCAACATTTCATGTTGTAATTCGTCGCTATTGTGAATTATGTGGTGCCAATGTTGCTTATTTTTCAACTTATTTTGCGAAAGCGTTTGCGTCGGCAATACAGAGTACCAATTAGTACTCTTCACGCATTTACCTTTCGTATCGAACTGGCTTTTGCATCGCAATAGAGAGTAAACCCCCAGCGGGTCTCAAGCAACGGTTAAGCAAAGGTTGGGAAAAAAATCTTATTTATGTATTATTTTGGATAACAACCGCGAAATCAAAAGACATTTGGACCAAATGCGTAGGTTAAATAAAAATGAGTCACACTACAATAATGATAGGGACAATATCAAAGAAAGAAACATCTTTTCTGGAACAAGTCAGGAAGGCAACAATGACGCAAGTTCCTCCGCATGTGATATCACTCTTGAGAGCGGCGAAGCAATTTGTGAAGGTATATCGAATAGGAAATTGAGACCAAGAAAGGATGGAAAAGGAGTAAAATCTAATTGAGCACTTTAAGATGTTTTGAATCCATAAATACATACATATATAAATATTTGTGTCTATATTGTTTTTAGACTTATATGAATCAAAACTTAATACATATTTTGAAGTATGGAAGTTATTTTTACAAGTAAATTCCTTTTTAAGGAGAGGCGTGTTAGATATGATATGTAAATTATCCTCAAATATTTTGTCATTATCATACAAACAGTGTGGCAACTACCTGAGTTGTCATAGAATGTCAATAGTAAAATAAATAATTAGATAATAGATTAAACGATGAATTCAATAAACACACAATGAATTGAAAGCTTGATCAAAACGCGTGTCATTAATTTTATGTGGTAGATACACTACACAAAGTATATCTTAACATGTTGGAGTCCTATTGCATTTCTCTATGTCACAGGTTTTTCACTGCTTATGCCTGAAACTCTAAATAATACCCCTTTTACACTCGGAAAGTTTACTTTGTAAAGTCTTAATTCAGCTGGGAGAAAGACAGAAAGAGAGAGTATTCATGCCTCTGTCTTTCACACGGCTGAATTAAGACTTTGCAAAGTTAGCTTTGCCTGCCTAAAAGGGGTATAAGTTTCACGAGAAATGTAAAATGCGGCAACCCTGTAATAACCCGAGGACAAATATTTGCATATCATAATCTATTCACTTAAAAAAATCGGTTATGTTCTGTATTCCACGTAAAATTAAATCGTTAGGAATTGCCATAGCATTGTTGTTATTAATTTGAAGTTTATTTGCTGGTGGTTCAGCATTGTCTATATATTTCATTGTTTCTGTAACAAATCATCAGTAGACTTCAACCACACATTTTGAATAGTCACAAACCTCTTATCTTATGCACAGATTTTCAAGAACTATTTGAGAATTCACAAATAATAATATTTTTGAAAATCACAAAACAAAAATAAGCGTAGTAGGCTTAGAAACTAATACAAAAAACCCAGCAAATAATTTATATTCGATTTGAATCTATTTTATTTTTCTACACCTTTATACAATTAGAAATCCATTGGATAACAATAAAAGTAATTATAAGGCAAAATGAAAAATAAAATGTAAATTTAACATTTAGAAATTTATTATTCGACATATTGTCAGAAGTTTATTTTAATTTAAAATTTATTTGCTGGTGGTTCAGCGTTGTCTATATATTTATATTATTTATATAATATTTATAAAATTTTTTGAAATTTTTCAAAATCACAAAACAAAAATATTATTATTTGTGAATTCTCAAATAGTTCTTGAAAGTCTGTGCATAAGATAAGAGGTTTGTGACTATTTAAAATGTGTGTTTGAAGTCTACTGATGATTAGTTACAGCAACAATGAAATATATAGACAACGCTGAACCACCAGCAAATAAATTTCAAATTAAAATAAACTTCTGACAATATGTCGAATAATAAATTTCTAAATGTTAAATTTAGATTTTATTTTTCATTTTGCCTTATAATTACTTTTATTGTTATCCAATGGATTTCTAATTGTATAAAGGTGTAGAAAAATAAAATAGATTCAAATCGAATATAAATTATTTGCTGGGTTTTTTGTATTAGTTTCTAAGCCTACTACGCTTATTTTTGTTTTGTGATTTTCAAAAATATTATTATTTGTGAATTCTCAAATAGTTCTTGAAAGTCTGTGCATAAGATAAGAGGTTTGTGACTATTCAAAATGTGTGGTTGAAGTCTACTGATGATTTGTTACAGCAACAATGAAATATATAGACAACGCTGAACCACCACCAAATAAATTTCAAATTAAAATAAACTTCTGACAATATGTCGAATAATAAATTTCTAATTGTTGTTATAAATAAATATTTTCAACAATTATATGGCAATTACATTGTTTTCAGATTGCTTTCTTTTTGTTGTTTCTCTTTGCTTTTGCTAGCTTACATTTGCAAACATAAGTATAGTCTATTGTAAAATTATAGTACATGGCTCCATGAAAAATCGCCCAAAAACAAATCGCCCAAAAATAAAAATGAAAAATCGTCCAAAATTTTTTCATACAAAATTTGGGTGATTTTTCATATGAAAAAACCCCCAAAAATTTTGGGCAATTTTTTATTTTTTTTTGTGATTTTTCATTTTGAAACTTTGGGCGATTTTTCATATGAAAAATGTTTCCATGAAAAATCACCCAAAACCAAAGCGCCCAAAAATAAAAATGAAAAAGAAGAGAGGCGTCTTAGGACACCCGGTTGTAGGTATGCTGCTTAGCTATATAAAACAAAAATAATGTGTTAAATATATTGGTTATGCATGTATAAATTTTTAACAGTAAGTTTTTCACAAAAAGCTGCCATATTTGAACTATTGAAAAATCGTAAATTTGAAGAAAAAAAATCCTCTAAATGACGATAAATCGTTACGTCTGGGAGCGTGGCTGTATGTTTCACAGCAACTTGCCATTTTGGCATTTTCACTGTCAGATTTGGCATTTTCATTCGATTAAAAGCATTCAACTTTTAAAAAGTTCAGCCAAGTGCTTTTTGGCAGAATTTGTTTAAAATAAAAAAATATTAATTTGTTAATTTTTTTTCAGTTTTTATAATAATTCTTTTCATCAACGTAATTTTTTTACAATTATGTGTTTCCTAGGTAATGTAAATACAATGAATACCTACGTATCATACACATATGTGTATGGAACCCTATTTTTAATTATCCATAAGCGACAAAACTTTAAGTTTTCAGAAGACGGAGTTTTTAGTATTTAAATATGGTTTACAACATAGATAACGAGCCTTATTTCCTATTTTATCTTAGGAGACATGTTATCGAAAAGACTTTTTTATTGAAATTAAAATTTTATGGGTCTACCCATAGTTTAGAATTATAAAAAATGCCGAAATTGTTGCTGACTTTTAAGATACGAGCTGTAAAATTTTATCGTAAGCGACAATTTACGTATGTAAAACAAATTTGAATATCATAAAAAAACCTCCTGAAAAATTTAATTTATGTCGGTTCCGATTAAATAAAAAATAAGGCTCGATAAATTGTCGCTTACGATAAAATTTCAGGATGTAGGACAATAAAACTTTAATTCCAATTCAATTCAAAACTTTAATTTCAATCGAAAACAGGTTTCAATATACATACATGTATGTATGTATATTTAATGTTTGAAAATGCATGGAAATTCATACCTTTGTATTATAACAAATATATAATATGTATGTGCCATAAAAATACCTGTAAATACTAATAAGTTTGTATAAAAACAATGAATTACTTTTTAGATAATTTTAATTATTATTCGAACTCCATTTGTTTCTATATTTGTGATTTGAACGGGCTAAAGTTCGTATCGCTTTTTAAGCCAAATTACATGTAATAATTATTAATGAACAAATAACACCAAAGTCTGTTGTAAATATTCTGACTAACAACACATAGTTGAACGGAACAGCCAGCCGTTTTCGAAGGCCACTAAACCTTCATCATCAGCGTTCTTTTGTGTTTGGTCCACTGTGTGTGGTGTCAGTTGATGTAGATTTCTGCCTTATATACTTAGCATTTTATTGAAAATGGAATATGTGAATTGTTTTGATTCATCATATTTCAATTTGCTGAAAGCTTTTTTGTATTGTAAGCTCAATTTTACCATCACTATATTTAGAACAGTCTTACCATTGTCGTTTTGTTCTTTTTACTAATTATACACATGTTACTTAATTTGCTTATTTTTTGTTCTACTTAAGATAAACTTTTTTGGTTTGTTACTATGAAGTATATTTTTATTTAATTATTATTCGAACTCCATTTGTTTCTATATTTGTGATTTGAACGGGTTAAAGTTCGTATCGCTTTTTAAGCCAAATTACATGTGATAATTATTAATGAACAAATAACACCAAAGTCTGTTGTAAATATTCTAAATAACAACACATAGTTGAACGGAGCAGCCAGCCGTTTTCGAAGGCCACTAAACCTTCATCAACAGCGTTCTTTTGTGTTTGGTCCACTGTGTGTGGTGTCAGTTGATGTAGATTTCTGCTTTATATACTTAGCATTTTATTGCAAATGGAATATGTGAATTGTTTTTATTCATCGTATTTCAATTTGCTGAAAGCTTTTTTGTATTGTAAGCTTAATTTTACCATCACTATATTTATAACAGTCTTACCATTGTCGTTTTGTTCTTTTTAGTAATTATACACATGTTACTTAATTTGCTTATTTTTTGCTCTACTTAAGACAAACTTTTTTGGTTTGTTACTATTAAGTATATTTTTATTTTTAATTCTTGCCATTTTGAGTAGAATCCTCTATACGGAAGAATTTTTTTAATAAATTATAATTTTATATTTTCAACAAAATCTGCCAGAAAGCATTTAGCAGAATTTTTTAAAAGTTGAACGCTTTTTAACTAATGAAAATTATCGGGTAGTGAAAATGTTAAAATGGCAACAATCGGGCCAAATTAAAGATTTGAAAGGGCCAAATAACTGGGATAGGGCCAAACAAATTTTTAATGTATTTGACTACAATATTTTACTTTAAATAAAAACAAAAGTATGTATTAGTAATATAATACAAACAAAAAATAGAGCAAAAACAAACAAAAAATTTTGCTTAAATAAAATAAAATTTTAGTTACAAATATTCCATATGTAATTATAATTTTGGTGTACATAATCTCTAAATTCTTAGTCCAACAGGTCCTCCATTTATTCTTGTCTCCAACACTTTTGTGTGCTAACTTTTAAAATATCTTTATCACAACAATTATTAGAAATAGATTTCATTAAATCTTTCAATTGTATTAAAAATGACACAATGTTTTTTACATGAAGACGATTTCTTGTATTATTCCCTGTTTCACAATATCGAAAGAAAACTTTCGACTGAAAATTTATATTAAAAACAAAAACAAATTTTCATATTTTATTGTTGTTTTCAATATAAATTTATTTATATCTTTATCGTGAAACAGGACATTAGTCTCAACCACTTTTTTTAATATTCTTTCCACACATGCCGTGGAATCGAAAGAGTTCCCTGAACAATTCTGTATAAATTTCTATGCAAAGGTTTGTTTACACAAACGATTTTTAATTGTAGAAATCTTTTTCCAAAATATACTTCTACTTAAATCTTTGAGATTTTTAGATTGTGGAACTTGCGATACTGCCCTTTATTCATTATTTATTAATTATTTTTCCTTTGGAAAAGTTTAATAGCAAGTGGTACAATACTATTGGCTTCCCCACTTAAAACATGAAATGGCGCAGATTTCGGACACCTGTTTAAATAAAAAATCTTCAAAAAAAAAATCTTCCGTTTTTAAAACGGAGAGAACTCCATTAAAAAGTTTACTCAAATGTTTGAAGGAATTTCATAGCTTAATTTTGAGCTGAAAGGGCCAAAATAGCCTAGAGAGTTCCACAGGGCCATCAAGCATCCAAAATGACACAAATCGCCCAATTGTGCCACATTTTGCATCACTGCACTCAGCACTAGCTAAACGAAATACACATACACACATGCAGCAGTCAGCACTAGCAATACGAAATACACAACCAACATTGTCTCATTAGTTTTTTTTTGTCGTTATTCACTGTATATACCCTGAAGGAAATGTCGATGGTGAAAATGTACTGAGTCGCTTTTGACTTTGTCACCAGTACTACTCTACAATTATTCCCCATATAATACTTTGTGCTATAGACATTTAGCATGTGCTTGTCATTGAAATTCTACTAGTAACACTAAAAGAATTAACTAGATAGTAAATTCATAGTTCTTATGGGAACATGGAGACATACCAACCAGAAATTTACTGGTACCTTTCTATGCCTTAATTTATGTATATTGATAAGTTCTTGCAAAATCCACCAGAAATACACCACATCTGTTTTCTCTCTTTATTTTATACTGACGAATAAAAGAGAAATTGTAGACAATGTAACTACTACTAGAGTTTTAGTGTTGACATAGAGACACTTGGCCCCAGTCTGACTGCAGGGTACGCAAGCGCAAAGCAACAATATTTTTTCTTTGTATGTATGTACATATGTACATACATATTGGTTTTTACAACAAGAAATAAGTATTGGATATAAATTAGTTTTTCTTTAAATGCATTGGTGCTTACTCTTCCATAAGGAACTTTTGGACACCCTTGAGATAATCTATAGAATATCTAAAAAATAAAGAAAACAAAAGTACAAAGTAACCAAAACAAACAAAATATGAAGCAATCGTTCTCATGGTTTCTGTTTCTCTCACTTCAAAGAATTAAACAAAACAAAATCAAACAAATTTGTTTCGTTTATTGTTGTGCTCTGGTTTAAGTACAAAGAAATCAAAACAAAAATAAATTTATAACTGTAAAAGTGTCGATTATTTATGTTACGAAAATTATTTTCTAACCCCTGTATCGTCCCTTAAGTAGCATAGCTACAAAAATCCCCTAAAAATTTTTTCATAAAAATTTTAAGTAACTTTCATATGAAAAATCGCCCAAAATTGTTCAAACATTTAAAAATTAAAGGGAAAAATAGACCCAAATACCATGGTGGAGAAAATTCTTAAGGCCGGCAGTGCAGGGAAATGTTATTAAACAAAAAAACTTAGCAAAGCAGAAAATCTTTATTAATCAGCGTCGTGTGGGGAAATACCATGGTGGAGAAAATCCTTAAGACCGGCCGAAGGCCGGCAGTGCAAGAAAACGTTCTTAAGCAGGAAAACTTTGCAAGGTTGAAAATATTTATTAGGCAGCGCCCTGTCGGCGAACACCATGGTGGAGAAAATCCTTAAGCCCGGCCAAAGGCCGGCAGTGCAAAAAAATGTTCTATTAGGCAGCGCCCTGTCGGGAAACACCATGGTGGAGAAAATCTTTGAGCCCGGCCAAAGGCCGGCACTGCAAAAAAACGTTCTTAAGCAGGAAAACTTTGCAAGTCAGAAAATTTTTATTAGGCAGCACCGTGTCGAGGAACGCTATGGTGCAGAAAATTCGGGAACGAATGAACATTATTTACGCTTCTCTATAACTTTTCTTTTTTCATTTTAACCAAAAATAATGAAATTACTATAATTTTAATTTTTTTCTGGTGTTTTTTAATTTTGGGCGATTTTTCATTTTTTTGGGTGATTTTTCATTTTGAAATTTTGGGCGATTTCTCATTTTCATTTTTGGGCGATTTGGTTTTGGTCGATTTTTCATGGAGCCCAGGTGCGTACATGCACAAGCCCAAACTGTTACAGAGGTATTCATAAAAATTTTAAACAGCATTTCAAATGTTGTTTAAGCAAAATTCGCTAAAATTGTATTCATAATAGAATTTTAGCTTAAAAAACGTTTTTAAACCGTAAAAATTTAAAGTTAAAGTTTAAACCAATTTTAAGATGACGTTGTTGTAATTTTGCTTCGTATGTATGTATTTATGTATGTATGTATTACTGTACTGCATAAGATACCTTATAAGAACTTTTAAGACATGAGGGATTTTTCAAATGTTTTACTACAACGAAATCTTCTAAAACAAACGTTAACAACACTGTTTGCAAGAAATTTGTTTGAGTATTGTAGGTATAAGAGTAAAGAAGAAAACACTTCGTTACGGAAGACTTTGTGATACTTGCTTCTTTCTACGCATGAGCGCATGTACAAACGTATGCATGTATGATCTTTTATTTTTCTGTGCACACTGTTTACGCAGGTCTCTTACTTCTACATATATACATGCATACTAGAGTTGGGCATAGTCCTTCCTTTTGCGGATTGTTCCTTTTTGTTCCCAACAACAAAAAGAACTAGTTCGTTCTTTTCGTAGTTGTTCTTTTCGGTCAGTTGTTCAGTGAACAACAGAACATAGATTGTAGTCGTCGAATCCTCTTCAATGTTAGTCTTAGTGCTTATTAGTGACCTTATTCGTTGCGTAGTTTTAATAAGTAAATGGTTAAAATTAATATTATTATTCGAACTGCATTTGTTTCTATATTTATGATTTTTAACAGGCTAAAGTTCGTGTCGCTTTTTAAGCCAAATTACATGTGATAATTATTAATGAACAAATAACACCAAAGTTAGTTTTAAATATTCTGACAACACATAGTTGAACGGAACAGCCAGCCGTTTTCGAAGGCCACTAAACCTTCATCATCAGCGTTCTTTTGTGTTTGGTCCACTGTGTGTGGCGTCAGTTGATGTAGATTTCTGCTTTATATACTTAGCATTATTGCAAATGGAATATGTGAATTGATTTCATTCATCGTATTTCAATTTGCTGAAAGCTTTTTTGTATTGTAAGCTCAATTTTACCATCTCTATATTTACAACAGTCTTACCAATGTCGTTTTGTTCTTTTTACTAATTATACACATGTTAGCTAATTTGCTTATTTTTTGTTCTACTTAAGACAAACTTTTTTGTTACTATTAAGTATATTTTTATTTAATTTTTGCCACAGGCCCATGGCTATTAAATTGAAATACGATGGACCAAGCACAAAAGAACGCTGATGATGAAGGTTTAGTGGCCTTCGAAAAAGTGCTTTTTATATGATTTTTGTTATTGCAGATTAAGAAGCACTAGAATAACGAGCTTTATTTTGTTTGTTCTGATTGTTTATACATCACTAGTTAATTTTCTACAATTATATTATTTTTGTTAACACATAAAGTGAGAAAACAATGACTGGGAATGGAAAGCAGATTGCTCTTTTTCTCTCAAATATTCTTTTAGAGTCTATTTGATATTTCGGCAATAGTTTCTAAGAAAATTAAATTTTTTCTTCTAAATAACACTGGCGTATACATACTTACATACATACATGCATACAGGCAAAGTTAAAACTGTAAACAAAAACGAAGCAAAATTACAACAACGTCATTTTAAAATTGGTTTAAGCATGGGTGCAATCAATTTTAAAATTTGCTGGTTTAAGCAAGGCTTAAAAGACGTTTTTTAAGCTAAAATTCTATTATGAATAAAATTTTAGCGAATTTTGCTCAAACAACATTTTAAATGCTGTTTAAAATTTTTATAAATACAGCTGTAAAAGTTTACAATCTATACTGAGTGTTGAATTTGTACCAATCAGCCAATGTATCTGAGATAATTTAAGTTTCATTTGTGTAGGCTTAGAGTCAAAATAATGTTTCCATGTAAGCCAACAATCAAGGTGTGTACAAAGATATTTCACATATGAATGTTGAGGAACAACTTGACTGTTGATTCTAATGGGGGACAAGTATCTTTTCGTAGGGTAAATGTTTAAGTTTAATGCATAAGTTTAACCATAGCTCAAGCAGTGTTATATGTTCCTGAAGATATCGGGATTCCTCATGAGGGTTTTCGTGCATACTAAGGCAGGCTGTATAATCGGCAAATATAGAAGTATGGATATTACCGCTCACAGGCATATCACAAGTATAAGTCAAATATAGGGTGTTTTTTTAAGAGGTATAGAACTTTGAATTGAAATAAAACACAAGAAAATCGTTTTAATGTCCATCAATTTGGCTTTATTGGAAGGATAATTTTATGCCATTAATGTTTAAATATAATTTCGGTCATGTGGCCGCCGCGGCTGGCTCGGATAAAGCCAATTCTACAGGTCCAATTTTCAACCACTTTTTCGAGCATATGGGGCCGTATGTTGGCAATAACGCCACGAATGTTGGCTTCCAAGTCCCCTAACGTTTCTGGTTTGTTGGCGTAGACGAGCGACTTCACATATCCCCAAAGAAAATAATTCAATGGTGTCAAATCACACGATCTTGGTGGCCAATTGACAGGTCCATTCCGCGAAATTATGCGCTCATCGAATGTTTCCTTCAATAAATCGATTGTGACGTGCGCTGTGTGGCATGTAGCGCCGTCTTGTTGGAACCACAACTCATCCACATTCATGCCATCCAATTCGGGAACAAAATAGTCGGTTAGTCCGCTCCAATTGCTGTGCACGGTGGCGAATCGATTCATTCGGGTCCTCTTCAACACTTTGCTCTACAGCGGCAATTGTTTCTTCGGTGCGCACTGTTCGACGTCTCTGCGGATGCGTATTATCACATAGAGTAAACGTAGTGCGAAAACGATCCATGGTTAACCGAATTAATTGCTTTGATGGACGATTATGTCGACCATAAAATGGACGGAGCTTGCGGTAAACTTCGCGAACTGAACCATTATTTTCGAAATAAATTTGCACGATTTGCAAGCGTTGTTCTTTTGTCAACCTGTTCATGATGAAATGGCAAACCAAACTAAATATTAATCACTTGACAGCTGACAAAATGGCCACCAGTTAAAAAAGTGATGCCAACTTAAAGTTCTATACCTCAATAAAAAACACCCTTTACAAAACTGGCCCCAGTATACTCCCTTGTGGTACACCGGATGAGATAGTTTCGGGCGTACTCAAAAGTTCTTCTTCCATAACAGAGAACTTCTGGGCTAAATTATAACTTTCCAAAAGTTTTAGAATGTTATTTGGTAGGTATGTCTTCAATTTGAAAATTAGGCTATCATGCTAAACCTCATCAAATGCCTGAGAAACACCAATAAACAGGGCAGAGCAATACTTCTTTTCTTAGAATGTGTTTCTTATAAATTGAATCAATCTATGTGTTTGCTCAATGGTGCTATGCAGACTTCTAAAACCAAATTGATGGTCCGGTATGCACATATTATCTGTTAGATAAGGGTACAATTTATTATGAGCAGCTTTTCGAAGAGTTTTGACATAGTTGACAGCAAACTTATTGGCCTATATGACTCTGCTTTGGTAAGATCTTTGCCCGGCTTTGGAATCATTATGACCTTGGCAAGCTTTCAGTGCTATGGATAATGCTCCCACAGGATTTTTATTGCAATATACGGCAAGTTCATCAGCATCTTGTTACTAATTCCATCAATACCTGGAGATTTCTTGGGCTTGACTTCAGCAATTACTTTTTGTACATCACGCATCTTAAATTTTCAGGGTCGAGGGGGTAGATCAACTACACTCGGCAAATCAGCAACACTAGTAAAGTGTTTTGCGTAAATACGAATTTTAAATGCTCAGCAAATATTTTACATTTTTCCGTATCGTTTTTTGCCCAACCTCTGGTAGATGTGCGCAGAGGTGGCTTAAACTCAACGGATCTTTTAAGCTTTCTAGCAGTGTGCCATAAAGAGTAATTAGAAGCTGATGTGACATCAAGACCTTCCAGATAATTTTTAAGATGCAGTTTTTTCAGATGCAGGCAAGTCTTGGAGTCGTTTAGTACACTCTTTAAGTCTGATTTTATGTTGGGGTGATCTGTGCTGTTGCCATTCCCTTCTAGCTCTTCTTTTTTCACGTACGAGACGTTCAATGTCTGTACAATAAAGTCTTTTAAACCCAGTCTGTGAATGGTAGGTAGTGGCATGTTTAGCAGCCTGTTTAATATTTTCGTTAAGATTGGCAATGCTAGATTCAATATCATCGGGTGTTCTTAGCGTAATATTTTCCGTGCAATGACTACTAAGATATTTTTTGAATCCCAGCAAATTAACACGATTGATCATCTTCATATATGGGTGAGGTAAGTCACTTCTTAGTGGGTTACAGATTGTAATGATAGTGGGGGAGTGATCGGAGAAGAGATCTAGAGAAGCTTCAACGTTAACTAAATCCCTAGAAATATTTTTCATGACGCCAAAATCTACAACATTCGGAATTTTTCGTATGTCAGTAGGCCAGTAAGTGGGCCTGGAAGGGGAGTAAATTAATGATATCATGAAATTCGAACAAAAATTTTCTACAAAAATATTCGTAGCTTGCATATATTCTTCAATAAAGTTGTCAAGGATATAGTGCTTGAGTCTTGACTTAATTAGACTTGCAGATCTACCGCATGCTCTCCCTCTAGGGTCTTTTGTATCATATATAGTGCAGCCATTAATTTTGAAAAAGCTTCTCGAAGTCAAATGTGTTTTAGAGACCAACTTTATATCAATATTTTTTCCGTAAGGAAGTGCTCAAGTTCATTTTTATGTTGGCGAATGCCGTTTGCGTTCCAGAAACATATGTTTAACGTGTTCATAGCTTGTTAATTAATGCTTGAAGCAGTGTATTCTGCATTCGTAGCATTTCTGGCATCATGCTAGTCATATTTGTTTTAAATTAGAGTTTGAGTTTGTATTTGCTGAATTATTTTAGGGCGAAACATTTTATGACGGAATAGAACTAGCCTTAGCAGCATCGGCATAGGATACACGTGAAGTAACTGGTTGGCTCATTTGATCAAGATTGGTGGAGTAAGCGTTTAATGATTGAGCTGGAGCTAATTTTGGTTTTTGTCCCATATTTTGTTTAACGAAAGAATATACAGGACATCCTCTGTAGTTAGCGGTGTGATAACCTCCACAGTTACTACATTTTATTTTCAGCTTGGTCTTTTGGTTTAGTACAACTAGCAGTACCGTGCAATTCACCGTAGATAACACACACTGCAGGTAAATTGCAGTAAATTTTTGTATAGCCATAGACTTTGCACTGCACGGGATCTCAACGCTTATGTGACTCTTCAACTGTGATTTTTTGGTACAAGAGGTATTTTAAACTATAAATTGGATGTCTAATTTTTTTCCAACTGTATATCATTCGGCTCCAGTTCAACACGAAATAAAGGCTGGGGTATCTTCTTCCTATTGATTGTATTAGCAACATTTTTTACCTTAAATCCTTGGTCAATGAGTGCACATTTAATTCTTCGGGGTCAACATATGAATCTTTGCCCTTCAATACTATCTGTAGACCTTTAGCACTCTTAAGTTGGCATTAGAGACCTCCGTAAACAGTCTTGAAATGGAAATACGTCATGTTTTTTAAATGTATTAACGTCGCATGTATTATACTAAACCAATAATAAATGCTGTCGTACTATAAGCGAAGCACGATGGATGTATTGGTGTACGTGGATATCAGTGTTAACAAGCGATGTCGCCAAGACTGCTTGTTTGTAACAAACACTCAAAAGAAGTAGTGTTGATTTGTGTATGCTTGTTATTTTGCATACTGTACGTTTGAGTATGTGTGTAAGATGTAGATGGAAAGCTACCCTGCAGAAAGTGCGAATAGTGAAATTGTGGTGATTTACTAGTGACATTGTCAGTAGTACTACTGGCAAGGTGTACACCAGCCAATGTAATCATCTATTGACATTTAACATTAGCTTGTCATTGAAAATCCACCACTACACTAGACTGCTGACTGAGTAGTTTTTTGGGACCACATGGAGACATTGATACCAAAGATTCACTAGTAAATTTTAGGGACTATAGTATACAATATCGATATTTCCTCTCGTTGTCAATAGTAAAATTATAGTGATTTTCTAGTGACATTGTCAATAGTGCTACTGACTAGGTGTACCCCAGCCAATGTAATCGCCTATTGACATATAACACATGGTTGTCATTGAAAATCTACCAGTAGACTTTAGCACTATTGAGAAGGTAGTTATTTTATGACGATATTGAGATATTTGAATCAAAGATTCACTAGTAGGTCTTAGTGACGCTCATCTACATATATTTATTTAATATTATTGTACAACATAATAAAAAAGAAAAACAAACTATTGACGAGTCCATTGATAATATCAATAGAAATACACTAAAACTGTTGTCTCTAATGTATATCTACTCATGCATAAAAGGAAAGTTGTCGACATTTTAACTAGTGCAATTGTCGCTGGAGAAAGAGTATTGACAAAGGGACATATGGTTTTTGGCTGACTAGAGGGTATTATGTGATTAACCACATATAACTAATGTTAATGCATGTGTGTGCGTTTCTACGTGAGCAGAAAAATGAAAGACCATACACACATACATGCATGACGTTTGTACACGCGCTCATTCATAGAAAGAGGCAAGCATCACAAATTCTTCCGTCCCGAAGTGTTTTCTTCTTTACTCCTATACCTACAATACTGAAACAAATTCCTTGCAAAAAGTGTTGTTAACGTTTGTTTTATAAGATTTCGCCGTAGTAAAGCATTTGAAAAATCCTTGATGTCTTAAAAGTTCTTATAAGAAGTCTTGTGCAGGACACTAGTTCGTATGTATAAAAACTTGCTGTTTTTTTCAGAATTTTTTTCTGCATATTATAGTATTTTTGTTTCGTCAACATTACCTCGTTTTATTGGAATTATATGAAAAGTATTATCACCAATGACTTTCGTAACATAAATAATCGATACTTTTACAGTTATAAATTTATTTTTGTTTTGATTTCTTTGTACTTAAACCAGAGCACGACAATAAACGAAACAAATGTGTTTGATTTTGTTTTGTTTAATTCTTTGAAGTGAGAGAAACAGAAACCATGAGAACGATTGCTTCATTTTGTTTGTTTTGGTTACTTTGTACTTTTGTTTTCTTTATTTTTTAGATATTCTATAGATTATCTCAAGGGTGTCCAAAAGTTCCTTATGGAAGAGTAAACACCAATGCATTTAAAGAAAAACTAATTTATATTCAATACTTATTTCTTGTTGTAAAAACCAATATGTACATACATACATACAAAGAAAAAATATTGTTGCTTGCGTATATACAGTGAATAGCGACAAAAAAAAAAACTAATGAGACAATGTTGGTTGTGTATTTCGTATTGCTAGTGCTGACTGCTGCATGCGTGTATGTGTATTTCGTTTAGCTAGTGCTGAGTGCAGTGATGCAAAATGTGGCACAATTGGGCGATTTGTGGCATTTTGGATGTTTGATGGCCCTGTGGAACTCTCTAGGCTATTTTGGCCCTTTCAGCTCAAAATTAAGCTATGAAATTCCTTCAAACATTTGAGTAAACTTTTTAATGGAGTTCTCTCCGTTTTAAAAACGGAAGATTTTTTTTGAAGATTTTTTATTTAAACAGGTGTCCGAAATCTGCGCCATTTCATGTTTTAAGTGGGGAAGCCAATAGTATTGTACCACTTGCTATTAAACTTTTCCAAAGGAAACATAATTAATAAATAATGAATAAAGGGCAGTATCGCAAGTTCCACAATCTAAAAATCTCAAAGATTTAAGTAGAAGTATATTTTGGAAAAAGATTTCTGCAATTAAAAATCGTTTGTGTAAACAAACCTTTGCATAGAAATTTATACAGAATTGTTCAGGGAACTCTTTCGATTCCACAGCATGTGTGGAAAGAATATTAAAAAAAGTGGTTGAGACTAATGTCCTGTTTCACGATAAAGATATAAATAAATTTATATTGAAAACAACAATAAAATATGAAAATTTGTTTTTGTTTTTAATATAAATTTTCAGTCGAAAGTTTTCTTTCGATATTGTGAAACAGGGCATAATACAAGAAATCGTCTTCATGTAAAAAACATTGTGTCATTTTTAATACAATTGAAAGATTTAATGAAATCTATTTCTAATAATTGTTGTGATAAAGATATTTTAAAAGTTAGCACACAAAAGTGTTGGAAACAAGAATAAATGGAGGAACTGTTGGACTAAGAATTTAGAGATTATGTACACCAAAATTATAATTACATATGGAATATTTGTAACTAAAATTTTATTTTATTTAAGCAAAATTTTTTGTTTGTTTTTGCTCTATTTTTTGTTTGTATTATATTACTAATACATACTTTTGTTTTTATTTAAAGTAAAATATTGTAGTCAAATACATTAAAAATTTGTTTGGCCCTATCCCAGTTATTTGGCCCTTTCAAATCTTTAATTTGGCCCGATTGTTGCCATTTTAACATTTTCACTACCCGATAATTTTCATTAGTTAAAAAGCGTTCAACTTTTAAAAAATTCTGCTAAATGCTTTCTGGCAGATTTTGTTGAAAATATAAAATTATAATTTATTAAAAAAATTCTTCCGTATAGAGGATTCTACTCAAAATGGCAAGAATTAAAAATAAAAATATACTTAATAGTAACAAACCAAAAAAGTTTGTCTTAAGTAGAGCAAAAAATAAGCAAATTAAGTAACATGTGTATAATTACTAAAAAGAACAAAACGACAATGGTAAGACTGTTATAAATATAGTGATGGTAAAATTAAGCTTACAATACAAAAAAGCTTTCAGCAAATTGAAATACGATGAATAAAAACAATTCACATATTCCATTTGCAATAAAATGCTAAGTATATAAAGCAGAAATCTACATCAACTGACACCACACACAGTGGACCAAACACAAAAGAACGCTGTTGATGAAGGTTTAGTGGCCTTCGAAAACGGCTGGCTGCTCCGTTCAACTATGTGTTGTTATTTAGAATATTTACAACAGACTTTGGTGTTATTTGTTCATTAATAATTATCACATGTAATTTGGCTTAAAAAGCGATACGAACTTTAACCCGTTCAAATCACAAATATAGAAACAAATGGAGTTCGAATAATAATTAAATAAAAATATACTTCATAGTAACAAACCAAAAAAGTTTATCTTAAGTAGAACAAAAAATAAGCAAATTAAGTAACATGTGTATAATTAGTAAAAAGAACAAAACGACAATGGTAAGACTGTTCTAAATATAGTGATGGTAAAATTGAGCTTACAATACAAAAAAGCTTTCAGCAAATTGAAATATGATGAATCAAAACAATTCACATATTCCATTTTCAATAAAATGCTAAGTATATAAGGCAGAAATCTACATCAACTGACACCACACACAGTGGACCAAACACAAAAGAACGCTGATGATGAAGGTTTAGTGGCCTTCGAAAACGGCTGGCTGCTCCGTTCAACTATGTGTTGTTAGTCAGAATATTTACAACAGACTTTGATGTTATTTGTTCATTAATAATTATTACATGTAATTTGGCTTAAAAAGCGATACGAACTTTAGCCCGTTCAAATCACAAATATAGAAACAAATGGAGTTCGAATAATAATTAAAATTATCTAAAAAGTAATTCATTGTTTTTATACAAACTTATTAGTATTTACAGGTTTTTTTATGGCACATACATATTATATATTTGTTATAATACATAGGTATGAATTTCCATGCATTTTCAAACATTAAATATACATACATACATACATATATGTATGTATATTGAAACCTGTTTTCGATTGAAATTAAAGTTTTGAATTGAATTGGAATTAAAGTTTTATTGTCCTACATCCTGAAATTTTATCGTAAGCGACAATTTATCGAGCCTTATTTTTTATTTAATCGGAACCGACATAAATTAAATTTTTCAGGAGGTTTTTTTATGATATTCAAATTTGTTTTACATACGTAAATTGTCGCTTACGATAAAATTTTACAGCTCGTATCTTAAAAGTCAGCAACAATTTCGGCATTTTTATAATTCTAAACTATGGGTAGACCCATAAAATTTTAATTTCAATAAAAAAGTCTTTTCGATAACATGTCTCTTAAGATAAAATAGGAAATAAGGCTCGTTATCTATGTTGTAAACCATATTTAAATACTAAAAACTCCGTCTTCTGAAAACTTAAAGTTTTGTCGCTTATGGATAATTAAAAATAGGGTTCCATACACATATGTGTATGATACGTAGGTATTCATTGTATTTAAATTACCTAGGAAACACATAATTGTAAAAAAATTACGTTGATGAAAAGAATTATTATAAAAACTGAAAAAAAATTAACAAATTAATATTTTTTTATTTTAAACAAATTCTGCCAAAAAGCACTTGGCTGAACTTTTTAAAAGTTGAATGCTTTTAATCGAATGAAAATGCCAAATCTGACAGTGAAAATGCCAAAATGGCATGTTGCTGTGAAACACACAGCCACGCTCCCAGACGTAACGATTTATCGTCATTTAGAGGATTTTTATTCTTCAAATTTACGATTTTTCAATAGTTCAAATATGGCAGCTTTTTGTGAAAAACTTACTGTTAAAAATTTATACATGCATAACCAATATATTTAACACATTATTTTTGTTTTATATAGCTAAGCAGCATACCTACAACCGGGTGTCCTAAGACGCCTCTCTTCTTTTTCATTTTTATTTTTGGGCGCTTTGGTTTCGGGTGATTTTTCATGGAAACATTTTTCATATGAAAAATCGCCCAAAGTTTCAAAATGAAAAATCACAAAAAAAAAAATAAAAAATTGCCCAAAATTTTTGGGGGTTTTTTCATATGAAAAATCACCCAAATTTTGTATGGAAAAATTTTGGACGATTTTTCATTTTTATTTTTGGGCGATTTGTTTTTGGGCGATTTTTCATGGAGCCATGTACTATAATTTTACAATAGACTATACTTATGTTTGCAAATGTAAGCTAGCAAAAGCAAAGAGAAACAACAAAAAGAAAGCAATCTGTAAACAATGTAATTGCCATATAATTGTTGAAAATATTTATTTATAACAACAATTAGAAATTTATTATTCGACATATTGTCAGAAGTTTATTTTAATTTGAAATTTATTTGGTGGTGGTTCAGCGTTGTCTATATATTTCATTGTTGCTGTAACAAATCATCAGTAGACTTCAACCACACATTTTGAATAGTCACAAACCTCTTATCTTATGCACAGACTTTCAAGAACTATTTGAGAATTCACAAATAATAATATTTTTGTTTTGTGATTTTCAAAAATTTCAAAAAATTTTATAAATATTATATAAATAATATAAATATATAGACAATGCTGAACCACCAGCAAATAAATTTTAAATTAAAATAAACTTCTGGCAATATGTCGAATAATAAATTTCTAAATGTTAAATTTACATTTTATTTTTCATTTTGCCTTATAATTACTTTTATTGTTATCCAATGGATTTCTAATTGTATAAAGGTGTAGAAAATAAAATAGATTCAAATCGAATATAAATTATTTGCTGGGTTTTTTGTATTAGTTTCTAAGCCTACTACGCTTATTTTTGTTTTGTGATTTTCAAAAATATTATTATTTGTGAATTCTCAAATAGTTCTTGAAAGTCTGTGCATAAGATAAGAGGTTTGTGACTATTCAAAATGTGTGGTTGAAGTCTACTGATGATTTGTTACAGCAACAATGAAATATATAGACAATGCTGAACCACCAGCAAATAAACTTCAAATTAATAACAACATTGCTATGGCAATTCCTAACGATTTAATTTTACGTGGAATACAGAACATAACCGATTTTTTTTAAGTGAATAGATTATGATATGCAAATATTTGTCCTCGGGTTATTACAGGGTTGCCGCATTTTACATTTCTCGTGAAACTTATACCCCTTTTAGGCAGGCAAAGCTAACTTTGCAAAGTCTTAATTCAGCCGTGTGAAAGACAGAGGCATGAATACTCTCTCTTTCTGTCTTTCTCCCAGCTGAATTAAGACTTTACAAAGTAAACTTTCCGAGTGTAAAAGGGGTATTATTTAGAGTTTCAGGCATAAGCAGTGAAAAACCTGTGACATAGAGAAATGCAATAGGACTCCAACATGTTAAGATATACTTTGTGTAGTGTATCTACCACATAAAATTAATGACACGCGTTTTGATCAAGCTTTCAATTCATTGTGTGTTTATTGAATTCATCGTTTAATCTATTATCTAATTATTTATTTTACTATTGACATTCTATGACAACTCAGGTAGTTGCCACACTGTTGGTATGATAATGACAAAATATTTGAGGATAATTTACATATCATATCTAACACGCCTCTCCTTAAAAAGGAATTTACTTGTAAAAATAACTTCCATACTTCAAAATATGTATTAAGTTTTGATTCATATAAGTCTAAAAACAATATAGACACAAATATTTATATATGTATGTATTTATGGATTCAAAACATCTTAAAGTGCTCAATTAGATTTTACTCCTTTTCCATCCTTTCTTGGTCTCAATTTCCTATTCGATATACCTTCACAAATTGCTTCGCCGCTCTCAAGAGTGATATCACATGCGGAGGAACTTGCGTCATTGTTGCCTTCCTGACTTGTTCCAGAAAAAATGTTTCTTTCTTTGATATTGTCCCTATCATTATTGTAGTGTGACTCATTTTTATTTAACCTACGCATTTGGTCCAAATGTCTTTTGATTTCGCGGTTGTTATCCAAAATAATACACAAATAAGATTGTTTTCCCAACCTTTGCTTAGCCGTTGCTTGAGACCAGCTGGGGGTTTACTCTCTATTGCGATGCAAAAGCCAGTTCGATACGAAAGGTAAATGCGTGAAGAGTACTAATTGGTACTCTGTATTGCTTACGCAAACGCTTTCGCAAAATAAGTTGAAAAATAAGCAACATTGGCACCACATAATTCACAATAGCGACGAATTACAACACGAAATGTCAAAACTTGTAAATAAAATAATAAAAATATTTAAAAAAAATTTCTTGTGCTGTTCACGGTTTTGTTAAAAATTAAATAAATAGTGATGGATTCGGTGGCATTATGGTTTGAGGAAGAAAATGAACATACTGAACGTATTACAATGAGAATTTTGAGAGATAGATCAGATATACTCTCCCTAAATGACTACAGGTAAGAAAATATGAGTAGATATCATGTGCAAAATGTTTTCAAAGATTCCTTTCTCGCTGAACCTTCATAGTGAAGAGACATTAAAGCGGATTTTTTTTACATACATACAAACGAAACAAATATAAAAAACAACAAAATCAAAAATCATACAAAAAATATTCGTAATACATATTCACCTTGATAAATAAGCTTATTGGCTTTAGTAATATTTTTTACATAGCAAGAAATAGCAAAAACAAAAAAAAAACCGTAAACACAAAGTTCCCTTGAGGAATAATACTCTGGATGAGTACCTCAAAGGAAAAAAATTTTGAAGTGAGTTCTAACGGCAGGAATGCTTATTTTACTGTGAGTTCTGAAACTCTTAGGGCCATTATTACAACTTAAAGATAGCTAAAAGTAGGGTTTTATCGGACGTATAAAAACTTTATCATTTGCAAAATTTTACTTTAACCTAAAGTGAGCGATAAATTATTGGCAAGTTTATCCTACATGGTAATTTAAATCGAATTTGCAATAATGGAAAGCTTTTTATACGTCCGACAAAATCCTACTTTTAACTATCTTTAAGTTGTAATAATGACCCTTAATGAAAAAAATATAAATAATAAATCTGATGAAAATCTTTTTTTTAACGGCAAAGCCAATTTTTCGTCAGCGATCAACTTCGCTTTGTCCAATGCCAACTAGTGAATCGTTAACATTACCATTGCCTAGTACTTATTCATTTAAGTCTGCGATATCATCCGCATCGGGCTCGCCTTCATCACTAAACCAAGTTATCACTACAGATAACAGTAGCTCAAAACCCAAGGTACAAGTGGGAATGGACAGATATATAACAGTGGTAAAGCGTGGGCGAAGCTCAAATTCTTCAAAAATTTCATCTGCTCCAAAGATGTCTAGGGATAACAGCGCATCATCTACCAATCGTCAAAATCGTTTTTCATTATTGTAAGACACCGACGACAAGCCCTCTTCATCATCGCAAAAGTCTTTTAAGCCACCACCTATTTATCTGAGAGAAAAAAATTCTAACGCGCTTATAAAAAAACTACCGTCGACCATTGGTGAAAATACTTTTCACATCATTCCAATTAAACGAGGTAATATTGATGAAACTAAAATCCAAATATATAATGAAAAAGATTTCCGAAAAATTGTTAGTGAATTCGAAAAAAATAAAACAAATTTTTACACATACCAACTTAAGAGTGCTAAAGGCCTACAGATATTATTAAAGGGCATAGATTCATATGTTGAACCTGAAGAAGTAAAATGTGCACTTGTCGACCAAGGATTCAAGGTAAAAAATGTTACCAACATATTTAATAGAGAAAAGGTCCCCCAACCCCTATTTCGGGTTGAACTGGAGCCGAATGACATACAATTGAAAAAAAATGAAGCCCATCCAGTTTATAACGTAAAGTATCTCTTACATCGAAAAATCACAGTTGAAGAGCCACGTAAGCGTTCAGGTCCCGTACAGTGCCATAATTGCCAAGAATATGGCCATACGAAAACTTACTGCAAGTTACCTACAGTGTGTGTTATCTGCGGTGAATTGCATGGTACTGCTAGCTGCACTAAGCCAAAAGATCAAACAAAAAAAATGTAGTAATTGTGGAGGTAATCACACAGCTAACTATAGAGGGTGCCCTGTATATTCTTTCGTTAAACAGGCTATGGGTCAAAAACCCAAGTTAACTCCAGCTCTACAAGTAAACGCGAACTCCGACACTTTTGCTCAAATCAGCCAACCAGTTACTTCACGTGTGTCGTATGCTGATGCTGCTAAGACTAGTTCAATTGCCACGCAAAATGTTCCACCGCCAAATAATTCAACGAATTCAAACTCCAGCTTTAACTTTAGTCGCCTTGAAGCTACTATTGAGAATCTGTTGCTAACTATAAACAACTTTACTACAAATATGACAAGTATGATGCAAGAAATGCTGCGAATGCAGAATACACTGCTTCAAGCATTAGTTAATAAACCATGAACACGTTAAAAATATGTCTCTGGAACGCAAACGGCATTCGCCAACATAAAAATGAACTTGAGCACTTCCTCATGGAAAAAAATATTGATATAATGTTGGTTTCTGAGACTCATTTGACCTCAAGAAGCTTATTTAAAATAAATGGTTACACTTTATATGATACAAAGGACCCGAGAGAGAGAGCATGTGGTGGATCAGCAATTCTGATTAAGTCAAGACTCAAGCACTATGTCCTTGACAACGTTAGTGAAGAATATTTGCAAGCAACGAATATTTTCGTAGAAAATTTTTGTGCGAATTTCGTGATATCATCAATTTACTCACCTCCCAGATTTTCAGTTACCGAAGATCAGTATGAGAAGTTCTACAAATCGCTTGGATCTTGTTTCGTGTCTTGTTACACCTAGAGGTCGAGCCTTGTTCAATACAATTTCAAAAATGGGCTTATATGTCATTTCGAGTGGGGAGCCTACTTACTGGCCTACTGACGTAAGAAAAATTCCAGATGTTGCAGATTTTTCCGTCACGAAAAATATTCATAGGGACTTAATTCATGTAGAGGCCTCTCTAGATCTGTCCTCCGATCACTCTCCAACAATAGTTACAATTTTCAACCCACTAAGGAGTGATTTAACTAACTCATATGTGAAGATGATTAATGGAATCAACTGGCTGGCATTCAAAAAATATCTTAGTAGTCACTGCGTAGAAAACATTCAGCTTAGATCATGCGATGATATTGAATTTAACATTGCCAATCTTAACGAAAATATTAAACAGGCTGCTGAACATGCCACTACCTCCTATCCGCAGACCGGCTTTAACAGAATTTATTCTACGGAAATTGAACGTCTTGTATGTGAAAAAAGGAGAGCTAGAAGAGAATGGCAACAACACAGATCACCCCTAAATAAAATCAGACTTAAAGAATGTACTAAACGACTCAAAGAGCTGCTATCGTCGGATAAAACTGCACTACTGGAAAAGTATTTAGAAGGTCTTGATGTAACGTCCGCATCTAATTACTCTTTATGGCGCGCTACTAGAAATCTTAAACGACCCGTTGATCTTAAATCACCATTGCGTACTGCGACCGGAGGCTGGGCAAGAAGTGATAGTGAGAAAGGTAACTTATTTTTTGAGCATTTAAAATCTGTATTCACTCCCAATTCATGTACGGGTGCTGCTGATTTACGGAGTGTAGTTTCTCTACCCCCTCGTCCCTTAAGGTTTAAGATGCGTGAAGTACAAAAAGTAATTGCTGAACTCAACCCGAAGAAAGCTCCAGGTATTGATGGCATTAGTAACAAAATGCTCATGAACTTGCCTCATATTGCAATAAGAATCCTGCTATTTACTTTTAATGCTATTTTAAGAATGCAGTATTTTCCACATAACTGGAAACTGGCCAAGATCAAAATGATTCCAAAGGCGGGCAAAGATCTTACCAAGACTGAGTCATATAGGTCTATAAGCTTACTATCTACAATCTCAAAGCTTTTCGAAAAGCTGCTCATGACTAAATTGTCCAAAATTTTAGCTGATAATGGGTACATCCCGGACCATCAATTTGGCTTTAGAAGTCAGGACAGCATGATTGAACAAACGCATAGACTGGTCCAAGTTGTAAGAAGAACATTTGAAGAAAAGAAGTATTGTTCTGCTCTCTTTATTGATGTTTCTCAGGCGTTTGATAAAGTATGGCACGAAGGCCTAGTTTTAAAATTGAAGACATATCTGCCAATAAACATTGAAAAGCTTTTGGAAAGTTATAGTTATTATTGATAGGAAGTTTACTGTTGTGGAAGGAGAGTTAGTAGTAGGGAATTGCCAATTCTGGCGCCGATTAAGATTGTTAAATTGTGGCTGAAATTGTTAAATTGTTGCTGAAATTGTTAAATTGTGGGCTGAAATTGTTAAATTGTTGCTGAAATTGTTAAATTGTGGGCTGAAATTGTTAAATTGTTGCTGAAATTGTTAAATTTGGGTAATTAAAATTTGAAAATTGTTAAATTCTTGGAAATTTGTGTTTTTTGTTTACATTAGGAGTTTTTTGTTTACATTAGGAGTTTTTGTTTACATTAAGTGTATGTCTGTCTGTCCGTCTGTCTGTCTGTCTGTCTGTCTGCCTGACCGTGGATGTTTGTGTGTGGAATATTTTGTGTGAATGTATTAAGGCGGTTCATAGTTTGGCGGTTTTTATGTGTGTATATACAGACGAGGAAAATCATGAAAATGATTTTTCCTAATAACAATGGTGAAATAGTGATTATTATTTTTCCTAATGCCTACGGCATGCATGATAATTTTTCCTAATGCCTACGGCAATGCATTATAATTTTTCCTGATGCCGGGCAATACATGAATATTGTTTTTTCAAATGCCGACGGGAAAATGATTTTTCCTAATGACGACGGGAAAACGTGAAAGTTATTTTTTCTAATGCTAATGTAGGTGTTGGCTAGACTGTGGGAATTTTAGGCTGACCGTGATTTGAGTGGGTGGCGTTGTTGGCGTAATATGTAACCATAGGAATTTGTGGATGTGTCTGTCTGTCTGTGAGAATTTAGGTAAAGGTTTGATTGGCAGGGGGCGGGGTGTAGTTGAGGTAGATCGATTGCGTGTGTAGTTGTGTGTGTGTGTGTAGTTGTGTGTGTGTGTGTAGTTGTGTGTGTGTGTGTGTGTGTGTGTGTGTATGTTTGTAGGAATTTCAATGTGTGTATTTCTGTAGGAGCTTAAGGCTGATTGTGATTTATGAGGGGTGAGGTGTTCTAGTAATATGTAACCGGGGGAATCTGTGTGTTTGTATGTCTGTAGGAGTTTAAGGCTGACCATGATTTGGGTGCGCAGGGTTGTTGACGTAATATGTAGCCATGGGGATTTGTAGATGTGTCTGTCTATAGTAGTTTAAGGCTGATCGTGATTTGAGGTGGGTGGGGATGTTGTTGAGGTAAATTGGTTATGTGTATGTATGTATGTATTTCTGTAAGAATTTAAGATGATTATGATTTATTAGGGGCGAGGTGTTGTTGTAATATGTAGCCGTGAGAATCTATGTGTATAGATGTCTGTAGAAGTTTAAGACTATCTCTAATTTCGGGTAGGTGAGAGTGTTGTGTTGTTGAGATTAATCTTGTAACTATATTGTATATGTACCTATGTATGATCATGAGAATTTGTGTATGTATATCTGGGGAGAATTTAAGACTGCTCATGATTTGTAAAAGGTGGGGTGTTGTTGAAATTTTCTTGGATATTTCTTATATGAATTCTACTACGTGTGTGTATTTGCGCTGGTATTTATATGTAGGTAGAAATAAATTGTTTTCAATATCGACATATGGTACTATAAAATACTATCATATATCTGGACTTCCCTAATCCTAGTATGCTTTTATACTTACGATTGCTTTATATTTTCTCATGCTTAAATTTGTCTCGCGTTAAAGTCTGTCTGTGTGAAATTTGTTTATATTAAAGTTTTTGTTTATTTAACTACATCCGTCTTCTTTGACTGAAAGAGTTTTCTACACACAGAGAAAAACCAACTTAAAATCAGTAAAAACCATGCTGAATTAATAAGAAACATTAACGAAGGTTTAGTCATATTAAAATTTCTTATTTCAATATGGAGAAAATATTAATTTACAGTATTCATTTATTAAACTCATTAGTTTGTAGATATCTCAATATACATTTTCTATTATATTATTATTATTGAATTAATGTAACGAATTCTTATTTTTAAGCTGCAGATTTTCCCTGAGTGTATGGATTGTTTATATTTACATTGTGCTTTAACTAAACGACGCTTCATATATTTTCATGATGTAGATCTAATAAATACTTAAGCATTGATAAGAAATTTGATATGTATACATAAGTAGTTGTGAACTGGGCATTATGTGGCAATTAAAATTGTTAAATTGTTGCTGAAATTGTTAAATTTGGGTAATTAAAATTTGAAAATTTTAAAATTCTTGAAATTTGATACCTACGAGGGTGGTTCGATAAGTCCTTTAAATATTTTTCGAGGGTGGTTCAATAAGTCTGTCTTTTTCCTAATGCCTACGGCATGCATGATAATTTTTCCTAATGCCTACGGCATGCATGATAATTTTTCCTAATGCCTACGGCAATGCATGATAATTTTTTCAAATGCCGACGGCAATACATGATTATTTTTTTTTTCCTAATGCCGACGGAAATACATACTTATTTTTCCTAATGCCTACGCCATACATACATAATTATTTTCAAATGCCGACGGCAATACATGATTATTTTTTTTTTTTTTTCAAATGCCGACGGCAAAACATGATAATTTTTTTTTTCAAATGCCGACGGCAAAACATGATTATTTTTTTCAAATGCCGACGGCAAAACATGATTATTATTTTTTTCAAATGCCGACGGCAAAACATGATTATTATTTTCTAATGCTCCCAGTGTTGTCATACTGTAGAAATTTGTTATCGTAATACTATATCAGTAATATCAGAGAAAGAAGGTTTGATGACTACTAGGTCATATGGTTTCATATGAATCATAGGAATGTGCTTGTGTGATTTCCTCACGCTAATAAATTGTTTATAAATAAACAATAAATAAATTGTTATAAAATAAAATAATTAAATAAATTATTTTATTTATTTATAAAACGTTCTCATGTATGTGAACACCCTAATGCTTGTGTGTGGGGAGTCCAGCTTGTTTGTTGCTGGTAAGCTTATATTCTGTTTATTTGTTTAAGAAATATATTTGTATGTATGTATGTGTGTATGATGTTTGTATGTATGTATGTATGTGCGATCGAAAGAACTTGTGCGTGGAATATTTTGTGGCTGTGTAGAATACATTTATATTTTGCAACGTAATCATTTTCTTTGTCTGCAATTATTTTAAAGCAGCAAAGTTTCAACTAAGTACAGTCATCAGCAGAGAAACAAAAAGTTAAAACTGTGAATGCTGCAAGGATACTGCTACTAATTTTCGTATAAATACGCCAAATTTTCTAACCAACACATCAGTACTTTATTGTATTTACAAGTAGTATCATCAGCAATTGTGTTAAAGTTTTATAATAATAAAATAATTAAAAATGAGTTATACAGGTTATCAGTGTAATAGATGCCATAAGGTATACAAATACCAAAAGTCCTTTTTGGATCATGTGAAAAGTCATAGCGTACAGTATCAAATGGTCGTAAGTCGGGATACAAATCAAGAGCAACCGCAGACATTTGTTCAAAATCGTCAACAGCAGATAAATACATTTCATAACCAGCAGCACCCTTCTCTACAGTATCCCCAATATCAACAATACGGTGTGCCTAACTGTTACCCTACACCAATGTCATGGAGTAATCAGTTTTTGGCATCAGGAGTACCAATGCAATATGAGTATCCAAGTTACAATTATAATCCCGTCACACCAGTTAATCAAATGGAGCAGTATTCCAATTTGATGCAATGGCAACCTCTTAATTACCATCAACAAGAGCAGCAGCTACAACAACAACAAGCTCATCAACAAGGTGTGGATATCCTTGGAGGGACTTTATGCAACGATGCTATGGACATAAGTTTACCGGAAAGTGATGGAGAAGTAGAAGAAAAAAGAGAAGAAACTCTGCCAGCTGCAATGAGTACTTCGCATGCTAGGAGAGAAGAAGTCGAAGAGAATGTGAGATATTACAAAATATCGAAAGCCTTCAAAAACCATATCGCCACATATGTAATACTAAATAAAAAGGACCAACTTCTCTTGGAAGAATTTATTAAAGAAAACATGAATATTTTTATTGAGAGACTTCAAATGTCTTTGTCTAAGCATACAATAATTAAATTTCATGTGAGTATTGTGGCGGAGTACATCAAAATTGTAGAAGAAGAATTGGAGTTGTGTATTATAACACATGTAGCCAAAATGAGTTTGCTGACGAAGGCAGATAACATTGAAGAATTATTCCGTAAACAGGTTGAGGAGATTTTAACAAAAATGTCCGAATTTGAAGAGCGAGATTCTGGTTGGACTTTGTCACGCATAGTTCGAGCAGAAATCAACATCAACAAATCTTCGCTAGTCAAAGGATCAAGTTGGATATCCACACCTCAAAAATTACAAGGCAGAAAAGCATGCATCAATATTGAAAATAGTGATGAATAATGCTTCAAGTGGTGTATGATTGCTGCCATGGATACGACCAACTATTATGATGCCAGACGTTGCAGTTCTTATAATATTCAGGACATTTCTGCAGAGACGATTGTTACGCGAAATGGCGTAGCGTTAAATTTCAAAAACTTAACTTACCCATTAGCACTAAACAAGAGTTCGAAGTAAATAATCCAGCAATAAGTGTTAATGTGTTTGGGTACGATGAGGGAGCAGATCAAATCATCGGTCCCTATTATGTGACCAAGGATGAAAAAGTAAAGCATGTCAACTTGTTGCTTTTGGAGAATGGTGAAGTTCATCACTACATATTGATAAAAGACATATCAAGGTAAGTTAGAAAATTATTCAACACTTTAATTTAATGAAACATATACTTGTTTTATATATTTTATAATATAGACATTTTACTTATAAACTTTTATATATTTTTTATTATTTACAGACTTTTACGAAGTCAGATAACTCACCACCATGATAAGCTACATATCTGCAACACATGTCTCCAATACACACATAACGAAAATGGTATGAGTACCCATAAGGCGGAATGCGGCAAAATCGTGACAACTATGCCGTCAGGTCCAGATGCAGTTCTAAGTTTTAAGGGGCATCAGAGGAAAATGGATGTCCCCTTTGTGGTGTATGCAGACTTCGAATGCATCCTGGAAGACATTAGTAATAACGTGAGTAGTAAAACCAGTCTTGTCAAAAAGCACACTCCTTGTGCTTTTAGTTACTACATTAAGTGTCTCCATAGCAATAAGTTAGATACATTAAGGGTTTATACAGGGAAAGATGCTTCACAAAAATTTATTTCATTTTTAATTAAAGATTGTGAGGATATTTATAATAATCATTTAGTAAATAATAGGCAAATGGATATTTTATCCCCTTCTGATATTTACAATTTTTATAGTGCGGTGAATTGTCATATTTGTCAAAAATTTTTAGGTAAAGATCGCGTTAGAGATCATTGTCACATTAGCGGTAAATATAGGGGTGCAGCCCACAATAACTGTAATTTGAATTACCAAATTCCCAAGTTTATACCAGTTTACTTTCACAATTACTCAAATTATGATTCACATCTTTTTATTAAAGAACTAGGTGAAATTTCTATGCAACTGAAAGTACTCCCTCTCAATAAGGAGCTTTATATATCACTCTCGCAATTTACAGAAATGAGCGATGGTCATAATCTTGAAATAAGATTTCTTGATACATTACGTTTTATGGCTGAGAGTTTAGAATCATTAGCCTGCAATTTGTCGGATAATGATTTTAACACTATAAGGTCCTTATTTCAATCAAAAAAAGAATTTCAGCTTATTAAGAAGAAAGGCATTTTCCCCTATGAGTACCTAAATTCATTTCAAAAATTAGACGAGTGACAGCTGCCTTCACGCAGTGATTTCTTTAATAAGTTGAACAATAAAGAGTGTTCTTTAGAGGAATACTCACATGCTGTAGAGGTATGGAATACTTTTGGGTGCAAAACAATGAAAGATTACATGGAACTTTACTTAAAAACAGATGTCCTCTTACTGACAGATATTTTCGAGAACTTTAGAAAAGTTTGTAAAGGTATTTATGAGCTGGATCCATGTCAATACTATACCGCACCTGGACTTTCCTGGGATGCAATGTTAAAATACACAAAAATTGAACTAGAATTATTTACGGACATAGACATGTACAATTTTATGAAAAAAGGTATACGTGGGGGAATCGTACAGTGTAGCCAAAGATATTCGAAAGCGAATAACAAATATTTGGAAGATTTCGATAAAGAGAAGCCCTCAGAGTTTCTTGTCTATTTAGACGCAAATAACCTTTACGGTTGGGCAATGTCGGAATATCTTCCTCATGGTGGGTTCAGATGGTTATCGCAAGACGAGCTGAATCTGGATCCAAACAGCATAGCTGACAATGGATCAGACGGTTATGTATATGAGGTCACTTTAGATTATCCTTCTCACTTACATGACTTGCATAATGACCTACCTTTTTGCGCTGAAAATAAAAAACCACTGCAAGCGAAATATAGCAAGTTGATAACCGATTTCTCTACAAAGCAATCATACGTGGTACACTTTAGAGTTCTGAAACAATGCTTAGAAAATGGGTTAGTTTTAAAGAAAAGACATCGTATTCTAGCATTTAAACAATCTCCATGGTTAAAAGGCTATATTGACCTAAATACCAGACATAGAGCCACTGCTAAAAATGCTTTTGAAAAAAACTTTTTCAAGCTACTTAATAATGCAGTCTATGGTAAAACCATGGAAAATGTGGATAAGAGGAGAGATGTTAAAATTGTCAATAATTGGGAGAGAACGAATTGTAATCGTTTGGGGGCTCAAGATTGGATATCAAAACCAAATTTTCATAGTTTATCTATATTTTCCGAAGATCTGGTAGCAATCGAAATGACTAGAGTCAAAACCTGCTACAATAAACCAATTTACTTAGGATTTTGTGTACTTGAATTGTCCAAATGGAAAATGTATAATTTTCATTACGGGTACATGCAACCTAAGTTTAAGACAAAACTCTCATTGAACTATATGGATACGGACTCTTTTATATATTCAATAAAGACGGATGACTTTTACGCTGACATAAAAAATGACATAGAAGAACATTTTGATACATCGGACTATCCCACGGACAATACTTATAATTTCCCATTAATAAATAAAAAAGTTTTAGGCATGATGAAAGATGAAAACTGCGGTAAGATAATGACAGAATTTGTTGGGCTGCGATCAAAAATGTACTCATTCAGTGTACAAAATCAAAATGACGTTAAAAAATCAAAGCGGGTAAAAAGATCCATATTAGATAAATATAGTTTAGCTACTTATAGAAACTGTTTATTCAATAAGACTAATGTATACGATAATATGTTAACATTTAAATCTAAGCTTCACCATATATATACTAGTAAATTAAATAAGGTAGTCTTAAGTTATGGAGACGATAAGAGAAAAATTAGGTCAAATAATATTAACACATATGCATGGTATCATTTTCGTATTAAGGAAACTAACCCTGAATACGAACTTCATATGTTGCTAGATGAAATTGCTAGAATGCAAGAAAATAGCTAAAATTAGTTAATTTTTAGTTAAGTAGTTAATTTTTAAATTGTATATAAAATCTTAGTTATTAAGAAACATTATTGTAAATAAAATCCTATTTATTGTTGTTAAAATGATTTTAAATAAAATCCTATTTATTAAGAAAAATTATTGTACATAAAATCCTATTTATTAAGAAAAATGATTGTAAATAAAATCCAATTTATTAAGAAAAACTATTGTACATATGTATATGAGTTTTTAAGAAAAAATTTGAAATAAAATATTGAAAAAAGAATTAAATGTGTGAATGACTTTTATTTCTTTATTGGCTTTACTTCGTTGGATAAAAAAAAATTATATCTTCCATATCGCTTAAGCATGCACAGTCTTGATTTCTTTAAGAGGATCTGCACAAAACAAATTGAATTTCACAATATTATGAAATTCCATTAAATTTCATATTTTCATAAAGAGAAACAATTTAGATAATCGGATAAGTCCTTATATTTTTCACTACATACAAGTTTCTCTTATTTTCTAATCGAAAAAGCTTAATCGGTGAGAGCGAGCTGAGTGAATTTCTAATTCCAAATTCCCAATTTTCTATTTGCCAATGATATGTACTAATTATGTATTTTAAATTATAAATAAAAAAACATTAAAGAGTTTGTAAAATATAAATGTTTGTGTTTTTTTATTTAATATTTTCAGTTATTTCATAAAGAAATTTAAGACATAAATGACCACAGGTAAATGTATTGAAATTCTGATGTTGATTATAGTTGTATTTTATATTTGTACCAAGATATTTGACTACTTCCGAAGGAGGTTGTAAGTTTCCAAAGCTGTCGAAATATTCTTTTTCATTGTTGTTTTTATAATATGCTACCCAATGTGTACCAGGTCCTGTTGATACGTCTAAATTGATTATTCCACATTCTATTTTCTTTGTTCGTTTTGGTAGAGTATTCAACATGAAAACTCCTCTAAAATATGGAATATTTATAGAGAAACGGTTTAGGTCCTCATCAGATAGTGGTCTGTTGGGTAGCATCTCTAATAGTTTTTTGATTCCTCTTTGAAAACTAAACCATAACCCTTTTTATATGGTTTAAAGTAAAGTCCCTTTCCAACTGCTATAGATTCCATCGCTTTATTATGTCTAGTTGCTTCATCAAGTTGATTTTTTGCATTCTTTGTTGCATTTACAGCTTTAGCTATAGCAGCACCTCCAGTTGTTAGACTACCAATTGCACCCAGAGCAGTTAAAATCGGTATTAGAGGCAAAAACCCACCAATTTTTGGGACACGTATTACACGTGGTACTATAATTTGAGATTTTCTTCCTTTTAATGATTTGTTGATAGTTTTTCGGGCAATTTTAATTGCTGAGTTAATATCTAATGGTTTTTCCTTCTTTAGTATTTTTGTTGCAGCTTTAATTGATGTTCTAAACAGTTTTTTATCATTTAGCTTATTCTTTTTAACATTTTTCCTTTTCTCCACACCCATACCAAATTTTGTTTTGGCTTTCATTGCGTTAGTAACCATATAGGCAAATGATTTTTCAGCAATACTACTATCTTTTGATAAAACTCGATCCCAAGCTGAATTTTCAAGTATTTTATCAGCCTTGTGTCTAGTGCTTAAATCCTTATTTTTCGAATAAGCTATATCGTGATCTTTACAAGCAGAGTCCAATAAATTAATTCCTTTATCACCTCGATTTAAACATTTTTGTAGTTTTGTTCCAGGTCCACAGTACTGATATCCAGGAAGATGAAGTTCAACAGGTAGAGAGTTTATTATTTTATCTACTATACCTCCTCCAACGAAGGTGTTTTTATGACTAAACGTTTTCTGATATCGTATAACCATATTATCTGATTTTTTCTATAATAAGAGGTAACATTTATGAAATGTATTTAGTTACAAAAATGCAGTTAGTGAAACAACATAAAAATATTTTAGTTCGTAATATTGATGAATCATCGAACATCACTTCAAAAATAAAGCATAGCCCCCTCTTACCAAATTCTATTCGTGCTCTAATAGTGGGACCATCAAATTGTGGAAAGACTAATGTTATGATCGGCTTACTAGAAAGTCCTAATGGACTCAAGTTTGAAAACATCTATTTATACTCAAAATCTCTTTATCAACCCAAATATGAGTACTTGAAGAAACTAATTTCACCAATTAAAGGAATGGGATATTATACATTCACCGATAATGAATCAGTTATTCCACCTGACGAAGCTAAAACTAATTCAATTATGATATTTGATGATGTTGCATGTGAAAAGCAGAATAATATACGTACATATTTTTGTATGGGGCGACATAGGGATATTGATTCATTCTACTTGTGTCAAACTTATACTAGAATTCCCAAGCATTTAATAAGAGACAATGCAAATGTTATTATAATGTTTAAGCAAGATGATACAAATATGAAGCATGTTTATAGGGATCATGTTGGCAGCGATATGAGTTACGAAAAGTTCCAAGAAATTTGTAGAGAATGTTGGAAGGATAAATATGGCTTTTTAGTGATAAGCTAAGATAATGAATTAAATGATGGTTGCTACAGAAAGCAATTTGACTTTTTCATAACTATATAAACTACTTCTCATAAAAGATTGACTTTAGTTATTAATCTAACTTTAAACTTGATACATCTATTTGCTATAACCTCATCCGATATCTGATAAGCTGATCTCCAAACTATACCAGCTACCTGAAAACCAGACCAGCTCCTGATAACCTGATCTTAAAA
Source organism: Tachina grossa (assembly GCA_949987645.1). NCBI lineage: Eukaryota > Metazoa > Arthropoda > Insecta > Diptera > Tachinidae > Tachina > Tachina grossa. Next base: position 109,899,800 of record OX465274.1, on the reverse strand, counting down.
CCAGACCAGGTCCTGATAAGCTGATCTGAAAACCAGACCAGGTCCTGAAAAGCTGATCTGAAAACCAGACCAGGTCCTGATAAGCTGATCTAAAAACCAGACCAGGTCCTGATAAGCTGATCTGAAAACCAGACCAGGTCCTGATAAGCTGATCTGAAAACCAGACCAGGTCCTGAAAAGCTGATCTGAAAACCAGACCAGGTCCTGAAAAGCTGATCTGAAAACCAGACCAGGTCCTGAAAAGCTGATCTGAAAACCAGACCAGGTCCTGATAAGCTGATCTGAAAACCAGACCAGGTCCTGAAAAGCTGATCTGAAAACCAGACCAGGTCCTGAAAAGCTGATCTCATTGCTGATACCTGTTATTTGCCCTTAGCAAACATGGATGAGAAAATTTTAAAGCAGTTGGTGTTGACAAGGAATGTGTTGAAGAAAAAGCTTCGTAGTATAAAAACTGGTGAAATAGATACACGTCAACAATTAAGAGATACATTCAAACCTATAACAGAACCTCTTAAAGAATTCATAAATAGTTCTAAAAATTTTAAAAGAATTCGTATGAAAGAAGAAAGTAACATCAAGACAGAAGTTGAAAATAATACAAGTTTAAAGCCTGAAAACCCATCAGTCAAGATAGAGACAAGTACACCAAAAAAACTAGTAGAAGAGACAATTTTTGATAATACCATCTTATTTAATGATGTTAATACTGAAAATTATGATGATGAAGATGATTTTTACTCACAGACTTCCAATACAGAATATACTTATACTGATTTATCAGTTTTGGAAGGAAGAAATGAGTTAGATACAAACTATGGCCCACATAAAGATTACAATAATGAATGGAAATTTGGTGATAGTAGCCTAAAACTGAATGAAGATAAAATACAAGTTGGTGGTCAAATATGGGCTCTAACACAAGGACTATTTTCTCTAATGTTTCATAAAATACCAAAAAATTACGATAAATTTGAACTTGAAATCTATAAAAAGATTTTAATTACTACTAATGCATATAGAAGAGACTTTAAACCTGATGGTCAAATTAAGGGTACTAGAGGATATAAATATAAATATATTATTAAGAAATTTATTGATGAGAAAAACCAGGAGAATTTACCTGAATCAACAGGGTCTAATCCCAAAGGTAGCTATTTAGGTGAGGGAGTGATGCAAGTTAACATCAATAATCCCAACTATATATACTGGGACGATCCAAATGAGTTAGTAGATAGACTTCGACTGCTGCTCGCATCACAAGGTGCAGGTCATACTAATCACAATAACGAAATTGTATCAATTATTGAAGAACTACGTGAAGCGAATATAATACACTAACTTTAATAAACTAAATAGAGTATGTCTGTTGATAAATTTGGACACTATTTAAACGATACTAGCAGCACAATTTCTTTGAAAAATGCACCTAAACTGCTGGGGTTCTTTGTGGATACGAACAACAACATTGATGTCCAAAACAAAAGGATCAAAAATGTTGCGAAAGCTCTGGAGGAAAACGATGTTATCAATAAATTGTTTTTGCAAACTCAAATCGAAAAATTAGAAGAGAAATTATTAACATACTTTAAGGGGGATAATACTATAATACGAGAAGATATTCAAATGCAAATTGAGGAACTACAACGCGAAATAAAATTATATATAGAAGAAAATTATAAAATTGAAAAAGATATTCTACATATTAAAACATCCTTTGAAGAACAAATTGAACAGCTTAATGAAAAAATTTATAGATTAGAAAATTATATGTTTCTATCAATAGCTGAAAGTGCGTCAAGCAGATCACAACACTCTGCAAAAAATCTTTAAAAAACAACTTAATGTCTTCAAAAAGAAATTTAGTAAATGAACTCCATAAGCAAGCACGAAAACAATTTGTGCGTCGCAGAGTTGTAATGAAAGGAATAGATGATCTTTGGCAAGCTGATTTAGTTGAAATGGGGAACTATTCTAAAGAAAATAGAAATTATCAAAATTTGCATGGGCAGTACCGCTAAAAACAAAAACAGCACTCGAAACAACCAAGGCAATGGAAGATATTTTTGAATTGGGACGAGTACCAAAAAACTTACAAACAGATGATGGAAAAGAATTTTTCAACAAACACTTTGGAAAATTAATGCATAAATACAACATTAATCACTACTCAACATATAGCATTATGAAAGCATCAATAGTAGAACGATTTAATAGAACATTGAAAGGAATGATGTGGAAAGAATTTAGTTATAATGGTTCATATAAGTGGATTGATATATACAAAGATTTACTCAATGCATACAATAGAAAAGTTCATCGTACCATTTAAATGGCTCCTATTAAAGTCAACTCAACAAATGAGGAAAAGCTGCTAAATACAGTATACAGTCATTTGAAAATGTATAAAATGTCAAAATTTAATGTGGGAGATCATGTTCGCATAAGCAAATATAAGCACACATTTGAAAAAGGTTATACTCCAAATTGGAGTACAGAAATTTTCACAATTACAAGAGTTCAAAATACAAATCCTGCAACATACATATTAGAAGACTATCTTGGCAATCCTATTAAAGGTGGCTTCTATACTGAGGAACTTTCAAAAACTAGATTTCCAAATACATATCTAGTTGAAAAGGTTCTTAAAATTAAAGGGAAGGAGGTATATGTTAAATGGCTGGGATTTTCTAATCAACACAATTCTTGGATAAGTAAAGATGAAATATTATAGTTGGAAGAAAAACTAAATTAGAAACAACAACAACATCAATTGCAACAACAACAATAGCATTAATATTAAGAAACTAATGTTAATTTTAAAATGAGAAAAAGTTTTAAATAAAATATGTAAATCATACTTATAAACCATACTGTGTACTAAACATTATTTAATTGTAATCAGACTGTTATAATGTCAATAACACTTACTCTGAGCTCTAACTCATCAGAACTATCTGCTAGTTACTTTCCTCCTATTGAATTACATGGTGCATATGAGTGTGCTCTAACTGATTTTCATTCATACAACAGTATTCCAAATGTAGACACCTACAACAATATGTTTCATATAGGGGAACATATAATTGAAATACCAATTGGATCTTACGAATTAAATAATATAGTTGATTTTATAGAAGAGGAATACAAACGACTCTGCCCAGCAAATAAGATTTTTATTGAAGCCAATAACAATACAATGCAAGTTAAAGTTAATAGTTCCAAGGATCCTGCATATTTTAATAAAGACAATACAATTGGAAAACTTTTAGGATTCAATAGCAAAATCCTAACACCAAACAAATATTATTATTCAGATCTTCCAGTTAATATTTTTAAAGTGAATCTCTTGCGAATTGAAAGTAGTATCGCTATAAACACATATATGAATAACTCGAAATCGCATACACTTCATGAATTTCCGATTAATGTGCCTCCAGGCTATAAAATAGATGAGGTTCCAAGAAATCTTATCTATTTACCTGTAAACACCAGAGAGATAAGTTCACTAGCGCTGCGCGTACTGGATCAACACGGTGATTTAATTAATTTCCGAGGAGAGGAAATTACAATACGAATACATTTAAGGCCAACTAAATAATGCTAATATACAACACAAATACATTGAAAAATATAGCAGCAGCAAGAACAACAACAACAACATTAAAGCGACCAGCTCAACAAAAAGCTCTAACAACATCAAATAAAAATTTTTTAAAGTCCTTGAATTTTAAATTGAAGACAAAATGAGTTCAATAATAGATGTCTTAGATAAACCCTTGTCTGATGAGAATATAATCAAAAAGGACTATCATACATATGTACCATACTTACAATCTTACAACAATAATGATGAAATTAGAATTTCAATACAAAATCAAGATTTGTATGTGCTACCCAGTGAGAGCTACATTTATGTAGAGGGATTTGTTGTCGATGATAATAAGGCAAAATCTTCTTCTTCTTCTTCGGAGAACTTTTTATTAAAAAACAACTTTGTGGCATATCTATTTGATGAAATTCGCTATGAGCTCAATGGAATTGAAATTGACCATACAAGATATTTAGGAGCCACAAGCACTATAAAAAATTTGGTTTCTCTGTCACCAACAGAAAGCAATGTGATGCAAAATGCTGGATGGAACAAAATTGACGATGTCACTCTTGAAAATGGATTTTTCAATTTTTATGTACCTCTAAAAATGCTTCTAGGATTCGCCGAAGACTACAACAAAGTTATACTAAATGGAAAACATGAATTGATACTCTTGCGCAATAAGAATGATGAAGATCTTGTACGCTCGAGTGTTTCTACTGAAAAAGCTAAACTTACAATTTCACTCATCTCATGGAGAATCCCACATGTACAATTATCCGACTTTAGCAAATTGAATATGATAAAAATTATTAACAATGGTGCTTCTATACCTATGGCATTTCGCAGTTGGGATTGTCATGTTAATCCACAATTAAACACAGGTACTAGCCATATTTGGAATGTTAAACTGGCTGCAAATAGAGAACGCCCCCGTTTTGTATTGATTGCTTTTCAACAAGAAAATAAGTTTGTTCATTGTGATTTGACTAATTTAAAAGTACATTTAAATTCAGTCTCATATCCATATGATGATCTTAACATAAAGTTCAAAAATGAACGATATGCAATTCTATATGATATGTATCTAAGATTCCAACAAAGCTACTATATGAAAGAATCTCAACCGCTTCTATCTGCATCAGAGTTTAAGACAAAAGCTCCTATTATTGTAGTAGATGTCAGTCATCAGAATGAATCACTCAATAATGGACCGATTGATATAAAAATAGCATTTGAAACAGCAACTAATATTGCAGCAAAGACATCAGCTTACTGCATTCTTATTCATGATCGCATAATAGAATATATACCCATCAAAGGACAAGTTCGAAAAGTCTTATAAATTGAGTAATATGGAAAATAACACAATTTTTATAGACGTACAAGGTTTCAAAAGTAATTCAAATGATTTCATCGCAAAAGAAGTAGCGATTGTTTTCAACAATTATGAATATAACAATTTCATTATAAAACCACCATTTGATTTTAAATGCTTATCAATAAAAAAGCAAAGAGAAGCAAAGTGGCTACCGAAAAACTATCATCACCTCAGCTGGACTGCTGGATCAGTTTCTTTTGAAAGCGTTTGCAATTTTTTAAAAGCCAACGCAAGATGTTCTAAAATTTATGTAAAAGGTGAAGAGAAAAGACGATGGTTGGAAAAAATCTTATGCCGAAAAATTTTTAACGTTGATGATATAGGCTGTATCAACTTTAAACAAATGGAGATTAAGTATCCAGAATATTTTTATTGTAATTATCATAAACTTGGTGTTTGCGCATTAAAAAATGCTATTTTACTAACAAAAGAAATATCTTGCTTTAAATGAATTTTTTCACTCTTTAAAATATTAATGTATGTATTATTATAAAATTTTAAAAAATTTTAAGCAATAAATGTATAGAAAAATAAAAAATCTACAAGTGTTTTCTTATTTCAAATACAAACTACATAAAGGAAAGAGAAGGAATTGGGAAGGAGGAGGAAAAGTTAGCATTTTTGCTAACTTGCAAATTTTTACTTTTTGTTTCTCTGCTTATGACTGTAGTTAGTTGAAACTTTGCTGCTTTAAAATAATCGCAGACAAAGAAAATGATTACGTTGCAAAATATAAATGCATTCTACACAGCCACAAAATATTCCACGCACAAGTTCTTTCGATCGCACATACATATATACATACATACATCATACACATACATACATACACACACATACATACATGCATCATACACACATACATACAAATATATTTCTTAAACAAATAAACAGAATATAAACTTACCAGCGACAAACAAGCTGGACCCCCCACACACAAGCATTAGGGGGTTCACATACATGAGAACGTTTTATAAATAAATAAAATAATTTATTTAATTATTTTATTCATTTATTTAATTATTTTATTTTATAAAAATTTATTAGCGTGAGGAAATCACACAAGCACATTCCCATGATTCATATGAGACCATATGACCTAGTAGTCATCAAACCTTCTTTCTCTGATATTACTGATATAGTATTACGATAACAAATTTCTACAGTATGACAACACTGGGAGCATTAGAAAATAATAATCATGTTTTGCCGTCGGCATTTGAAAAAAATAATAATCATGTTTTGCCGTCGGCATTTGAAAAAAATAATCATGTTTTACCGTCGGCATTTGAAAAAAAAAATTATTATGTTTTGCCGTCGGCATTTGAAAAAAAAAATAATCATGTATTGCCGTCGGCATTTGAAAAAATTATCATGCATTGCCGTAGGCATTAGGAAAAAGACAGACTTATTGAACCACCCTCGAAAAATATTTAAAGGACTTATCGAACCACCCTCGTAGGTATCAAATTTCAAGAATTTTAAAATTTTCAAATTTTAATTACCCAAATTTAACAATTTCAGCAACAATTTAACAATTTTAATTGCCACAGAATGCCCAGTTCACAACTACTTACATAAATATCTACAAATTGATTTTATGTATGTATGTATGTATGTATGTATGTACATATATATGCACATACAAATAAGTGTTTAACTCAATCTTTGAATACATTTTTTATTTTATTTTTTGTCATGTGATGTCTGTTGTTGTTGAAATTAAAAACATTTTAATTTTTATCTGCGTTTACTTAAAAGTTTGTCAGGATTTTCTGTTTTAAGTAAAACTGAATTCCTGAAGATATGTACATATTCTATTGTAATAGTAACTATAATAGAAATATTTCTTATACTTAATTTACATTTTTTTAAAGTTGATGCAATGTTAGTTAGTCAACGTTTGACATTTTTAGGGTATAAAATTTTTTCTAGCTATAACCTTCTACATTTATTTTGGAAAGCTTGCTTTGCTTTTTAAAAATGTATAAACATTTTTAAATGAAAATGATCCGGCACTCCAGCTTAGGTACTTATAGTTTTTTGTTGTTAGTTAACTTACATTTTTTTTATTTTTTATTGATAAACATTTAAAATCAAACGGGAGTTTGATATTGTAATTATTATTTTCATAATTGTTGAAAACAATCGCTGCTTTTTTTTTGTTTTTTTGTTTTGTTTTTTGCGATGAAATCATTTGAATTACTTTTGAAACTTTACGCGTTTATAAAAATTATGTTATTTTCTATATTTCTTAATTTATAAGACTTTTAGAACTTGTCCTTTAGGGGTTATATATTCTATTATACGATTATGAATAAGAATGCAGTAAGCTGATGTATTTGCTTACTGCTTCATATTAAAATTTTATTCAATTGAATAAAAGGAGTTTTTTTTTTTAAATCTGATGCAGTTAGAAGCGCTGGAGATTCTTTCATATAACAGCTTTTTTGGAATTTTTGATACATAGTATAATATAGAATTGGATAACATTTATTTTTAATTTTTATGTTAAGAAGTACGGATATGAGACTGAATTTAAATGTACTTTTAAATTAGTTAAATCATAATGAACAAACATATTTTCTTCTTTAATAGCGATCAACAGAAAACGAACTCGTTTTCATATAATTTAGGTATACCCTATCGACGGCTCCTCTAGGATACAAGATGACTTTGTATGACGAAATTTCTGTTGCTTTATACTGATAATATGTTTACATTAATAAGGTACATATACATATGTTTATTTTATGAAGGGTGAGCACCTATGACTTTTATTTAATGTTCTATATGATTTTTTTTTTCATTTTATTAAAGTTCAGCGTATTGTATATATATTTCTGAAATGTTTAAGTGTGTTTTGTGTGCCCATCGGGCAGAGTGTACGTATTAGTTGGTCAGTCACTCTCTATTTTTATTTATTTTTTTTTCTTCTAATGTGCCACTCCTTTTTTCAGATCTTACTACTTAGAATAGAGAATTTTTGTCTAATTTTTTCTGGGTATATACATTAGGTATGTAGAAATTAGTTTAGATACAAAGAAATGCATGTTTAGTAAACAACTATTGTATCAAATCGATCTCAAATAACTCAGTTAAGTGTTAGAAACAATGAAATATCTATGTTTTTAGAGAAGTTTTCCCCTCAAGTATTTCTACATGAGGTTTGAGGGGTCAACCACTGTCGCATTCATATGTAATGATTATTCACTTAAAAAAGGTCATCATCACCATCAATCATCTCCGTATACAATACATTCATGAGTTGGGTTGATCCAGATACAATTGCTGTCTCATCACCTTCTAACAGCTTTATATATTTTGCTAGTATGCATGCCTTAGCATGCTTCTATCGATAGTGACGTAAGAGTCCGAGATGTAGAGTGTTACAATTAAAAATCTTTACTATTAGAATTTACCAGTTCACTCTTTTGAATTTTTACAAAGTAGATACACATGTATGTATTTAAGTGACCACAAAATCATAAAATTTCCTTGCTTACAAAATTTTATGACGTGAGGATTTTTTTTTTTTTTTTTTTAAATTATACATGCTTCGGCATGCTTTCATTTTTTTCTATAAATTTATGTAATACTCATACAGATACAGATATAAAGTAAGATCTGTTTACTGTATATTTTAAAATTTATGCATGCTTCAACATGATTCTAGTTGAAGCGTATGTTCAATCGCTAAGTTTGTTTGATACTTATTCATACACATGTACATTCTTAAAGATTGGATATCAAAGTTCAATTTCCATAGTTTATCTATATTTTCTAAAGATCTGATAGCTAAAGAAATAAATAGAGTGAAGATCTTCTATCATAATCCCATTTTCATATTGTAAAATTTTGCGTGCTAGCGCTTTCGATGGGAAAATATACATACAACTTTATAAAAAGTGATAATATGATGTGCTGCTGAATATTGCACTATGTTATAGTTCATTTTAAACACTGAAGATTTAGCAATATTTCATTCAGACCAACAAGTTTAGAAAATTTCACTATATTTAGTTAATTATCTTTCTTAAGACCCATCATTCCTAATCAATCCTACAAAAAACAACACAAACTAGATTTTTCGTTTTAATTTTATTTTTATTTTTATTAAATTCAACATTCATTCTTCTAATTACTTTATACTATATTAAGTAGCTTTTTCTCATTTGTGGAATGTTTAATCGTAAACATTTTAATGGTGAGATGAATTTTTCAATTTTATGCACTAAGTAAATCTTTATATATACCAATCCACTTATATGAACCATTAAAGCTAATTCTTTTCACATCATTCCTTTCAATGATCTATTAAATCATTCTAATATTGATGCTTTCATATTAGGTAATGTTTATTCTTCTATTTATGTATGAGTTTTCCTAAGTATTTATTAAAAAATTCTTTAGAATCATCTGTTTGTAAGTTTTTTTTTGTTACCCGTACCACTTCAAAAATATTTTCCATTCCCTTGGTTTTTAGAGTGCAGCTTTTATTTTCAGCTGTACTAAACTTTGAGAATGTGTCAATTACAGTCCTTAAAAATCAACAATTTCAATTTTCTGTAGAATAGTTCTCCATTTCACCTAACTTAGCTCCATAAAACTTCATATATTCCTGTCATTGCATCTCTACAAGCACAAACAATTGTTGAGATTTAATATGAAGTTCGTTTACTAAATTTCTTTTTAAAGACATTGAGTTGTTTCACAGATTTTTTCGAAAGTGTTGTGATCTACATGTTGCACTTTCAGCTATTTATACTAATATACTAACATGTAGTTAATTTTCTAATCTGTATATTTAATCGTAAGCTCGTCAATTTGTTTTTAATTATTTAATTTTTAGAATTGCTTTTGCAATTTTATAACTGTCTTCTTTCTCTAAATTTATTTCACGTTGTAGTTCCTCAATTGGCATTTAAATATATTCTTAAATATTAATGCTTTAAGCTATATTATTAATTTGTCTTGTATTTGAACTTCATTCAGTTTAATGTAACTATCAACAATAGTTTGTATCTAATTCATTTATGCCTTCCAATACTGATAAGTCAGTATAAATGTCTTCAGAATTGGAAGTCTATGAGTAAAATCATCGTCATCATCATTCTCAGTAAAAAAAGGGTACCCCTGTAGCTGAGTGGTAGCGATGCTAGGCTCTCAGTCCAGAGGTCGTGGGTTCGATTCCCACCATAGAGCCTGGGTGTTTTTCGCAGACAAGCTAATCGCTTTGCGGGTTGTGTTTGTATAAAAAAAAAAAAAGTATTAGCATCATTAAATATGATGGTATTATCAAATATTGTTCCTTCTACTAGTTTCTTTTGGGGTACTTGTCTATATCTTGAGTGAAGGTTTCTCAGGATTTAAACTTGTATATTTTCAACTTCTGTCTTGATTTTACTTTCTTCTTTCATAAGAATTCTTTTAATATTTTTAGAACTATTTATGAATTCTTCTGCTATAGGTTTAAATGTATCTTTTAGTTGTTCACTTGTATCTATTTCACCAGTTTTTATACTACGAAGCTTTTGCTTCATCACATTTCTTGTCAACACCAAATGCTTTAAATTTTTCTCATCCATGTTCGCTAATAGCAAATATCAGGTATCAGCTACTAGATCAGCTTATCAGGAGCTGATCTGGTTTTCAGATCAGCTTATCAGGAGCTGGTCTGGTTTTCAGATCAGCTTATCAGGAGCTGGTCTGGTTTTCAGATCAGCTTATCAGGAGCTGGCCTGGTTATCAAATCAGCTTATCAGGAGCTGGTCTGGTTTTCAGAACAGCTTATCAGGAGCTGGTCTGGTTATCAGATCAGCTTATCAGAGGCTGGTCTGGTTATCAGATCAGCTTATCAGGAGCTGGTCTGGTTATCAGATCAGCTTATCAGGATCTGATCTGGTTTTCAGATCAGCTTATCAGGAGCTGGTCTGGTTATCAGATCAGCTTATCAGGAGCTGGTCTGGTTTTCAGATCAGCTTGTCAGGAGCTGGTCTGCTTATCAGATCAGCTTATCAGGATCTGATCTGGTTTTCAGATCAGCTTATAAGGAGCTGGTCTGGTTATCAGATCAGCTTATCAGGAGCTAGTCTGGTTATCAGATCAGCCTATCAGGAGCTGGTCTGGTTATCAGATCAGCTTATCAGGATCTGATCTGATTTTCAGATCAGCTTGTCAGGAGCTGGTCTGGTTATCAGATCAGCTTATCAGGATCTGATCTGGTTTTCAGATCAGCTTATAAGGAGCTGGTCTGGTTTTCAGATCAGCTTATCAGGAGCTGGTCTGGTTATCAGATTAGCTTATCAGGACCTGATCTGATTTTCAGATCAGCTTATCAGGTAACAGATCAGGTTATCAGGAGCTGTTCAGATTTTCATTTCAAGATATCTGAGTCAGATTTAGTTATCAGTGTACAAGTAGCTAGCCATTTATAAAATTTATTTACATGAAGTTTAAAGTCAGATGAAATACGAAAAAGTAAAGTTTTATGTAGTAAAATTATTTTCTATAACGATCATCGTTTAATTCAATATCTTTGCTTATAATCAAAAATTCATATTTAGCCTTTCAACATGCTTTTTATTTTTCTCACCTTACTTAAACATTAAATATACATTATCATGATCTCGTATTAAATGTTTGGTGATCCTGGTGTAAGTTTTACAGAAGCAGAATGAATAAACATTCTTATCTCTCCCCATACAAAAGTATTCTTCCCATACGCATCATCGTTAAATATCATATTGGAATTACTTTGGACTGAAATAACAGATTCACTATCTGTAAATTTTGTATTATCTTATTGTTTTAATTGATGAAATTAATTTATTCAGGTATTCATATTTGGATGGATAAAAAGATTTTGAGTATAAATAAATGTTCTCAACTTTAAGTCCATTAGGACTTTCTAGCGAGCCAATCATAGCTTTTTTTCGCAATTTGACAGGTCAACTATTGTTGCACGAATAGAATTTCGTATAAGGGAACTATGATTTATTTTTGAACTATCGTTCGATGAATCATCAAAATTTCTGTTATTTCAGTCCAAAGTAATTCCAATATGATATTTAACGATGATGCGTATGGGAAGAATACTTTTGTATGGGGAGAGATAAGAATGTTTATTCATTCTGCTTCTGTAAAACTTACACCAGAATCAAAACAAACATTTAATACGAGATCATGATAATGTATATTTAATGTTTAAGTAAGGTGAGAAAAATAAAAAGCATGTTGAAAGAATAAATATGGCTTTTTGATTATAAGCAAAGATAGTGAATTAAACGATGATCGTTATAGAAAATAATTTTACTACATAAAACTTTACTTTTTCGTATTTCATCTGACTTTAAACTTCATGTAAATAAATTTTATAAATGGCAAGCTACTTGTACACTGATAACTAAATCTGACTCAGATATCTTGAAATGAAAATCTGAACAGCTCCTGATAGCCTGATCTGTTACCTAATAAGCTGATCTGAAAATCAGATCAGATCCTGATAAGCTGACCTGATAACCAGACCAGCTCCTGATAAGCTGATCTGAAAACCAGACCAGCTCCTTATAAGCTGATCTGAAAACCAGATCAGATCCTGATAAGCTGATCTGATAACCAGACCAGCTCCTGACAAGCTGATCTGAAAATCAGATCAGATCCTGATAAGCTGATCTGATAACCAGACCAGCTCCTGATAGGCTGATCTGATAACCAGACTAGCTCCTGATAAGCTGATCTGATAACCAGACCAGCTCCTTATAAGCTGATCTGAAAAACAGATCAGATCCTGATAAGCTGATCTGATAACCAGACCAGCTCCTGACAAGCTGATCTGAAAACCAGACCAGCTCCTGATAAGCTGATCTGATAACCAGACCAGCTCCTTATAAGCTGATCTGAAAACCAGATCAGATCCTGATAAGCTGATCTGATAACCAGACCAGCTCCTGATAAGCTGATCTGATAACCAGACCAGCTCCTGATAAGCTGATCTGAAAACCAGACCAGCTCCTGATAAGCTGATTTGATAACCAGGCCAGCTCCTGATAAGCTGATCTGAAAACCAGACCAGCTTCTGATAAGCTGATCTGAAAACCAGACCAGCTCCTGATAAGCTGATCTGAAAACCAGATCAGCTCCTGATAAGCTGATCTAGTAGCTGATACCTGATATTTGCTATTAGCGAACATGGATGAGAAAGATTTAAAGCATTTGGTGTTGACAAGAAATGTGATGAAGCAAAAGCTTCGTAGTATAAAAACTGGTGAAATAGATACAAGTGAACAACTAAAAGATACATTTAAACCTATAACAGAAGAATTCAAAAATAGTTCTAAAAATATTAAAAGAATTCTTATGAAAGAAGAAAGTAAAATCAAGACAGAAGTTGAAAATATACAAGTTTATAGCCTGAGAAACCTTCACTCAAGATATAGACAAACAAGTATTCCAAAGAAACTAGCAGAAGAAACAATATTTGATAATACCATCTTATTTAATGATGCTAATACTGAAAATGATGATGACGATGATTTTTACTCATAGACTTCCAATTCTGAAGACATTTATACTGACTTATCAGTATTGGAAGGCAGAAATGAATTAGATACAAACTATTGTTGATAGTTACCTCAAACTGAATGAAGATAAAATACAAGACAAACTAATAATATAGCTTAAAGCATTAATATTTAAGAATATATTTAAATGCCAATTGAGGAACTACAACGTGAAATAAATTTAGAGAAAGAAGACAGTTATAAAATTGCAAAAGCAATTCTAAAAATTAAATAATTAAAAACAAATTGACGAGCTTACGATTAAATATACAGATTAGAAAATTAACTACATGTTAGTATATTAGTATAAATAGCTGAAAGTGCAACATGTAGATCACAACACTTTCGAAAAAATCTGTGAAACAACTCAATGTCTTTAAAAAGAAATTTAGTAAACGAACTTCATATTAAATCTCAACAATTGTTTGTGCTTGTAGAGATGCAATGACAGGAATATATGAAGTTTTATTTATTTTGGAAAGCTTGCTTTGCTTTTTAAAAATGTATAAACATTTTTAAATGAAACTGATCCGGCACTCCAGCTTAGGTACTGATAGTTTTTTTGTTGTTAGTTAACTTACTTATTTTTTATTTTTTATTGATAAACATTGGAAATCAAAAGGGAGTTTTATATTGTAATTATTATTTTCATAATTGTTGAAAACAATCGCTGCTTTTTGTTTGTTTTTTGCGATGAAATCATTTGAATTACTTTTGAAACTTTACGCGCTTATAAAAATTATGTTATTTTCTATATTTCTTAATTTATAAGACTTTTAGACTTTGTGCTTTAGTGGTTATATATTCTATTATACAATTATGAATAAGAATGCAGTAAGCTGATGTATTTGCTTACTGCTTCAAATTAAAATTTTATTCAATTGAATAAAAGGAGCTTTTTTCTTAAACTCTGATGCAGTTAGAAGCGCTGGAGATTCTTTCATATATAGAATTGGATAACATTTACTTTTAATTTTTATGTTCAGAAGTACAGATATGAGACTAAATTTAAATGTACTTTTAAATTAGTTAAATCATAACGAACAAACATATTTTACTCTAGGATACAAGATGACTTTGTGTGACGAAATTTCTGTTGCTTTATACTGATAATATTTTTACATTAATAAGGTACATATATGTTTGTTTTATGATGGGTGAGCACCTATCACTTTTATTTGTTGTCCTATATGATTTTTTTTTTTTTAATTTTATTAAAGCTCAGCGTATTGTGCATATATTTCTGAAATGTTTGAGTGTGTTTTGTGTTCCCATCGGACAGAGTGTACGTATTAGTTGGTCAGTCAGTCTATATTTTTATTTATTTTTTTCTTCTAATGTGCCACTTCTTTTTTCAGATTTTACTACTTGGAATAGAGTATTTTTGTCTAATTTTTTGCTGGGTATATACACTAGGTATGTAGAAATTAGTTTACTTACAAAGAAATGTATGTTTAATAAACAACTATTGTAGCAAATCGATCTCAAATAACTTAGTTACCTCTACCTGCAATTCACCGTCGGTGTTTTCATAAAGTGTTAGAAACAATGAAATATCTATGTTTGGGAGAATTTTTTTGCCTCAAGTAGGTATTTCTACATGAGGTTTGCTGGTTGACTCCTATCGCATTCATATGAGTAGATTAGTAATGGTGGAGATAGTCCTGTTTTGGGAATTCAAAACTGGGGAAAAATAAAAATTATGGCAACCCTGTTACAAATTAGGGGATTTTGGGGATTTTCATGCTGATATTGTGTGTGTGTGTGTGTGCGTGTGTGTGTGTGTGTGAGTCTGATTCTTTGGTTATGTCTATGCATATGTATGTGGGTGTTTGTATGTGTGTATGGGTGTGTGTGTGTGTTTGTGTATGTGTTTTGTATCTACTTGTATGTTTGATGGTGTCCGATACTTTTGTTGTAGTGGCAGACAATCATTATACCCAGTAGGAAATGGCGATGGTGAAAATGTACTGAGTCGCTTTTGACTTGTGCGACGTACATACAAATGTATGTATATTGACAAGTTATTGACAAGTCCACCACATATACACTATATCTGTTTTCTTTACTTCCTTTATACTGACGGATAGAAGAAAACTTATTATAACAAAATTGTTACTAGAATTTTAGTGTTGACACAAAGACACTTGCTCCCAGTCTGACTGCAG
Organism: Tachina grossa; assembly: GCA_949987645.1. Lineage (NCBI taxonomy): Eukaryota > Metazoa > Arthropoda > Insecta > Diptera > Tachinidae > Tachina > Tachina grossa. Next base: position 109,884,095 of record OX465274.1, on the reverse strand, counting down.
GGTAGTTACAAGGGATTGTGTATTTGTGTGCATATAGTGATTGTTATTTGATAGACTTTGGGCTGCTGTTTTGAGTTGTCGTTGGTATGCTTATGTAGGTTTATTGTGTATGTATGCATTTATGTTTGCGATCTCTGGGGAAATAATCTAATAGCTGCAGAGAGTGGCTACCCTGTTGCGAATTAAAGTGGATAGGGAATGTATTAAGGCGGTTCATAGTTTGACTGTTTTTATGTGTGTATATGCCGACGGGAAAATGATATTTCCTAATGACGACGGGAAAACGTGAAAGTTATTTTTTCTAATGCTAATGTAGGTGTTGCTAGACTGTGGGAATTTAAGGCTGACTGTGATTTGAGTGGGTGGCGTTGTTGGCGTAATATGGAATATAGGAATAGGAATTTGTGGATGTGTCTGTCTCTGTGAGAATTTAGGTGAAGGTTTGATTGGCAGGGGACGGGGTGTAGTTGAGGTAGATCGGTTGCGTGTATATATATGTGTGTGTGTGTGCGTATGTTTGTATGAATTTCAATATATGATTTATGAGGGGTGAGATGTTCTAGTAATATGCAACCGGGGGAATCTGTGTATTTGTATGTCTGTAGGAGTTTAAGGCTAATTATGATTTGGGTGGGCAGGGTTGTTCACGTAATGTGTAGCCATGGGGATTTGTAGATGTGTCTGTCTATAGTAGTTTAAGGCTGATCGTGATTTGAGGTGGGTGGGGATGTTGTTGAGGTAAATTGGTTATGTGTATGTATGTATGTATTTCTGTAAGAATTTAAGATGATTGTGATTTATTAGGGGCGAGGTGTTCTTGTAATATGTAGCCGTGAAAATCTATGTGTATAGATGTCTGTAGAAGTTTAAGACTATCTGGAATTTCGGGTACGTGAGAGTGTTGTGTTGTTGAGATTAATTTCGTATATTGTATATGTATGTATGTGTATGTGTATGTATGTCTGGGGAGAATTTAGGGCTGGTCATTATTTGTAAAATGTGGGGTGTTGTTGAAATTTTCTTGATTATTTCTTATATGAATTCTGCTGTGTGTGTATTTGCGCTGGTATTTATATGTAGGTAAAAATAAATTGTTTTCAATATCGACATTTGGTACTATAAATTACTATCATATATCTGGACTTCCCTAATCCTAGTATGCTTTTATACTAACGATTGCTTTATATTTTCTCATGCTTAAATTTGTCTCGCGTTAAAGCCTGCCTGTGTGAAATTTGTTTGTATTACAGATTTTGTTTATTTAACTACATCTGTCTTCTTTGACTGAATGAGTTTTCTACACACAGAGAAAAACCAACTTAAAATCAGTAAAAACCATGTTGAATTAATAAGAAACATTAACGAAGGTTTAGTTATATTGAAATTTCGTATTTCCATATGGACAAAATATTAATTTACAGTATTCATTTATTAAACTCATCAGTTTGTAGATATCTCAATATGCATTTTCTATTATATTAAAAATTATTGAATTAATGTGACGCATTCTTATTTTTAAGCTGCAGATTTTCCCTAAGTGTATGGATTGTTTATATTTGCATTGTGCTTTAACTAAACGACGCTTCATATATTTTCATGATGTAGATCTAATAAATACTTGAGCATTGATAAGAAATTTGACATGTATACATACATATCTACAAATTGATTTTATGTATGTATGTATGTATGTATGTACATATGTGTGTATATATGTACATACAAATAAGCGTTTAACTCAATCTTTGAATACATTTATTATTTTATTTTTTGTCATGTGATGTCTGTTGTTGTTGAAATTAAAAACATTTTAATTTTTATCTGCGTTTACTTAAAAGTTTGTGAGGATTTTCTGTTTTAAGTAAAATTGAATTCCTGAAGATATGTACTTACATACTTACATACATTTCTTATACTTAGTTTACATTTTTTTTAAAGTTGATGCAATGTTAGTTAGTCAACGTTTGACATTTTTAGGGTATAAAATATTTTCTAGCTATAGGCTTCTACATTTATTTTGGAAAGCTTGCTTTGCTTTTTAAAAATGTATAAACATTTTTAAATGAAACTGATCCGGCACTCCAGCTTAGGTACTGATAGTTTTTTTGATGTTAGTTAACTTACTTATTTTTTAGTGATAAACATTGGAAATCAAAAGGGACTTTTATATTGTAATTATTATTTTCATAATTGTTGAAAACAATCGGTGCTTTTTGTTTGTTTTTTGCGATGAAATCATTTGAATTACTTTTGAAACTTTACGCGTTTATAAAAATTATGTTATTTTCTATATTTCTTAATTTATAAGACTTTTAGACTTTGTCCTTTAGTGGTTATATATTCTATTATGTGATCATGAATACGAATGCAGTAAGCTGATGTCTTTGCTTATTCTTTCAAATTAAATTTTTTTTCAATTGAATAAAAGGAGCTTTTTTCTTAAACTCTGATGTAGTTAGAGGCGCTGGAGATTCTTTCATATATAGAATTGGATAACATTTATTTTTAATTTTTATGTTAAGAAGTACGGATATGAGACTGAATTTAAATGTACTTTTAAATTAGTTAAATCATAATGAACAAACATATTTTCTTCTTCAATAGCGATCAACAGAAAACGAACTCGTTTTCATATAATTTAGGTATACCCTATCGACGGCTCCTCTAGGATACAAGATGACTTTGTATGACGAAATTTCTCTTGCTTTATACTGATAATATGTTTACATTAATAAGGTACATATACATATGTTTATTTTATGAAGGGTGAGCACCTATGGCTTTTATTTAATGTTCTATATGATTTTTTTTCATTTTATTAAAGTTCAGCGTATTGTATATATATTTCTAAAATGTTTAAGTGTGTTTTGTGTGCCCATCGGACAGAGTGTACGTATTAGTTGGTCAGTCAGTCTCTATTTTTATTTATTTTGTATTTTTCTTCTAATGTACCACTCCTTTTTTCAGATTTTACTACTTGGAATAGAGAATTTTTGTCTAATTTTTTGTTGGGTATATACATTAGGTATGTAGAATTAGTCAACATACAAAGAAATGCATGTTTAATAAACAACTATTGTATCAAATCGATCTCAAATAACTCAGTTACCTCTACCAGCAATTCACCGTTGGTGTTTTCATAAAGTGTTAGAAACAATGAAATATCTATGTTTTGAGAGAATTTTTCCCCTCAAGTATTTCTACATGAGGTTTGAGGAGTCAACCACTGTCGCATTCATATGTAATGATTATTCACAAAGGCCATCATCACCATCAATCACTCCCGTATACAATACATTCATGAGTTGGGTTGATCTAGATACAATTGCTGTCTCATCACCTTCTAACAGCTTCATATATTTTGCTAGTATGCATGCCTTAGCATGCTTCTATCGATAGTGACGTAAGAGTCCGAGCTGTAGAGTGTTACAATTAAAAATCTTTACTATTAGAATTTACCAGTTCGCTCTTTTGAATTTTTACAAAGTAGATACAGATGTATGTATTTCATTGACCACAAAATCATAAAATTTCTTTACTTACAAAATTGTATGACGTGAGGATTTTGTTTTTAAGTTATACATTATACAGATATAAAGTAAGATCTGTTTACTGTACATTTTAAAATTTATGCATGCTTCAGCATGATTCTAGTTGAAGCGTATATATATGTATTCATTCACTAAGTTTGTTTGATACTTATTCATACACATGAACATTCATAAAGATGGGATATCAAAGTCCAATTTCCGTAGTTTATCTACATTTTCTAAAGATCTGATAGCTAGAGAAATAAATAGAGTGAAGATCTTCTATAATAATCCCATTTTCATATTATAAAATTTTGCGTGCTAGCGCTTTCGATGGGAAAATGTACATACAACTTTATAAAAAGTGATAGTATGATATGCTGTTGAATATTGCACTATGTTATAGTTCATTTTAAACACTGAAGTTTTAGCAATATTTCATTCAGACCAACAAGTTTAGAGAATTCCCCTACATTTAGTTAATTATATTTCTTAAGACCCATCATTCCTAATCAATCCTATAAAAAACAACACAAACTAGATTTTTCGTTTTAATTTTATTTTTATTTTTATTAAATTCAATATTTTGTACATATTTAAATTACTTTATATTGTATTAAGCAGCTTTTTCTCATTTGTTGAGTTAACTTTAATCGTAAACATTTTAATGGTGAGATAAATTTTTCTATTTTATGCACTAAGTAATTCTTTATATATACCAATCCTTTCATATGAAGCATTAAAGCTAATTCTTTTCACATCATTCCTTTTAATGCTCAATGAAATCATTGAACTATTGATGCTTTCATATTAGGTAATGTTTAATCTTCTATTTATGTATGAGTTTTCCAAAGTATTTATTAAAAAATTCTTTAGAATCATCTGTTTGTAAGTTTTTTTTTTTTTTTTTTGGTACCTGTACCACTTCAAAAATATTTTCCATTGCCTTGGTTTTTGGAGTGCAGCTTTTATTTTCAGCTGTACCGACTATATAAACTTTGAGAATGTGTCAATTACAGTCTTCAAAAATCAACAATTTCTATTTTCTGTAGAATAGTTCTCCATTTCACCTAACTCAGCTCCATAAAAGATCATATATTCGTATCATTACAAGCACAAACAATTTTCGAGTTTTAATATGGAGTTCGTTTACTAAATTTCTTTTTAAAGACATTGAGTTGTTTTACAGATTTTTTCGAGAGTGTGGTGATCTACATGTTGCACTTTCAGCTATTTATACTAACATGTAGTTAATTTTCTAATCTATATATTTAATCGTACAACTCTTCAATTTATTTTAAATTATTTAATTTTTAGAATTGCTTTTCAATTTTATAACTCTCTTCCTTCTCTAATTTGATTTCACGCTGTAGTCCACCAATATGCATTTGAATATATTCTTAAATTATATCAATGCCTTAAGCTATATTATTAATTTGTTGTTTAGTTTGTCGATTTCAGTTTCCAGAAAAATTAACTTATATCATCGTTCTCTGACGGAGATTCTGTATGCATACATTAGTAGTAATTAAAATCTTTTTATAGATTTCGAGTTCAAATTTATCATAATTTTTTGGTATTTTATTAAACATTAGAGAGAATAGTCCTAGTGTTAGAGCCCATATTTGACCACCAAATTGTATTTTATCTTCATTCAGTTTGAGGTTACTATCACCATTAGTTTGCATCTAATTCATTTCTTCCTTCCAATACTGATAAGTCTTCGGAATTGGAAGTCTTTGAGTACAAATCATCGTCATCATCATTTTCAGTATTAGCATCATTAAATAAGATGGTATTATCAAATATTGTTCCTTCTGCTAGTTTCTTTGGTGTACTTGTCTCTATCTTGACTGATGGTTTCTCATGCTTTAAACTTGTATATTTTCAACTTTTGTCTTGATTTTACTTTTTTCTTTCATAAGAATTCTTTTAATATTTTTAGAAATATTTATGAATTTTTATGTTATAGGTTTAAATGCATATCTTAGTTGTTCATTTGTATCTATTTCACTAGTTTCTATACTACGAAGCTTTTTCTTAATCACATTTGTTGTCAACACCAAATGCTTTAAAACTTTCTCATCCATGTTTGCTAACAGCAAATTCAGGTATCGGCTACTAGATCAGCTTATCAGGAGCTGGTCTGGTTTTCAGATCAGCTTATCAGGAGCTGGTCTGATTATCAGATCAGCTTATCAGGAGCTGATCTGGTTTTCAGATCAGCTTATCAGGAGCTGGTCTAGTTATCAGATCAGCTTATCAGGAGCTGGTCTGGTATTCAGATCAGCTTATCAGGAGCTGGTCTGGTTTTTCAGATCAGCTTATCAGGAGCTGGTCTGGTTATCAGATCAGCTTATCAGGAGCTGGTCTGGTTATCAGATCAGCTTATCAGTACCTCATCTGATTTTCAGATCAGCTTATCTGGTCTGGTTTTCAGATCAGCTTATCAGGAGCTGATCTGATTTTCAGATCAGCTTATCAGGTAACAGATCAGGCTATCAGGAGCTGTTCAGATTTTCATTTCAAGATATCTGAGTCAGATTTAGTTATCAGTGTACAAGTAGCTAGCCATTTATAACATTTATATACATGAAGTTTAAAGTCAGATGAAATACGAAAAAGTAAAGTTTTATCTAGTAAAATTATTTTCTATAACGATCATCGTTTAATTCACTATCTTTGCTTATAATCAAAAATCCATATTTATCCTTTCAACATGCTTTTTATTTTTCTCACCTAACTTAAACATTAAATATACATTATGATGATCTCTTATTAAATGTTTGGTGATTCTGGTGTAAGTTTTACATAAGTAGAATGAATCAACATTCTTATCTCTCAGTAGTTGTGAATTGGGGTTCCTGTGGCAATTAAAATTGTTAAATTGTTGGTGAAATTGTTAAATTTGGGTAATTAAAATTTGAAAATTGTTAAATTCTTGGAAATTTGTGTTTTTTTGTTTACATAAGGAGTTTTTTGTTTACATTAGGAGTTTTTGTTTACATTAAGTGTATGTCTGTCTGTCGGTCTGTCTGTCTGCCTGGCTGACCGTGGGAAGTTTGTGTGTGGAATATTTTGTGTGAATGTATTAAGGCGGTTCATAGTTTGGCGGTTTTTATGTGTGTATGTGACGACGGGGAAAATCATCTAATGAGTTTTCCTAATGCCGAAGGCAAAACATGATAATTTTTCCTAATGCCGACGGCAATGCATGATAATTTTTCCTAATGCCGAAGGCAAAACATGATAATTATTTTTTTCAAATGCCGACGGCAAAACATGATTATTATTTTTTTCCTAATGCCGACGGCAAAACGTGAAAGTTATTTTTTCTAATGCTAATGTAGGTGTTGCTAGACTGTGGGAATTTAAGGCTGACCGTGATTTGAGTGGGCGGCGTTGTTGCCGTAATATGTAACCATAGGAATTTGTGTATGTGTCTGTCTGTCTGTGAGAATTTAGGTGATGGTTTGATTGGCAGGGGGCGGGGTGTAGTAGAGCTAGATCAATTGCATGTATATATATGTGTGTGTGTGTGTGTATGTATGTGTGTGTGTGTACGTTTGTAGGAATTTCTATAGGAGCTTAAGGCTGATTGCGATTTATGAGGGGCGAGGTGTACTAGTAATATGTAACCGAGGGAGTCTGTCTGTTTGTATTTCTGTAGGAGTTTAAGGCTGACCATGATTTGGGTGGGCAGGGTTGTTGACGTAATATGTATCCATGGGGATTTGTGGATGTGTCTGTCTATAGTAGTTTAAGGCTGATCGTGATTTGAGGTGGGTGAGGATGTTGTTGAGGTAAATTGGTTATGTGTATGTATGTATATATGTATTTTTGTAAGAATTTAAGATGATTGTGATTTATTAGGGCCGAGGTGTTCTTGTAATATGTAGCCGTGAGAATCTATGTGTATAGACGTCTGTAGAAGTTTAAGACTATCTGTAATTTCAGGTAGGTGAGAGTGTTGTGTTGTTGAGATTAATCTTGTATATTGTATATGTACCTATGTATGATCATGGGAATTTGTGTATGTATATCTGAGGGAGAATTTAAGGCTCGTCATGATTTGCAAAAGGTGGGGTGTTGTTGAAATTTTCTTGGATATTTCTTATATGAATTCTGCTATGTGTGTGTATTTGAGCTGGTATTTATGTGTAGGTAGAAATAAATTGTTTTCAATATCGACATATGGTACTATAAAATACTATCATATATCTGGACTCCCCTAATCCTAGTATGCTTTTATACTTACGATTGCTTTATATTTTCTCATGCTTAAATTTGTCTCGCGTTGAAGTCAGTCTGTGTGAAATTTGTTTATATTACAGATTTTGTTTATTTAACTACATTCGTCTTCTTTGACTGAAAGAGTTATCTACACACAGAGAAAAACCAACTTGAAATCAGTAAGAACCATGCTGAATTAATAAGAACCATTAGCGAAGGTTTAGTCATATTGAAATTTCTTATTTCAATATGGACAAAATATTAATTTACAGTATTCATTTATTAAACTCATTAGTTTGTAGATATCTCAATATACATTTTCTATTATATTAAAAATTATTGAATTAATGTGATGAATTCTTATTTTTAAGCTGCAGATTTTCCCTGAGTGTATGGATTGTTTATATTTGCATTGTGCTTTAACTAAACGACGCTTCATATATTTTCATGATGTAGGTCTAATAAATACTTAAGCATTGATAAGAAATTTGATATGTATACATACATATCTACAAATTGATTTTATGTATGTATGTATGTATGTATGTACATATATATGTACATACAAATAAGTGTTCAACTCAATCTTTGAATACATTTTTTATTTTATTTTTTGTCATGTGATGTCTGTTGTTGGTGAAATTAAAAACATTTTAATTTTTATCTGCGTTTACTTAAAAGTTTGTGAAGATTTTCTGTTGTAAGTAAAACTGAATTCTTGAAGATATGTACTTACATACTCTATAGTAATAGTAACTATAATAGAAATATTTCTTATACTTAATTTACAGTTTTTTAAAGTATAGGGTATAAAATTTTTTCTAGCTATAGCCTTCTACATTTATTTTGGAAAACTTGCTTTGCTTTTTAAAAATGTATAAACATTTTTAAATGAAACTGATCCGGCACTCCAGCTTAGGTACTGATAGTTTTTTTTTTTTTTTGTTGTTAGTTAACTTACTTATTTTTTATTGATAAACATTGGAAATCAAAAGGGAGTTTTATATTGTAATTATTATTTTCATAATTGTTGAAAACAATCGCTGCTTTTTGTTTGTTTTTTGCGATGAAATCATTTGAATTACTTTTGCAACTTTACGCGTTTATAAAAATTATGTTATTTTCTATATTTCTTAATTTATAAGACTTTTAGACTTTGTCCTTTAGGGGTTATATATTCTATTATACGATTATGAATAAGAATGCAGTAAGCTGATGTATTTGCTTACTGCTTCAAATTAAAATTTTATTAAATTGAATAAAAGGAGTTTTTTTTTTCTTAAACTCTGATGCAGTTAGAAGCGCTGGAGATTTTTTCATTTAACAGCTTTTTTGAAATTTTTGATACATAGTATAATATAGAATTGGATAACATTTATTTTTAATTTTTATGTTAAGAAGTACGGGTATGAGACTGAATTTAAATGTACTTTTAAATTAGTTAAATCATAATGAACAAACATATTTTCTTCTTTAATAGCGATCAACAGAAAACGAACTCGTTTTCATATAATTTAGGTATACCCTATCGACGGCTCCTCTAGGATACAAGATGACTTTGTATGACGAAATTTCTGTTGCTTTATACTGATAATATGTTTACATTAATAAGATACATATACATATGTTTATTTTATGAACGGTGAGCACCTATGGCTTTTATTTAATGTTCTATATGACTTTTTTTTTCATTTTATTAAAGTTCAGCGTATTGTATATATATTTCTGAAATGTTTAAGTGTGTTTTGTGTGCCTTTCGGGCAGAGTGTACGTATTAGTTGGTCAGTCAGTCTCTATTTTTCTTTATTTTTTTTTTCTAATGTGCCACTCCTTTTTCAGATTTTACTACTTGGAATAGAGAATTTTTGTCTAATTTTTTGGTGGGTATATACATTAGGTATGTAGAAATTAGTTTAGATACAAAGAAATGCATGTTTAATATACAACTATTGTATCAAATCGATCTCAAATAACTCAGTTACCTCTACCAGCAATTCACCGTTGGTGTATTCATAAAGTGTTAGAAACAATGAAATATCTATGTTTTGAGAGAATTTTTCCCCTCAAGTATTTCTACATGAGGTTTGAGGAGTCAATCACTGTCGCATTCATATGTAATGATTATTCACTTAAAAAACGTCATCATCACCATCAATCATCTCCGTATACAATACATTCATGAGTTGGGTTGATCCAGATACAATTGCTGTCTCATCACCTTCTAACAGCTTTATATATTTTGCTAGTATGCATGCCTTAGCATGCTTCTATCGATAGTGACGTAAGAGTCCGAGATGTAGTAGTGTTACAATTAAAAATCTTTACTATTAGAATTTACCAGTTCGCTCTTTTGAATTTTTGCAAAGTAGATACATATGTATGTATTTCATTGACCACAAAATCATAAAATTTCTTTGCTTACAAAATTGTATGACGTGACGATTTTTTTTTTTTTTTTTTATTTTTTTTTTTTTTAATTATACATGCTTCGGCATGCTTTCATTTTTTTTCTATAAATTTATGTAATACTCATACAGATACAGATATAAAGTAAGATCTGTTTACTGTACATTTTAAAATTTATGCATGCTTCAGCATGATTCTAGTTGAAGCGTATATTCATTCACTAAGTTTGTTTGATACTTATTCATACACATGTACATTCTTAAAGATTGGATATCAAAGTCCAATTTCCGTAGTTTATCTATATTTTCTAAAGATCTGATAGCTAAAGAAATAAATAGAGTGAAGATCTTCTATAATAATCCCATTTTCATATTGTAAAATTTTGCGTGCTAGCGCTTTCGATGGGAAAATATACATACAACTTTATAAAAAGTGATAATATGATGTGCTGCTGAATATTGCACTATGTTATAGTTCATTTTAAACACTGAAGTTTTAGCAATATTTCATTCAGACCAACAAGTTTAGAGAATTCCACTACATTTAGTTAATTATCTTTCTTAAGACTCATCATTCCTAATCAATCCTACAAAAAACAACACAAACTAGATTTTTCGTTTTAATTTTATTTCTATTAAATTCAACATTCATTCTTCAAATTACTTTATACTATATTAAGTAGCTTTTCCTCATTTGTTGAGTTGACTTTAATAGGAGACATTTTAATGGTACGATGAACTTTTCTATTGCATGCATTGAGTAAATCTTTATACATACCAATCCACTTATATGAACCATTAAAGCTAATTCTTTTCACATCATACCTTTCAATGATCTATTAAATCATTCTAATATTGATGCTTTCATATTAAGTAATTTTTAATCTTCTATTTATGTATGAGTTTTCCCAAGTATTTATTAAAAAATTCTTTAGAATCATCTGTTTGTAAGTTTTTTGGTACCCGTACACTTCAAAAATATTTTCCATTGCCTTGGTTTTTAGAGTGCAGCTTTTATTTTCAGCTGTACTTTGAGAATGTGTCAATTACAGTCTTCAAAAATCAACAATTTCTATTTTCTGTAGAATAGTTCTACATTTCACCTAACTTAGCTCCATAAAACATCATATATTCCTCTCATTACATCTCTACAAGCACAAACAGTTGTTGAAATTTAATATGGACTTCGTTAACTAAATTCCTTTTTAAAGACATTGAATTGTTTCACAGATTTTTTCGAAAGTGTTGTGATCTACATCTTGCACTTTCAGCTATTTATACTAACATGTAGTTAATTTTCTAATCTATATATTTAACCGTAAACTCTTCAATTTGTTTTTAATTATTTACTTTTTAGAATTGCTTTTTCAATTTTATAACTGTCTTCTTTCTCTAATTTTATTTCACGTTGTAGTTCCTCAATTTGCATTTAAATATATTCTTGAATATTAATGCTTTAAGCTATATTATTAATTTGTCTTGTATTTTATCTTCATTCAGTTTAATGTAACTATCAACAATAGTTTGTATCTAATTCATTTATGCCTTCCAATACTGATAAGTCAGTATAAATGTCTTCAGAATTGGAAATCTATGAGTAAAATCATCGTCATCATCATTCTCAGTATTAGCATCATTAAATATGATGGTATTATCAAATATTGTTCCTTCTACTAGTTTCTTTTGGGGTACTTGTCTATATCTTGAGTGAAGGTTTCTCAGGCTTTAAACTTGTATATTTTCAACTTCTGTCTTGATTTTACTTTCTTCTTTCATAAGAATTCTTTTAATATTTTTAGAACTATTTATGAATTCTTCTGCTATAGGTTTAAATGTATCTTTTAGTTGTTCACTTGTATCTTTTTCACCAGTTTTTATACTACGAAGCTTTTTCTTCAACACATTTCTTGTCAACACCAACTGTTTTAAAATTTTCTCATCCAGGGCAAATAACAGGTATCAGCAATCATATCAACTTTTCAGGAGCTGGTCTGGTTTTCAGATCAGCTTTTCAGGACCTGGTCTGGTTTTCAGATCAGCTTTTCAGGACCTGGTCTGGTTTTCAGATCAGCTTATCAGGACCTGGTCTGGTTTTCAGATCAGCTTTTCAGGACCTGGTCTGGTTTTCAGATCAGCTTTTCAGGACCTGGTCTGGTTTTCAGATCAGCTTATCAGGAGCTGGTCTGGTTTTCAGATCAGCTTATCAGGAGCTGGTCTGGTTTTCAGATCAGCTTATCAGGAGCTGGTCTGGTTTTCAGATCAGCTTATCAGGAGCTGGTCTGGTTATCAGATCAGCTTATCAGGAGCTGGTCTGGTTTTCAGATCAGCTTATCAGGAGCTGATCTGATTTTTAGATCAGCTTATCAGGTAACAGATCAGGCTATCAGGAGCTGTTCAGATTTTCATTTCAAGATATCTGAGTCAGATTTAGTTATCAGTGTACAAGTAGCTAGCCATTTATAACATTTATATACATGAAGTTTAAAGTCAGATGAAATACGAAAAAGTAAAGTTTTATCTAGTAAAATTATTTTCTATAACGATCATCGTTTAATTCACTATCTTTGCTTATAATCAAAAATCCATATTTATCCTTTCAACATGCTTTTTATTTTTCTCACCTAACTTAAACATTAAATATACATTATGATGATCTCTTATTAAATGTTTGGTGATTCTGGTGTAAGTTTTACATAAGTAGAATGAATCAACATTCTTATCTCTCCCCATACAAAAATATGCTTCCCACACGCATCATCGTTTAATATCATATTGGAATTACTTTGGACTGAAATAACAGATTCACTATCGGTAAATTTTGTAATATATTATTATTTTAATTGATGTAATTAATTTCTTCAGATATTTATATCTGGGGTGATATAAAGATTTTGAGTATAAGTAAATGTTCTCAAAATTTAAGTCCATTAGGACTTTCTAGCAAGCCAATCATAGCGTTTTTTTTCGTAATTTGACAGGTCAACTATTGTTGCACGAATAGAATTTGATATAAAGGAACTATGATTTATTTTTGAACTATCGTTCGATGATTCATCAATATTTCGTACCAAGAATTATTTATGTTGTTTTGACTAAGGGTATGAGTCAATATTTATAAAATCCATTTCATAAATATCAGCTCATGCTCATAGTCAAAACAAAGTATGCTTTAAGTGTTTAAAACCAGTGTTACCATAAAATGGTGGTCCTAAACACTTAAAATATACTTTGTTTTACTAACCGCATTTTATAACTAAATGCATTTCATAAATATTGACGCATACTCATAATCAAAACAGCATATAAATATCCTTTGTTTTGACTATGAGTATGAGTCATTATCTCTTATTATAGAAAAATAAAATAGTATGATTATATGATATCAGAAATCATGTTCTCTAATATCATATAACCATACTATTTGATTCTTTCTATAATAATAGATAATATTTATGAAATGCATTTATTTACAAAATGCGATTAGTAAAACAACATAAATATAGCATGGTATGAAATTTTGATGATTCATCAATATTTCGTACCAAGGTATTTTTAGGTTGTTTTTACTATGGGTATGCGCCAATATTTATGAAATGTATTTCATAAATATTATCTCTTGTTATAGAAAAATTAAAAATGTAGCTATACGATATCAGAAAATATTTTCTGAAATCGTATAGCTATATTATTTTATTTGTCCTATAATAAGAGATAATGGCCCCTACTCATAGTCAAAACAAAGAATATTTTAAGAGTTTCAAATCAGTATTATCATACAAAATACTGATTTTAAACTCTTACAGCCTTATTTATAAAACTTATTAAGGCTTTGGAAAGGCTTTTTAAAACAAATTTTTTATAAAAATTTTTTCTTAAAAAGTCTTTATAAAGCCCTAATAAGTGTTATAAATAAGGCTGTTAAAATATACCTTGTTTTACTAACCACATTTTTGTAACTAAACGCATTTCATAAATATTGATCCATACTCATAGTCAAAACAAAGGATATTTTATGCTGTTTTGATTATGAGAGTGGATCATTATCTCTTATTATAGAAAAAATAAACTAATGCAGCTATACGATTTCAGAAAATATTTTCTGATATGGTATAGCTGTATTAGTTTCTTTTTTTATAATAAGAGATAATATTTATAAAATGTATTTAGCTACATAAATGCGGTTAGTAAAACAACCTAAAATACCTTGGTACGAAATATTGATGATTCATCGAACGATAGTTCAAAAATAAATCATAGTTCCTTTATATCAAATTCTATTCGTGCAACAATAGTTGACCTGTCAAATTACGAAAAAAAAAACGCTATGATTGGCTTGCTAGAAAGTCCTAATGGACTTAAATTTTGAGAACATTTACTTATACTCAAAATCTTTATATCACCCCAGATATAAATATCTGAAGAAACTAATTACATCAATTAAAATAATAATATATTACAAAATTTACCGATAGTGAATCTGTTATTTCAGTCCAAAGTAATTCCAATATGATATTTAACGATGATGCGTGTGGGAAGCATATTTTTGTATGGGGAGAGATAAGAATGTTGATTCATTCTACTTATGTAAAACTTACACCAGAATCACCAAACATTTAATAAGAGATCATCATAATGTATATTTAATGTTTAAGTTAGGTGAGAAAAATAAAAAGCATGTTGAAAGGATAAATATGGATTTTTGATTATAAGCAAAGATAGTGAATTAAACGATGATCGTTATAGAAAATAATTTTACTAGATAAAACTTTACTTTTTCGTATTTCATCTGACTTTAAACTTCATGTATATAAATGTTATAAATGGCTAGCTACTTGTACACTGATAACTAAATCTGACTCAGATATCTTGAAATGAAAATCTGAACAGCTCCTGATAGCCTGATCTGTTACCTGATAAGCTGATCTAAAAATCAGATCAGCTCCTGATAAGCTGATCTGAAAACCAGACCAGCTCCTGATAAGCTGATCTGATAACCAGACCAGCTCCTGATAAGCTGATCTGAAAACCAGACCAGCTCCTGATAAGCTGATCTGAAAACCAGACCAGCTCCTGATAAGCTGATCTGAAAACCAGACCAGCTCCTGATAAGCTGATCTGAAAACCAGACCAGGTCCTGAAAAGCTGATCTGAAAACCAGACCAGGTCCTGATAAGCTGATCTGAAAACCAGACCAGGTCCTGATAAGCTGATCTGAAAACCAGACCAGGTCCTGAAAAGCTGATCTGAAAACCAGACCAGGTCCTGAAAAGCTGATCTGAAAACCAGACCAGCTCCTGAAAAGTTGATATGATTGCTGATACCTGTTATTTGCCCTGGATGAGAAAATTTTAAAACAGTTGGTGTTGACAAGAAATGTGTTGAAGAAAAAGCTTCGTAGTATAAAAACTGGTGAAAAAGATACAAGTGAACAACTAAAAGATACATTTAAACCTATAGCAGAAGAATTCATAAATAGTTCTAAAAATATTAAAAGAATTCTTATGAAAGAAGAAAGTAAAATCAAGACAGAAGTTGAAAATATACAAGTTTAAAGCCTGAGAAACCTTCACTCAAGATATAGACAAGTACCCCAAAAGAAACTAGTAGAAGGAACAATATTTGATAATACCATCATATTTAATGATGCTAATACTGAGAATGATGATGACGATGATTTTACTCATAGACTTCCAATTCTGAAGACATTTATACTGACTTATCAGTATTGGAAGGCATAAATGAATTAGATACAAACTATTGTTGATAGTTACATTAAACTGAATGAAGATAAAATACAAGACAAATTAATAATATAGCTTAAAGCATTAATATTCAAGAATATATTTAAATGCAAATTGAGGAACTACAACGTGAAATAAAATTAGAGAAAGAAGACAGTTATAAAATTGAAAAAGCAATTCTAAAAAGTAAATAATTAAAAACAAATTGAAGAGTTTACGGTTAAATATATAGATTAGAAAATTAACTACATGTTAGTATAAATAGCTGAAAGTGCAAGATGTAGATCACAACACTTTCGAAAAAATCTGTGAAACAATTCAATGTCTTTAAAAAGGAATTTAGTTAACGAAGTCCATATTAAATTTCAACAACTGTTTGTGCTTGTAGAGATGTAATGAGAGGAATATATGATGTTTTATGGAGCTAAGTTAGGTGAAATGTAGAACTATTCTACAGAAAATAGAAATTGTTGATTTTTGAAGACTGTAATTGACACATTCTCAAAGTACAGCTGAAAATAAAAGCTGCACTCTAAAAACCAAGGCAATGGAAAATATTTTTGAAGTGTACGGGTACCAAAAAACTTACAAACAGATGATTCTAAAGAATTTTTTAATAAATACTTGGGAAAACTCATACATAAATAGAAGATTAAAAATTACTTAATATGAAAGCATCAATATTAGAATGATTTAATAGATCATTGAAAGGTATGATGTGAAAAGAATTAGCTTTAATGGTTCATATAAGTGGATTGGTATGTATAAAGATTTACTCAATGCATGCAATAGAAAAGTTCATCGTACCATTAAAATGTCTCCTATTAAAGTCAACTCAACAAATGAGGAAAAGCTACTTAATATAGTATAAAGTAATTTGAAGAATGAATGTTGAATTTAATAGAAATAAAATTAAAACGAAAAATCTAGTTTGTGTTGTTTTTTGTAGGATTGATTAGGAATGATGAGTCTTAAGAAAGATAATTAACTAAATGTAGTGGAATTCTCTAAACTTGTTGGTCTGAATGAAATATTGCTAAAACTTCAGTGTTTAAAATGAACTATAACATAGTGCAATATTCAGCAGCACATCATATTATCACTTTTTATAAAGTTGTATGTATATTTTCCCATCGAAAGCGCTAGCACGCAAAATTTTACAATATGAAAATGGGATTATTATAGAAGATCTTCACTCTAATAGTAGTAGGGAACTGGCGGTTCTGGGACAATTAAAATTGTTAAATTGTGGCTGAAATTGTTAAATTGTTGCTGAAATTGTTAAATTTGGGTAATTAAAATTTGAAAATTGTTAAATTCTTGGAAATTTGTGTTTTCGGCGGCGCTTTGATGTTTTTTGTTTACATTAGGAGTTTTTGTTTACATTAAGTGTATGTCTGTCTGTCCGTCTGTCGGTCTGTCTGCCTGACCGTGGATGTTTGTGTGTGGAATATTTTGTGTGAATGTATTAAGGCGGTTCATAGTTTGGCGGTTTTTATGCATGAAAATGATTTTTTCTAATACCAATGGTGAAATAGTGATTATTAATTTTTCCTAATGTCTACGGCAAAACATGAATATAATTTTTTCAAATGCCGACGGGAAAATGATTTTTCCTAATGCCGGGCAATACATGATTATTATTTTTTCAAATGCCGACGGGAAAATGATTTTTCCTAATGACGACGGGAAAACGTGAAAGTTATTTTTTCTATTGCTAATGTAGGTGTTGCTAGACTGTGGGAATTTTAGGCTGACCGTGATATGAGTGGGTGGCGTTGTTGGCGTAATATGTAACCATAGGAATTTGTGGATGTGTCTGTCTGTCTGTGAGAATTTAGGTGAAGGTTTGATTGGCAGGGGGCGGGGTGTAGTTGAGGTAGATCGATTGCGTGTGTAGTTGTGTGTGAATGTGTGTGTATGTGTGTGTGTGTGTGTGTGTGTGTGTGTGTGTGTGTATGTTTGTAGGAATTTCAATGTGTGTATTTCTGTAGGAGCTTAAGGCTGATTGTGATTTATGAGGGGTGAGGTGTTCTAGTAATATGCAACCGGGGAAATCTGTGTGTTTGTATGTCTGTAGGAGTTTAAGGCTGACCATGATTTGGGTGGGCAGGGTTGTTGACGTAATATGTAGCCATGGGGATTTGTGAATGTGTCTCTCTATAGTAGTTTAAGGTTGATCGTGATTTGAGGTGGGTGAGGATGTTGTTGAGGTAAATTGGTTATGCGTATGTATGTATGTATGTATTTTTGTAAGAATTTAAGATGATTGTGATTTATTAGGGGCGAGGTGTTCTTGTAATATGTAGCCGTGAGAATCTATGTGTATAGACGTCTGTAGAAGTTTAAGACTATCTGTAATTTCAGGTAGGTGAGAGTGTTGTGTTGTTGAGATTAATCTTATATATTGTATATGTATGTATGATCATGGGAATTTGTGTATGTATATCTGAGGGAGAATTTAAGGCTCGTCATGATTTGCAAAAGGTGGGGTGTTGTTGAAATTTTCTTGGATATTTCTTATATGAATTCTGCTATGTGTGTGTATTTGAGCTGGTATTTATATGTAGGTAGAAATAAATTGTTTTCAACATCGACATTTGGTACTATAAAATACTATCATATATCTGGACTTCCCTAATCCTAGTATGCTTTTGTACTTACGATTGCTTTATATTTTCTCATGCTTAAATTTGTCTCGCGTTGAAGTCGGTCTGTGTGAAATTTGTTTATATTACAGATTTTGTTTATTTAACTACATTCGTCTTCTTTGACTGAAAGAGTTATCTACACACAGAGAAAAACCAACTTGAAATCAGTAAGAACCATGCTGAATTAATAAGAACCATTAGCGAAGGTTTAGTCATATTGAAATTTCTTATTTCAATATGGACAAAATATTAATTTACAGTATTCATTTATTAAACTCATTAGTTTGTAGATATCTCAATATACATTTTCTATTATATTAAAAATTATTGAATTAATGTGATGAATTCTTATTTTTAAGCTGCAGATTTTCCCTGAGTGTATGGATTGTTTATATTTGCATTGTGCTTTAACTAAACGACGCTTCATATTTTTTCATGATGTAGATCTAATAAATACTTAAGCATTGATAAGAAATTTGATATGTATACATACATATCTACAAATTGATTTTATGTATGTATGTATGTATGTACATATATATGTACATACAAATAAGTGTTCAACTCAATCTTTGAATACATTTTTTATTTTAGTTTTTGTCATGTGATGTCTGTTGTTGGTGAAATTAAAAACATTTTAATTTTTATCTGCGTTTACTTAAAAGTTTGTGAGGATTTTCTGTTGTAAGTAAAACTGAATTCTTGAAGATATGTACTTACATACTCTATAGTAATAGTAACTATAATAGAAATATTTCTTATACTTAATTTACAGTTTTTTAAAGTATAGGGTATAAAATTTTTTCTAGCTATAGCCTTCTACATTTATTTTGGAAAACTTGCTTTGCTTTTTAAAAATGTATACACATTTTTAAATGAAACTGATCCGGCACTCCAGCTTAGGTACTGATAGTTTTTTTTTTGTTGTTAGTTAACTTACTTATTTTTTATTTTTTATTGATAAACATTGGAAATCAAAAGGGAGTTTTATATTGTAATTATTATTTTCATAATTGTTGAAAACAATCGCTGCTTTTTGTTTGTTTTTTGCGATGAAATCATTTGAATTACTTTTGCAACTTTACGCGTTTATAAAAATTATGTTATTTTCTATATTTCTTAATTTATAAGACTTTTAGACTTTGTCCTTTAGGGGTTATATTTTCTATTATACGATTATGAATAAGAATGCAGTAAGCTGATGTATTTGCTTACTGCTTCAAATTAAAATTTTATTAAATTGAATAAAAGGAGTTTTGTTTCTTAAACTCTGATGCAGTTAGAAGCGCTGGAGATTCTTTCATATAACAGCTTTTTTGAAATTTTTGATACATAGTATAATATAGAATTGGATAACATTTATTTTTAATTTTTATGTTAAGAAGTACGGGTATGAGACTGAATTTAAATGTACTTTTAAATTAGTTAAATCATAATGAACAAACATATTTTCTTCTTTAATAGCGATCAACAGAAAACGAACTCGTTTTCATATAATTTAGGTATACCCTATCGACGGCTCCTCTAGGATACAAGATGACTTTGTATGACGAAATTTCTGTTGCTTTATACTGATAATATGTTTACATTAATAAGATACATATACATATGTTTATTTTATGAACTATGAGCACCTATGGCTTTTATTTAATGTTCTATATGACTTTTTTTTTTTTTCATTTTATTAAAGTTCAGCGTATTGTATATATATTTCTGAAATGTTTATGTGTGTTTTGTGTGCCCATCGGAGAGAGTGTACGTATTAGTTGGTCAGTTAGTCTCTATTTTTATTTATTTTTTTTTTCTTCTAATGTGCCACTCCTTTTCAGATTTTACTACTTGGAATAGAGAATTTTTGTCTAATTTTTTGGTGGGTATATACATTAGGTATGTAGAAATTAGTTTAGATACAAAGAAATGCATGTTTAATATACAACTATTGTATCAAATCGATCTCAAATAACTCAGTTACCTCTACCAGCAATTCACCGTTGGTGTATTCATAAAGTGTTAGAAACAATGAAATATCTATGTTTTGAGAGAATTTTTCCCCTCAAGTATTTCTACATGAGGTTTGAGGGGTCAATCACTGTCGCATTCATATGTAATGATTATTCACTTAAAAAACGTCATCATCACCATCAATCATCTCCGTATACAATACATTCATGAGTTGGGTTGATCCAGATACAATTGCTGTCTCATCACCTTCTAACAGCTTTATATATTTTGCTAGTATGCATGCCTTAGCATGCTTCTATCGATAGTGACGTAAGAGTCCGAGATGTAGTAGTGTTACAATTAAAAATCTTTACTATTAGAATTTACCAGTTCGCTCTTTTGAATTTTTGCAAAGTAGATACATATGTATGTATTTCATTGACCACAAAATCATAAAATTTCTTTGCTTACAAAATTGTATGACGTGAGTATTTTTTTTTTTTTTTTTTTTTTTTTAAATTATACATGCTTCGGCATGCTTTCATTTTTTTTTTCTATAAATTTATGTAATACTCATACAGATACAGATATAAAGTAAGATCTGTTTACTGTACATTTTAAAATTTATGCATGCTTCAGCATGATTCTAGTTGAAGCGTATATTCATTCACTAAGTTTGTTTGATACTTATTCATACACATGTACATTCTTAAAGATTGGATATCAAAGTCCAATTTCCGTAGTTTATCTATATTTTCTAAAGATCTGATAGCTAAAGAAATAAATAGAGTGAAGATCTTCTATAATAATCCCATTTTCATATTGTAAAATTTTGCGTGCTAGCGCTTTCGATGGGAAAATATACATACAACTTTATAAAAAGTGATAATATGATGTGCTGCTGAATATTGCACTATGTTATAGTTCATTTTAAACACTGAAGTTTTAGCAATATTTCATTCAGACCAACAAGTTTAGAGAATTCCACTACATTTAGTTAATTATCTTTCTTAAGACTCATCATTCCTAATCAATCCTACAAAAAACAACACAAACTAGATTTTTCGTTTTAATTTTATTTTTATTAAATTCAACATTCATTCTTCAAATAACTTTATACTATATTAAGTAGCTTTTCCTCATTTGTTGAGTTGACTTTAATAGGAGACATTTTAATGGTACGATGAACTTTTCTATTGCATGCATTGAGTAAATCTTTATACATACCAATCCACTTATATGAACCATTAAAGCTAATTCTTTTCACATCATACCTTTCAATGATCTATTAAATCATTCTAATATTGATGCTTTCATATTAAGTAATGTTTAATCTTCTATTTATGTATGAGTTTTCCCAAGTATTTATTAAAAAATTCTTTAAAATCATCTGTTTGTAAGTTTTTTGGTACCCGTACCACTTCAAAAATATTTTCCATTGCCTTGGTTTTTAGAGTGCAGCTTTTATTTTCAGCTGTACTTTGAGAATGTGTCAATTAAAGTCTTCAAAAATCAACAATTTCTATTTTCTGTAGAATAGTTCTACATTTCACCTAACTTAGCTCCATAAAACATCATATATTCCTATCATTACATCTCTACAAGCACAAACAGTTGTTGAAATTTAATATGGACTTCGTTAACTAAATTCCTTTTTAAAGACATTGAATTGTTTCACAGATTTTTTCGAAAGTGTTGTGATCTACATCCTGCACTTTCAGCTATTTATACTAACATGTAGTTAATTTTCTAAGGTCTTTTGCAAAAACGTTCGTTAAATTTAAAGCATGTGTTAAAACCGGTTTTGCCATACAAAATTCGTTTGTTAAACCAACTTTAAGTTTAATAATCGCTTTTGCATAAGGGGGCTAATCTATATATTTAACCGTAAACTCTTCAATTTGTTTTTAATTATTTACTTTTTAGAATTGCTTTTTCAATTTTATAACTGTCTTCTTTCTCTAATTTTATTTCACGTTGTAGTTCCTCAATTTGCATTTAAATATATTCTTGAATATTAATGTTTTAAGCTATATTATTAATTTGTCTTGTATTTTATCTTCATTCAGTTTAATGTAACTATCAACAATAGTTTGTATCTAATTCATTTATGCCTTCCAATACTGATAAGTCAGTATAAATATCTTCAGAATTGGAAGTCTATGAGTAAAATCATCGTCATCATCATTCTCAGTATTAGCATCATTAAATATGATGGTATTATCAAATATTGTTCCTTCTACTAGTTTCTTTTGGGGTACTTGTCTATATCTTGAGTGAAGGTTTCTCAGGCTTTAAACTTGTATATTTTCAACTTCTGTCTTGATTTTACTTTCTTCTTTCATAAGAATTCTTTTAATATTTTTAGAACTATTTATGAATTCTTCTGCTATAGGTTTAAATATATCTTTTAGTTGTTCACTTGTATCTATTTCACCAGTTTTTATACTACGAAGCTTTTTCTTCAACACATTTCTTGTCAACACCAACTGTTTTAAAATTTTCTCATCCAGGGCAAATAACAGATATCAGCAATCATATCAGCTTTTCAGGAGCTGGTCTGGTTTTCAGATCAGCTTTTCAGGACCTGGTCTGGTTTTCAGATCAGCTTATCAGGACCTGGTCTGGTTTTCAGATCAGCTTTTCAGGACCTGGTCTGGTTTTCAGATCAGCTTTTCAGGACCTGGTCTGGTTTTCAGATCAGCTTTTCAGGACCTGGTCTGGTTTTCAGATCAGCTTATCAGGACCTGGTCTGGTTTTCAGATCAGCTTATCAGGAGCTGGTCTGGTTTTCAGATCAGCTTTTCAGGACCTGGTCTGGTTTTCAGATCAGCTTTTCAGGACCTGGTCTGGTTTTCAGATCAGCTTTTCAGGACCTGGTCTGGTTTTCAGATCAGCTTATCAGGACCTGGTCTGGTTTTCAGATCAGCTTATCAGGAGCTGGTCTGGTTTTCAGATCAGCTTATCAGGAGCTGGTCTGGTTATCAGATCAGCTTATCAGGAGCTGGTCTGGTTTTCAGATCAGCTTATCAGGAGCTGATCTGATTTTTAGATCAGCTTATCAGGTAACAGATCAGGCTATCAGGAGCTATTCAGATTTTCATTTCAAGATATCTGAGTTAGATTTAGTTATCAGTGTACAAGTAGCTAGCCATTTATAACATTTATATACATGAAGTTTAAAGTCAGATGAAATACGAAAAAGTAAAGTTTTATCTAGTAAAATTATTTTCTATAACGATCATCGTTTAATTCACTATCTTTGCTTATAATCAAAAATCCATATTTATCCTTTCAACATGGTTTTTATTTTTCTCACCTAACTTAAACATTAAATATACATTATGATGATCTCTTATTAAATGTTTGGTGATTCTGGTGTAAGTTTTACATAAGTAGAATGAATCAACATTCTTATCTCTCCCCATACAAAAATATGCTTCCCACACGCATCATCGTTAAATATCATATTGGAATTACTTTGGACTGAAATAACAGATTCACTATCGGTAAATTTTGTAATATATTATTGTTTTAATTGATGAAATTAATTTCTTTATATCTGGGGTGATATAAAGATTTTGAGTATAAATAAATGTTCTCAAAATTTAAGTCCATTAGGACTTTCTAGCAAGCCAATCATAGCGTTTTTTTTTCGTAATTTGACAGGTCAACTATTGTTGCACGAATAGAATTTGATATAAAG
Source organism: Tachina grossa (assembly GCA_949987645.1). Classification (NCBI taxonomy): domain Eukaryota; kingdom Metazoa; phylum Arthropoda; class Insecta; order Diptera; family Tachinidae; genus Tachina; species Tachina grossa. The sequence goes on along the minus strand of OX465274.1, from coordinate 109,859,889 downwards.
GAACTATGATTTATTTTTGAACTATCGTTCGATGATTCATCAATATTTCGTACCAAGAATTATTTATGTTGTTTTGACTAAGGGTATGAGTCAATATTTATAAAATCCATTTCATAAATATCAGCTCATGCTCATAGTCAAAACAAAGTATGCTTTAAGTGTTTAAAACCGGTATTACCATAAAATGGTGGTCTTAAACACTTAAAATATACTTTGTTTTACTAACCGCATTTTATAACTAAATGCATTTCATAAATATTGACGCATACTCATAATCAAAACAGCATATAAATATCCTTTGTTTTGACTATGAGTATGAGTCATTATCTCTTATTATAGAAAAATAAAATAGTATGATTATATGATATCAGAAATCATGTTTTCTAATATCATATAACCATACTATTTAATTCTTTCTATAATAATAGATAATATTTATGAAATGCATTTATTTACAAAATGCGATTAGTAAAACAACATAAATATAGGATGGTATGAAATTTTGATGATTCATCAATATTTCGTACCAAGGTATTTTTAGGTTGTTTTTACTATGAGTATGCGCCAATATTTATGAAATGTATTGCATAAATATTATCTCTTATTATAGAAAAATTAAAAATGTAGCTATACGATATCAGAAAATATTTTCTGAAATCGTATAGCTATATTATTTTATTTGTCCTATAATAAGAGATAATGGCCCCTACTCATAGTCAAAACAAAGAATATTTTAAGAGTTTCAAATCAGTATTATCATAAAAAATACTGATTTTAAACTCTTACAGCCTTATTTATAATACTTATTAAGGCTTTGGAAAGGTTTTTTAAAACAAATTTTTTATAAAAATTTTTTCTTAAAAAGTCTTTATAAAGCCCTAATAAGTGTTATAAATAAGGCTGTTAAAATATACTTTGTTTTACTAACCACATTTTTGTAACTAAACGCATTTCATAAATATTGATGCATACTCATAGTCAAAAAAGGATATTTTTATGCTGTTTTGATTATGAGTGTGGATCATTATCTCTTATTATAGAAAAAATAAACTAATGCAGCTATACGATTTCAGAAAATATTTTCTGATATGGTATAGCTGTATTAGTTTATTTTTTTATAATAAGAGATAATATTTATAAAATGTATTTAGCTACATAAATGCGGTTAGTAAAACAACCTAAAATACCTTGGTACGAAATATTGATGAATCATCGAACGATAGTTCAAAAATAAATCATAGTTCCTTTATATCAAATTCTATTCGTGCAACAATAGTTGACCTGTCAAATTACGAAAAAAAAAACGCTATGATTGGCTTGCTAGAAAGTCCTAATGGACCTAAATTTTGAGAACATTTATTTATACTCAAAATCTTTATATCACCCCAGATATAAAGAAATTAATTTCATCAATTAAAACAATAATATATTACAAAATTTACCGATAGTGAATCTGTTATTTCAGTCCAAAGTAATTCCAATATGATATTTAACGATGATGCGTGTGGGAAGCATATTTTTGTATGGGGAGAGATAAGAATGTTGATTCATTCTACTTATGTAAAACTTACACCAGAATCACCAAACATTTAATAAGAGATCATCATAATGTATATTTAATGTTTAAGTTAGGTGAGAAAAATAAAAACCATGTTGAAAGGATAAATATGGATTTTTGATTATAAGCAAAGATAGTGAATTAAACGATGATCGTTATAGAAAATAATTTTACTAGATAAAACTTTACTTTTTCGTATTTCATCTGACTTTAAACTTCATGTATATAAATGTTATAAATGGCTAGCTACTTGTACACTGATAACTAAATCTAACTCAGATATCTTGAAATGAAAATCTGAATAGCTCCTGATAGCCTGATCTGTTACCTGATAAGCTGATCTAAAAATCAGATCAGCTCCTGATAAGCTGATCTGAAAACCAGACCAGCTCCTGATAAGCTGATCTGATAACCAGACCAGCTCCTGATAAGCTGATCTGAAAACCAGACCAGCTCCTGATAAGCTGATCTGAAAACCAGACCAGGTCCTGATAAGCTGATCTGAAAACCAGACCAGGTCCTGAAAAGCTGATCTGAAAACCAGACCAGGTCCTGAAAAGCTGATCTGAAAACCAGACCAGGTCCTGAAAAGCTGATCTGAAAACCAGACCAGCTCCTGATAAGCTGATCTGAAAACCAGACCAGGTCCTGATAAGCTGATCTGAAAACCAGACCAGGTCCTGAAAAGCTGATCTGAAAACCAGACCAGGTCCTGAAAAGCTGATCTGAAAACCAGACCAGGTCCTGAAAAGCTGATCTGAAAACCAGACCAGGTCCTGATAAGCTGATCTGAAAACCAGACCAGGTCCTGAAAAGCTGATATGATTGCTGATATCTGTTATTTGCCCTGGATGAGAAAATTTTAAAACAGTTGGTGTTGACAAGAAATGTGTTGAAGAAAAAGCTTCGTAGTATAAAAACTGGTGAAATAGATACAAGTGAACAACTAAAAGATATATTTAAACCTATAGCAGAAGAATTCATAAATAGTTCTAAAAATATTAAAAGAATTCTTATGAAAGAAGAAAGTAAAATCAAGACAGAAGTTGAAAATATACAAGTTTAAAGCCTGAGAAACCTTCACTCAAGATATAGACAAGTACCCCAAAAGAAACTAGTAGAAGGAACAATATTTGATAATACCATCATATTTAATGATGCTAATACTGAGAATGATGATGACGATGATTTTACTCATAGACTTCCAATTCTGAAGATATTTATACTGACTTATCAGTATTGGAAGGCATAAATGAATTAGATACAAACTATTGTTGATAGTTACATTAAACTGAATGAAGATAAAATACAAGACAAATTAATAATATAGCTTAAAACATTAATATTCAAGAATATATTTAAATGCAAATTGAGGAACTACAACGTGAAATAAAATTAGAGAAAGAAGACAGTTATAAAATTGAAAAAGCAATTCTAAAAAGTAAATAATTAAAAACAAATTGAAGAGTTTACGGTTAAATATATAGATTAGCCCCCTTATGCAAAAGCGATTATTAAACTTAAAGTTGGTTTAACAAACGAATTTTGTATGGCAAAACCGGTTTTAACACATGCTTTAAATTTAACGAACGTTTTTGCAAAAGACCTTAGAAAATTAACTACATGTTAGTATAAATAGCTGAAAGTGCAGGATGTAGATCACAACACTTTCGAAAAAATCTGTGAAACAATTCAATGTCTTTAAAAAGGAATTTAGTTAACGAAGTCCATATTAAATTTCAACAACTGTTTGTGCTTGTAGAGATGTAATGATAGGAATATATGATGTTTTATGGAGCTAAGTTAGGTGAAATGTAGAACTATTCTACAGAAAATAGAAATTGTTGATTTTTGAAGACTTTAATTGACACATTCTCAAAGTACAGCTGAAAATAAAAGCTGCACTCTAAAAACCAAGGCAATGGAAAATATTTTTGAAGTGGTACGGGTACCAAAAAACTTACAAACAGATGATTTTAAAGAATTTTTTAATAAATACTTGGGAAAACTCATACATAAATAGAAGATTAAACATTACTTAATATGAAAGCATCAATATTAGAATGATTTAATAGATCATTGAAAGGTATGATGTGAAAAGAATTAGCTTTAATGGTTCATATAAGTGGATTGGTATGTATAAAGATTTACTCAATGCATGCAATAGAAAAGTTCATCGTACCATTAAAATGTCTCCTATTAAAGTCAACTCAACAAATGAGGAAAAGCTACTTAATATAGTATAAAGTTATTTGAAGAATGAATGTTGAATTTAATAAAAATAAAATTAAAACGAAAAATCTAGTTTGTGTTGTTTTTTGTAGGATTGATTAGGAATGATGAGTCTTAAGAAAGATAATTAACTAAATGTAGTGGAATTCTCTAAACTTGTTGGTCTGAATGAAATATTGCTAAAACTTCAGTGTTTAAAATGAACTATAACATAGTGCAATATTCAGCAGCACATCATATTATCACTTTTTATAAAGTTGTATGTATATTTTCCCATCGAAAGCGCTAGCACGCAAAATTTTACAATATGAAAATGGGATTATTATAGAAGATCTTCACTCTATTTATTTCTTTAGCTATCAGATCTTTAGAAAATATAGATAAACTACGGAAATTGGACTTTGATATCCAATCTTTAAGAATGTACATGTGTATGAATAAGTATCAAACAAACTTAGTGAATGAATATACGCTTCAACTAGAATCATGCTGAAGCATGCATAAATTTTAAAATGTACAGTAAACAGATCTTACTTTATATCTGTATCTGTATGAGTATTACATAAATTTATAGAAAAAAAAATGAAAGCATGCCGAAGCATGTATAATTTAAAAAAAAAAAAAAAAAAAAAAAAATACTCACGTCATACAATTTTGTAAGCAAAGAAATTTTATGATTTTGTGGTCAATGAAATACATACATATGTATCTACTTTGCAAAAATTCAAAAGAGCGAACTGGTAAATTCTAATAGTAAAGATTTTTAATTGTAACACTACTACATCTCGGACTCTTACGTCACTATCGATAGAAGCATGCTAAGGCATGCATACTAGCAAAATATATAAAGCTGTTAGAAGGTGATGAGACAGCAATTGTATCTGGATCAACCCAACTCATGAATGTATTGTATACGGAGATGATTGATGGTGATGATGACGTTTTTTAAGTGAATAATCATTACATATGAATGCGACAGTGATTGACCCCTCAAACCTCATGTAGAAATACTTGAGGGGAAAAATTCTCTCAAAACATAGATATTTCATTGTTTCTAACACTTTATGAATACACCAACGGTGAATTGCTGGTAGAGGTAACTGAGTTATTTGAGATCGATTTGATACAATAGTTGTATATTAAACATGCATTTCTTTGTATCTAAACTAATTTCTACATACCTAATGTATATACCCACCAAAAAATTAGACAAAAATTCTCTATTCCAAGTAGTAAAATCTGAAAAGGAGTGGCACATTAGAAGAAAAAAAAAATAAATAAAAATAGAGACTGACTGACCAACTAATACGTACACTCTCTCCGATGGGCACACAAAACACACATAAACATTTCAGAAATATATATACAATACGCTGAACTTTAATAAAATGAAAAAAAAAAAAAGTCATATAGAACATTAAATAAAAGCCATAGGTGCTCATAGTTCATAAAATAAACATATGTATATGTATCTTATTAATGTAAACATATTATCAGTATAAAGCAACAGAAATTTCGTCATACAAAGTCATCTTGTATCCTAGAGGAGCCGTCGATAGGGTATACCTAAATTATATGAAAACGAGTTCGTTTTCTGTTGATCGCTATTAAAGAAGAAAATATGTTTGTTCATTATGATTTAACTAATTTAAAAGTACATTTAAATTCAGTCTCATACCCGTACTTCTTAACATAAAAATTAAAAATAAATGTTATCCAATTCTATATTATACTATGTATCAAAAATTTCAAAAAAGCTGTTATATGAAAGAATCTCCAGCGCTTCTAACTGCATCAGAGTTTAAGAAACAAAACTCCTTTTATTCAATTTAATAAAATTTTAATTTGAAGCAGTAAGCAAATACATCAGCTTACTGCATTCTTATTCATAATCGTATAATAGAAAATATAACCCCTAAAGGACAAAGTCTAAAAGTCTTATAAATTAAGAAATATAGAAAATAACATAATTTTTATAAACGCGTAAAGTTGCAAAAGTAATTCAAATGATTTCATCGCAAAAAACAAACAAAAAGCAGCGATTGTTTTCAACAATTATGAAAATAATAATTACAATATAAAACTCCCTTTTGATTTCCAATGTTTATCAATAAAAAATAAAAAATAAGTAAGTTAACTAACAACAAAAAAAAAACTATCAGTACCTAAGCTGGAGTGCCGGATCAGTTTCATTTAAAAATGTGTATACATTTTTAAAAAGCAAAGCAAGTTTTCCAAAATAAATGTAGAAGGCTATAGCTAGAAAAAATTTTATACCCTATACTTTAAAAAACTGTAAATTAAGTATAAGAAATATTTCTATTATAGTTACTATTACTATAGAGTATGTAAGTACATATCTTCAAGAATTCAGTTTTACTTACAACAGAAAATCCTCACAAACTTTTAAGTAAACGCAGATAAAAATTAAAATGTTTTTAATTTCACCAACAACAGACATCACATGACAAAAACTAAAATAAAAAATGTATTCAAAGATTGAGTTGAACACTTATTTGTATGTACATATATATGTACATACATACATACATACATAAAATCAATTTGTAGATATGTATGTATACATATCAAATTTCTTATCAATGCTTAAGTATTTATTAGATCTACATCATGAAAAAATATGAAGCGTCGTTTAGTTAAAGCACAATGCAAATATAAACAATCCATACACTCAGGGAAAATCTGCAGCTTAAAAATAAGAATTCATCACATTAATTCAATAATTTTTAATATAATAGAAAATGTATATTGAGATATCTACAAACTAATGAGTTTAATAAATGAATACTGTAAATTAATATTTTGTCCATATTGAAATAAGAAATTTCAATATGACTAAACCTTCGCTAATGGTTCTTATTAATTCAGCATGGTTCTTACTGATTTCAAGTTGGTTTTTCTCTGTGTGTAGATAACTCTTTCAGTCAAAGAAGACGAATGTAGTTAAATAAACAAAATCTGTAATATAAACAAATTTCACACAGACCGACTTCAACGCGAGACAAATTTAAGCATGAGAAAATATAAAGCAATCGTAAGTACAAAAGCATACTAGGATTAGGGAAGTCCAGATATATGATAGTATTTTATAGTACCAAATGTCGATGTTGAAAACAATTTATTTCTACCTACATATAAATACCAGCTCAAATACACACACATAGCAGAATTCATATAAGAAATATCCAAGAAAATTTCAACAACACCCCACCTTTTGCAAATCATGACGAGCCTTAAATTCTCCCTCAGATATACATACACAAATTCCCATGATCATACATACATATACAATATATAAGATTAATCTCAACAACACAACACTCTCACCTACCTGAAATTACAGATAGTCTTAAACTTCTACAGACGTCTATACACATAGATTCTCACGGCTACATATTACAAGAACACCTCGCCCCTAATAAATCACAATCATCTTAAATTCTTACAAAAATACATACATACATACATACGCATAACCAATTTACCTCAACAACATCCTCACCCACCTCAAATCACGATCAACCTTAAACTACTATAGAGAGACACATTCACAAATCCCCATGGCTACATATTACGTCAACAACCCTGCCCACCCAAATCATGGTCAGCCTTAAACTCCTACAGACATACAAACACACAGATTTCCCCGGTTGCATATTACTAGAACACCTCACCCCTCATAAATCACAATCAGCCTTAAGCTCCTACAGAAATACACACATTGAAATTCCTACAAACATACACACACACACACACACACACACACACACACACACATACACACACATTCACACACAACTACACACGCAATCGATCTACCTCAACTACACCCCGCCCCCTGCCAATCAAACCTTCACCTAAATTCTCACAGACAGACAGACACATCCACAAATTCCTATGGTTACATATTACGCCAACAACGCCACCCACTCATATCACGGTCAGCCTAAAATTCCCACAGTCTAGCAACACCTACATTAGCAATAGAAAAAATAACTTTCACGTTTTCCCGTCGTCATTAGGAAAAATCATTTTCCCGTCGGCATTTGAAAAAATAATAATCATGTATTGCCCGGCATTAGGAAAAATCATTTTCCCGTCGGCATTTGAAAAAATTATATTCATGTTTTGCCGTAGACATTAGGAAAAATTAATAATCACTATTTCACCATTGGTATTAGAAAAAATCATTTTCATGCATAAAAACCGCCAAACTATGAACCGCCTTAATACATTCACACAAAATATTCCACACACAAACATCCACGGTCAGGCAGACAGACCGACAGACGGACAGACAGACATACACTTAATGTAAACAAAAACTCCTAATGTAAACAAAAAACATCAAAGCGCCGCCGAAAACACAAATTTCCAAGAATTTAACAATTTTCAAATTTTAATTACCCAAATTTAACAATTTCAGCAACAATTTAACAATTTCAGCCACAATTTAACAATTTTAATTGTCCCAGAACCGCCAGTTCCCTACTACTTCTAATTATTTCTTTAGCTATCAGATCTTTAGAAAATATAGATAAACTACGGAAATTGGACTTTGATATCCAATCTTTAAGAATGTACATGTGTATGAATAAGTATCAAACAAACTTAGTGAATGAATATACGCTTCAACTAGAATCATGCTGAAGCATGCATAAATTTTAAAATGTACAGTAAACAGATCTTACTTTATATCTGTATCTGTATGAGTATTACATAAATTTATAGAAAAAAAATGAAAGCATGCCGAAGCATGTATAATTAAAAAAAAAAAAAAAAAAAAAAAAAAAAAAAAAAAATCGTCACGTCATACAATTTTGTAAGCAAAGAAATTTTATGATTTTGTGGTCAATGAAATACATACATATGTATCTACTTTGCAAAAATTCAAAAGAGCGAACTGGTAAATTCTAATAGTAAAGATTTTTAATTGTAACACTACTACATCTCGGACTCTTACGTCACTATCGATAGAAGCATGCTAAGGCATGCATACTAGCAAAATATATAAAGCTGTTAGAAGGTGATGAGACAGCAATTGTATCTGGATCAACCCAACTCATGAATGTATTGTATACGGAGATGATTGATGGTGCTGATGACGTTTTTTAAGTGAATAATCATTACATATGAATGCGACAGTGATTGACTCCTCAAACCTCATGTAGAAATACTTGAGGGGAAAAATTCTCTCAAAACATAGATATTTCATTGTTTCTAACACTTTATGAATACACCAACGGTGAATTGCTGGTAGAGGTAACTGAGTTAATTGAGATCGATTTGATACAATAGTTGTATATTAAACATGCATTTCCTTGTATCTAAACTAATTTCTACATACCTAATGTATATACCCACCAAAAAATTAGACAAAAATTCTCTATTCCAAGTAGTAAAATCTGAAAAAGGAGTGGCACATTAGAAGAAAAAAAAATAAATAAAAATAGAGACTGACTGACCAACTAATACGTACACTCTGCCCGAAAGGCACACAAAACACACTTAAACATTTCAGAAATATATATACAATACGCTGAACTTTAATAAAATGAAAAAAAAAGTCATATAGAACATTAAATAAAAGCCATAGGTGCTCACCGTTCATAAAATAAACATATGTATATGTATCTTATTAATGTAAACATATTATCAGTATAAAGCAACAGAAATTTCGACATACAAAGTCATCTTGTATCCTAGAGGAGCCGTCGATAGGGTATACCTAAATTATATGAAAACGAGTTCGTTTTCTGTTGATCGCTATTAAAGAAGAAAATATGTTTGTTCATTATGATTTAACTAATTTAAAAGTACATTTAAATTCAGTCTCATACCCGTACTTCTTAACATAAAAATTAAAAATAAATGTTATCCAATTCTATATTATACTATGTATCAAAAATTTCAAAAAAGCTGTTAAATGAAAGAATCTCCAGCGCTTCTAACTGCATCAGAGTTTAAGAAAAAAAAAACTCCTTTTATTCAATTTAATAAAATTTTAATTTGAAGCAGTAAGCAAATACATCAGCTTACTGCATTCTTATTCATAATCGTATAATAGAATATATAACTCCTAAAGGACAAAGTCTAAAAGTCTTATAAATTAAGAAATATAGAAAATAACATAATTTTTATAAACGCGTAAAGTTGCAAAAGTAATTCAAATGATTTCATCGCAAAAAACAAACAAAAAGCAGCGATTGTTTTCAACAATTATGAAAATAATAATTACAATATAAAACTCCCTTTTGATTTCCAATGTTTATCAATAAAAAATAAGTAAGTTAACTAACAACAAAAAAAAAAAAAAACTATCAGTACCTAAGCTGGAGTGCCGGATCAGTTTCATTTAAAAATGTTTATACATTTTTAAAAAGCAAAGCAAGTTTTCCAAAATAAATGTAGAAGGCTATAGCTAGAAAAAATTTTATACCCTATACTTTAAAAAACTGTAAATTAAGTATAAGAAATATTTCTATTATAGTTACTATTACTATAGAGTATGTAAGTACATATCTTCAAGAATTCAGTTTTACTTACAACAGAAAATCCTCACAAACTTTTAAGTAAACGCAGATAAAAATTAAAATGTTTTTAATTTCACCAACAACAGACATCACATGACAAAAAATAAAATAAAAAATGTATTCAAAGATTGAGTTGAACACTTATTTGTATGTACATATATATGTACATACATACATACATACATACATAAAATCAATTTGTAGATATGTATGTATACATATCAAATTTCTTATCAATGCTTAAGTATTTATTAGACCTACATCATGAAAATATATGAAGCGTCGTTTAGTTAAAGCACAATGCAAATATAAACAATCCATACACTCAGGGAAAATCTGCAGCTTAAAAATAAGAATTCATCACATTAATTCAATAATTTTTAATATAATAGAAAATGTATATTGAGATATCTACAAACTAATGAGTTTAATAAATGAATACTGTAAATTAATATTTTGTCCATATTGAAATAAGAAATTTCAATATGACTAAACCTTCGCTAATGGTTCTTATTAATTCAGCATGGTTCTTACTGATTTCAAGTTGGTTTTTCTCTGTGTGTAGATAACTCTTTCAGTCAAAGAAGACGAATGTAGTTAAATAAACAAAATCTGTAATATAAACAAATTTCACACAGACTGACTTCAACGCGAGACAAATTTAAGCATGAGAAAATATAAAGCAATCGTAAGTATAAAAGCATACTAGGATTAGGGGAGTCCAGATATATGATAGTATTTTATAGTACCATATGTCGATATTGAAAACAATTTATTTCTACCTACACATAAATACCAGCTCAAATACACACACATAGCAGAATTCATATAAGAAATATCCAAGAAAATTTCAACAACACCCCACCTTTTGCAAATCATGACGAGCCTTAAATTCTCCCTCAGATATACATACACAAATTCCCATGATCATACATAGGTACATATACAATATACAAGATTAATCTCAACAACACAACACTCTCACCTACCTGAAATTACAGATAGTCTTAAACTTCTACAGACGTCTATACACATAGATTCTCACGGCTACATATTACAAGAACACCTCGGCCCTAATAAATCACAATCATCTTAAATTCTTACAAAAATACATATATACATACATACACATAACCAATTTACCTCAACAACATCCTCACCCACCTCAAATCACGATCAGCCTTAAACTACTATAGACAGACACATCCACAAATCCCCATGGATACATATTACGTCAACAACCCTGCCCACCCAAATCATGGTCAGCCTTAAACTCCTACAGAAATACAAACAGACAGACTCCCTCGGTTACATATTACTAGTACACCTCGCCCCTCATAAATCGCAATCAGCCTTAAGCTCCTATAGAAATTCCTACAAACGTACACACACACACATACACACACACACACACACACATATATACATGCAATTGATCTAGCTCTACTACACCCCGCCCCCTGCCAATCAAACCATCACCTAAATTCTCACAGACAGACAGACACATCCACAAATTCCTATGGTTACATATTACGGCAACAACGCCGCCCACTCAAATCACGGTCAGCCTTAAATTCCCACAGTCTAGCAACACCTACATTAGCATTAGAAAAAATAACTTTCACGTTTTGCCGTCGGCATTAGGAAAAAAATAATAATCATGTTTTGCCGTCGGCATTTGAAAAAAATAATTATCATGTTTTGCCTTCGGCATTAGGAAAAATTATCATGCATTGCCGTCGGCATTAGGAAAAATTATCATGTTTTGCCTTCGGCATTAGGAAAACTCATTAGATGATTTTCCCCGTCGTCACATACACACATAAAAACCGCCAAACTATGAACCGCCTTAATACATTCACACAAAATATTCCACACACAAACTTCCCACGGTCAGCCAGGCAGACAGACAGACCGACAGACAGACATACACTTAATGTAAACAAAAACTCCTAATGTAAACAAAAAACTCCTTATGTAAACAAAAAAACACAAATTTCCAAGAATTTAACAATTTTCAAATTTTAATTACCCAAATTTAACAATTTCACCAACAATTTAACAATTTTAATTGCCACAGGAACCCCAATTCACAACTACTTCTCTCCCCATACAAAAATATGCTTCCCATACGCATCATCGTTAAATATCATATTGGAATTACTTTGGACTGAAATAACAGATTTACTATCGGTAAATTTTGTAATATATTATTATTTTAATTGATGTAATTAGTTTCTTTATATCTGGGTTGATATAAAGATTTTGAGTATAAATAAATGTTCTCAAATTTAAGTCCATTAGGACTTTCTAGCAAGCCAATCATAGCGTTTTTTTTCGCAATTTGACAGGTCACCTATTGTTGCACGAATAGAATTTGATATAAGGGAACTATGATTTATTTTTGAAGTATCGTTCGATGAATCATCAAAATTTCGTACCAAGGTATTTTAGGTTGTTTTACTAACCGCATTTATGTAGCTAAATACATTTTATAAATATTATCTCTTATTATAAAAAAAAATAAACTAATACAGCTATACCATATCAGAAAATATTTTCTGAAATCGTATAGCTGCATTAGTTTATTTTTTCTATAATAAGAGATAATGATCCACACTCATAATCAAAACAGCATAAAAATATCCTTTGTTTTGACTATGAGTATGCATCAATATTTATGAAATGCGTTTAGTTACAAAAATGTGGTTAGTAAAACAAAGTATATTTTAACAGCCTTATTTATAACACTTATTAGGGCTTTCTAAAGACTTTTTAAGAAAAAATTTTTATAAAAAATTTGTTTTAAAAAGCCTTTACAAAGCCTTAATAAGTTTTATAAATAAGGCTGTAAGAGTTTAAAATCAGTATTTTGTATGATAATACTGATTTGAAACTCTTAAAATATTCTTTGTTTTGACTATGAGTAGGGGCCATTATCTCTTATTATAGGACAAATAAAATAATATAGCTATACGATTTCAGAAAATATTTTCTGATATCGTATAGCTACATTATTTAATTTTTCTATAATAAGAGATAATATTTATGAAATACATTTCATAAATATTGGCGCATACTCATAGTAAAAACAACCTAAAAATACCTTGGTACGAAATATTGATGAATCATCAAAATTTCATACCATGCTATATTTATGTTGTTTTACTAATCGCATTTTGTAAATAAATGCATTTCATAAATATTATCTATTATTATAGAAAGAATAAAATAGTATGGTTATATGATATTAGAAAACATGATTTCTGATATCATATAATCATACTATTTTATTTTTCTATAATAAGAGATAATGACTCATACTCATAGTCAAAACAAAGGATATTTATATGCTGTTTTGATTATGAGTATGCGTCAATATTTATGAAATGCATTTAGTTATAAAATGCGGTTAGTAAAACAAAGTATATTTTAAGTGTTTAAAACCACCATTTTTATGGTAATACCGGTTTTAAACACTTAAAGCATACTTTGTTTTGACTATGAGCATGAGCTGATAATTATGAAATGGATTTTATAAATATTGACTCATACCCTTAGTCAAAACAACATAAATATAGCATGGTACGAAATATTGATGAATCATCGAACGATAGTTCAAAAATAAATCATAGTTCCCTTATATCAAATTCTATTCGTGCAACAATAGTTGGTTGACCTGTCAAATTGCGAAAAAAACGCATTATTGGCTTGCTAGAAAGTCCTAATGGACTTAAATTTGAGAACATTTATTTATACTCAAAATCTTTATATCAACCCAGATATAAAGAAATTAATTACATCAATTAAAATAATAATATATTACAAAATTTACCGATAGTGAATCTGTTATTTCAGTCCAAAGTAATTCCAATATGATATTTAACGATGATGCGTATGGGAAGAATACTTTTGTATGGGGAGAGATAAGAATGTTGATTCATTCTACTTATGTAAAACTTACACCAGAATCACCAAACATTTAATAAGAGATCATCATAATGTAATTTTAATGTTTAAGTAAGGTGAGAAAAATATAAAGCATGTTGAAAGGCTAAATATGAATTTTTGATTATAAGCAAAGATAGTGAATTAAACGATGATCGTTATAGAAAATAATTTTACTACATAAAACTTTACTTTTTCGTATTTCATCTGACTTTAAACTTCATGTATATAAATTTTATAAATGGCTAGCTACTTGTACACTGATAACTAAATCTGACTCAGATATCTTGAAATGAAAATCTGAACAGCTCCTGATAGCCTGATCTGTTACCTGATAAGCTGATCTGAAAATCAGATCAGCTCCTGATAAGCTGATCTGAAAACCAGACCAGATAAGCTGATCTGAAAATCAGATGAGGTACTGATAAGCTGATCTGATAACCAGACCAGCTCCTGATAAGCTGATCTGATAACCAGACCAGCTCCTGATAAGCTGATCTGAAAAACCAGACCAGCTCCTGATAAGCTGATCTGAATACCAGACCATCTCCTGATAAGCTGATCTGATAACTAGACCAGCTCCTGATAAGCTGATCTGAAAACCAGATCAGCTCCTGATAAGCTGATCTGATAATCAGACCAGCTCCTGATAAGCTGATCTGAAAACCAGACCAGCTCCTGATAAGCTGATCTAGTAGCCGATACCTGAATTTGCTGTTAGCAAACATGGATGAGAAAGTTTTAAAGCATTTGGTGTTGACAACAAATGTGATTAAGAAAAAGCTTCGTAGTATAGAAACTAGTGAAATAGATACAAATGAACAACTAAGATATGCATTTAAACCTATAACATAAAAATTCATAAATATTTCTAAAAATATTAAAAGAATTCTTATGAAAGAAAAAAGTAAAATCAAGACAAAAGTTGAAAATATACAAGTTTAAAGCATGAGAAACCATCAGTCAAGATAGAGACAAGTACACCAAAGAAACTAGCAGAAGGAACAATATTTGATAATACCATCTTATTTAATGATGCTAATACTGAAAATGATGATGACGATGATTTGTACTCAAAGACTTCCAATTCCGAAGACTTATCAGTATTGGAAGGAAGAAATGAATTAGATGCAAACTAATGGTGATAGTAACCTCAAACTGAATGAAGATAAAATACAATTTGGTGGTCAAATATGGGCTCTAACACTAGGACTATTCTCTCTAATGTTTAATAAAATACCAAAAAATTATGATAAATTTGAACTCGAAATCTATAAAAAGATTTTAATTACTACTAATGTATGCATACAGAATCTCCGTCAGAGAACGATGATATAAGTTAATTTTTCTGGAAACTGAAATCGACAAACTAAACAACAAATTAATAATATAGCTTAAGGCATTGATATAATTTAAGAATATATTCAAATGCATATTGGTGGACTACAGCGTGAAATCAAATTAGAGAAGGAAGAGAGTTATAAAATTGAAAAGCAATTCTAAAAATTAAATAATTAAAAATAAATTGAAGAGTTGTACGATTAAATATATAGATTAGAAAATTAACTACATGTTAGTATAAATAGCTGAAAGTGCAACATGTAGATCACCACACTCTCGAAAAAATCTGTAAAACAACTCAATGTCTTTAAAAAGAAATTTAGTAAACGAACTCCATATTAAAACTCGAAAATTGTTTGTGCTTGTAATGATACGAATATATGATCTTTTATGGAGCTGAGTTAGGTGAAATGGAGAACTATTCTACAGAAAATAGAAATTGTTGATTTTTGAAGACTGTAATTGACACATTCTCAAAGTTTATATAGTCGGTACAGCTGAAAATAAAAGCTGCACTCCAAAAACCAAGGCAATGGAAAATATTTTTGAAGTGGTACAGGTACCAAAAAAAAAAAAAAAAACTTACAAACAGATGATTCTAAAGAATTTTTTAATAAATACTTTGGAAAACTCATACATAAATAGAAGATTAAACATTACCTAATATGAAAGCATCAATAGTTCAATGATTTCATTGAGCATTAAAAGGAATGATGTGAAAAGAATTAGCTTTAATGCTTCATATGAAAGGATTGGTATATATAAAGAATTACTTAGTGCATAAAATAGAAAAATTTATCTCACCATTAAAATGTTTACGATTAAAGTTAACTCAACAAATGAGAAAAAGCTGCTTAATACAATATAAAGTAATTTAAATATGTACAAAATATTGAATTTAATAAAAATAAAAATAAAATTAAAACGAAAAATCTAGTTTGTGTTGTTTTTTATAGGATTGATTAGGAATGATGGGTCTTAAGAAATATAATTAACTAAATGTAGGGGAATTCTCTAAACTTGTTGGTCTGAATGAAATATTGCTAAAACTTCAGTGTTTAAAATGAACTATAACATAGTGCAATATTCAACAGCATATCATACTATCACTTTTTATAAAGTTGTATGTACATTTTCCCATCGAAAGCGCTAGCACGCAAAATTTTATAATATGAAAATGGGATTATTATAGAAGATCTTCACTCTATTTATTTCTCTAGCTATCAGATCTTTAGAAAATGTAGATAAACTACGGAAATTGGACTTTGATATCCCATCTTTATGAATGTTCATGTGTATGAATAAGTATCAAACAAACTTAGTGAATGAATATACGCTTCAACTAGAATCATGCTGAAGCATGCATAAATTTTAAAATGTACAGTAAACAGATCTTACTTTATATCTGTATAATGTATAACTTAAAAACAAAATCCTCACGTCATACAATTTTGTAAGTAAAGAAATTTTATGATTTTGTGGTCAATGAAATACATACATCTGTATCTACTTTGTAAAAATTCAAAAGAGTGAACTGGTAAATTCTAATAGTAAAGATTTTTAATTGTAACACTCTACAGCTCGGACTCTTACGTCACTATCGATAGAAGCATGCTAAGGCATGCATACTAGCAAAATATATGAAGCTGTTAGAAGGTGATGAGACAGCAATTGTATCTAGATCAACCCAACTCATGAATGTATTGTATACGGGAGTGATTGATGGTGATGATGGCCTTTTTTAAGTGAATAATCATTACATATGAATGCGACAGTGGTTGACCCCTCAAACCTCATGTAGAAATAGTTGAGGGGAAAAATTCTCTCAAAACATAGATATTTCATTGTTTCTAACACTTTATGAAAACACCAACGGTGAATTGCTGGTAGAGGTAACTGAGTTATTTGAGATCGATTTGATACAATAGTTGTTTATTAAACATGCATTTCTTTGTATGTTGACTAATTCTACATACCTAATGTATATACCCAACAAAAAATTAGACAAAAATTCTCTATTCCAAGTAGTAAAATCTGAAAAAGGAGTGGCACATTAGAAGAAAAAAAATAAATAAAAATAGAGACTGACTGACCAACTAATACGTACACTCTGCCCGATGGGCACACAAAACACACTTAAACATTTCAGAAATATATATACAATACGCTGAACTTTAATAAAATGAAAAAAAATCATATAGAACATTAAATAAAAGCCATAGCTGCTCACCCTTCATAAAATAAACATATGTATATGTACCTTATTAATGTAAACATATTATCAGTATAAAGCAAGAGAAATTTCGTCATACAAAGTCATCTTGTATCCTAGAGGAGCCGTCGATAGGGTATACCTAAATTATATGAAAACGAGTTCGTTTTCTGTTGATCGCTATTGAAGAAGAAAATATGTTTGTTCATTATGATTTAACTAATTTAAAAGTACATTTAAATTCAGTCTCATATCCGTACTTCTTAACATAAAAATTAAGAATAAATGTTATCCAATTCTATATATGAAAGAATCTCCAGCGCCTCTAACTACATCAGAGTTTAAGAAAAAAGCTCCTTTTATTCAATTGAAAAAAAAATTTAATTTGAAAGAATAAGCAAAGACATCAGCTTACTGCATTCGTATTCATGATCACATAATAGAATATATAACCACTAAAGGACAAAGTCTAAAAGTCTTATAAATGAAGAAATATAGAAAATAACATAATTTTTATAAACGCATAAAGTTTCAAAAGTAATTCAAATGATTTCATCGCAAAAAACAAACAAAAAGCACCGATTGTTTTTAACAATTATGAAAATAATAATTACAATATAAAAGTCCCTTTTGATTTCCAATGTTTATCAATAAAAAATAAAAAATAAGTAAGTTAACTAACATCAATAAAACTATCAGTACCTAAGCTGGAGTGCCGGATCAGTTTCATTTAAAAATGTTTATACATTTTTAAAAAGCAAAGCAAGCTTTCCAAAATAAATGTAGAAGCCTATAGCTAGAAAATATTTTATACCCTAAAAATGTCAAACGTTGACTAACTAACATTGCATCAACTTTAAAAAAAATGTAAATTAAGTATAAGAAATGTATGTAAGTATGTAAGTACATATCTTCAGGAATTCAATTTTATTTAAAACAGAAAATCCTCACAAACTTTTAAGTAAACGCAGATAAAAATTAAAATGTTTTTAATTTCAACAACAACAGACATCACATGACAAAAAATAAAATAATAAATGTATTCAAACATTGAGTTAAACGCTTATTTGTATGTACATATATACATACATATGTACATACATACATACATACATACATAAAATCAATTTGTAGATATGTATGTATACATGTCAAATTTCTTATCAATGCTCAAGTATTTATTAGATCTACATCATGAAAATATATGAAGCGTCGTTTAGTTAAAGCACAATGCAAATATAAACAATCCATACACTTAGGGAAAATCTGCAGCTTAAAAATAAGAATGCGTCACATTAATTCAATAATTTTTAATATAATAGAAAATGCATATTGAGATATCTACAAACTGATGAGTTTAATAAATGAATACTGTAAATTAATATTTTGTCCATATGGAAATACGAAATTTCAATATAACTAAACCTTCGTTAATGTTTCTTATTAATTCAACATGGTTTTTACTGATTTTAAGTTGGTTTTTCTCTGTGTGTAGAAAACTCATTCAGTCAAAGAAGACAGATGTAGTTAAATAAACAAAATCTGTAATACAAACAAATTTCACACAGGCAGGCTTTAACGCGAGACAAATTTGAGCATGAGAAAATATAAAGCAATTGTTAGTATAAAAGCATACTAGGATTAGGGAAGTCCAGATGTATGATAGTATTTTATAGTACCAAATGTCGATATTGAAAACAATTTATTTTTACCTACATATAAATACCAGCGCAAATACACACACAGCAGAATTCATATAAGAAATAATCAAGAAAATTTCAACAACACCCCACATTTTACAAATAATGACCAGCCCTAAATTCTCCCCAGACATACATACACATACACATACATACATATACAATATACGAAATTAATCTCAACAACACAACACTCTCACGTACCCGAAATTCCAGATAGTCTTAAACTTCTACAGACATCTATACACATAGATTTTCACGGCTACATATTACAAGAACACCTCGCCCCTAATAAATCACAATCATCTTAAATTCTTACAGAAATACATACATACATACACATAACCAATTTACCTCAACAACATCCCCACCCAACTCAAATCACGATCAGCCTTAAACTACTATAGACAGACACATCTACAAATCCCCATGGCTACACATTACGTGAACAACCCTGCCCACCCAAATCATAATTAGCCTTAAACTCCTACAGACATACAAATACACAGATTCCCCCGGTTGCATATTACTAGAACATCTCACCCCTCATAAATCATATATTGAAATTCATACAAACATACGCACACACACACACACATATATACACGCAACCGATCTACCTCAACTACACCCCGTCCCCTGCCAATCAAACCTTCACCTAAATTCTCACAGAGACAGACACATCCACAAATTCCTATTCCTATATTCCATATTACGCCAACAACGCCACCCACTCAAATCACAGTCAGCCTTAAATTCCCACAGTCTAGCAACACCTACATTAGCATTAGAAAAAATAACTTTCACGTTTTCCCGTCGTCATTAGGAAATATCATTTTCCCGTCGGCATATACACACATAAAAACAGTCAAACTATGAACCGCCTTAATACATTCCCTATCCACTTTAATTCGCAACAGGGTTGCCACTCTCTGCAGCTATTAGATTATTTCCCCAGAGATCGCAAACATAAATGCATACATACACAATAAACCTACATAAGCATACCAACGACAACTCAAAACAGCAGCCCAAAGTCTATCAAATAACAATCACTATATGCACACAAATACACAATCCCTTGTAACTACCCTGCAGTCAGACTGGGAGCAAGTGTCTTTGTGTCAACACTAAAATTCTAGTAACAATTTTGTTATAATAAGTTTTCTTCTATCCGTCAGTATAAAGGAAGTAAAGAAAACAGATATAGTGTATATGTGGTGGACTTGTCAATAACTTGTCAATATACATACATTTGTATGTACGTCGCACAAGTCAAAAGCGACTCAGTACATTTTCACCATCGCCATTTCCTACTGGGTATAATGATTGTCTGCCACTACAACAAAAGTATCGGACACCATCAAACATACAAGTAGATACAAAACACATACACAAACACACACACACACACCCATACACACATACAAACACCCACATACATATGCATAGACATAACCAAAGAATCAGACTCACACACACACACGCACACACACACACACACAATATCAGCATGAAAATCCCCAAAATCCCCTAATTTGTAACAGGGTTGCCATCATTTTTATTTTTCCCCAGTTTTGAATTCCCAAAACAGGACTATCTCCGCCATTACTAATCTACTCATATGTAATGATTATCCACTTAAAAAAGGTCATCATCACTATCAATCACTCCCGTATACAATACATTCATGAGTTGGGTTGATCCAGATACAATTGCTGTCTCATCACCTTCTAACAGCCTTATATATTTTGCTAGTATGCATGCCTTAGCATGCTTCTATCGATAGTGACGTAAGAGTCCGAGATGTATTAGTGTTAAAATTAAAAATCTTTACTATTAGAATTTACCAGTTCGCTCTTTGAATTTTTGCAAAGTAGATACATATGTATGTATTTAAGTGACCACAAAATCATAAAATTTCTTTGCTTACAAAATTGTATGACGTGAGGATTTTTTATTTTTTTGAAATTATTCATGCTTCGGCATGCTTTCATTTTTTTTCTGTAAATTTATTTAATACTCATACAGATACGGATATAAAGTAAGATCTTTTTGCAGTATGCATGCTTCAGCATGATTCTATTTGAAGCGTATATTCATTCACTAAGTTTGTTTGATGCTTATTCATACACATGTACATTCTTAAAGATTGGATATCAAAGTCCAAATTCCGTAGTTTATCTATATTTTCTAAAGATCTGATAGCTAAAGAAATAAATAGAGCGAAGATCTTCTATAATAATCCCATTTTCATATTGTAAAATTCTGCGTTCTAGCGCTTTCGATGGGAAAATGTACATACAACCTTATAAAAAGTGATAATATGATGTGCTGCTGAATATTGCACTATGTTATAGTTTATTTTAAACACTGAAGTTTTAGCAAATTTCAATCAGACCAACAAGTTTAGAGATTTCCACTACATTTAGCTAGTTATCTAATTCCACTACATTTAGTTAATTATCTTTCTTAAGACCCATCATTCCTAATCAATCCTACAAAAAACTAGATTTTTCGTTTTAATTTAATTTTTATTTTTATTAAATTCAACATTCATTCTTCAAATTACTTTATACTGTATTAAGCAGCTTTTTCTCATTTCTTGAGTTAACTTTAATCGTAAACATTTTAATGGTGAGATAAATTTTTCTATTTTATGCACTAAATAATTCTTTATATATGTATACCAATCCTTTTATATGAACCATTAAAACTAATTCTTTTCACATCATTCCTTTTAATGCTCAATTAAATCATTGTACTATTTATGCTTTCATATTAAGTAATGTTTAATCTTCTATTTATGTATGAGTTTTCCAAAGTATTTATTAAAAAATTCCTTAGAATGATCTGTTTGTAAGTTTTTTTGGTACCCGTACCACTTCAAAAATATTTTCCATTCCTTGGTTTTTGGAGTGCAGCTTTTATTTTCAGCTGTACTACAATTTGAGAATGTGTCAATTACATTCTTCAAAAATCAACAATTTCTATTTTCTGTAGAATAGTTCTCCATTTCACCTAACTTAGCTCCATAAAACTTCATATATTCCTGTCATTGCATCTCTACAAGCACAAAAAATTTTCGAGTTTTAATATGGAGTTCGTTTACTAAATTTCTTTTTAAAGACATTGAGTTGTTTTACAGATTTTTTCGATAGTGTGGTGATCTACATGTTGCACTTTCAGCTATTTATACTAACATGTAGTTAATTTTCTAATCTATATATTCAATCGTACAACTCTTCATTTTATTTTTAATTATTTAATTTTTAGAATTGCTTTTCAATTTTATAACTCTCTTCCTTCTCTAATTTTATTTCACGTTGTAGTCCACCAATATGCATTTGAATATATTCTTGAATTATATCAATGCCTTAAGCTATATTATTAATTTGTTCTTTAGTTTCTCGATTTAAGTTTCCAGAAAAATTAACTTATATCATAATTCTCTGACGGAGAACGATGATGATTCTGTATGCATACATTAGTAGTAATTAAAATCTTTTTATAGATTTCGAGTTCAAATTTATCATAATTTTTTGGTATTTTATTAAACATTAGAGAGAATAGTCCTAGTGTTAGAGCCCATATTTGACCACCAAATTGTATTTTATCTTCATTCAGTTTGAGGTTACTATCAACATTAGTTTGCATCTAATTCATTTCTTCCTTCCAATACTGATAAGTCTTCGGAATTGGAAGTCTTTGAGTACAAATCATCGTCATCATCATTTTCAGTATTAGCATCATTAAATAAGATGGTATTATCAAATATTGTTCCTTCTGCTAGTTTCTTTGGTGTACTTGTCTCTATCTTGACTGATGGTTTCTCATGCTTTAAACTTGTATATTTTCAACTTTTGTCTTGATTTTACTTTTTTCTTTCATAAGAATTCTTTTAATATTTTTAGAACTATTTATGAATTCTTCTGTTACAGGTTTAAATGCATCTCTTAATTGTTCATTTGTATCTATTTCAATAGTTTTGATACTACGAAGCTTTTTCTTAATCACATTTGTTGTCAACACCAAATGCTTTAAAACTTTCTCATCCATGTTTGCTAACATCAAATTCAGGTATCGGCTACTAGATCAGCTTATCAGGAGCTGGTCTGGTTATCAGATCAGCTTATCAGGACCTGATCTGGTTTTCAGATCAGCTTATCAGGAGCTGATCTGGTTTTTAGATCAGCTTATCAGGAGCTGGTCTGGTTTTCAGATCAGCTTATCAGGAGCTGGTCTGGTTATCATATCAGCTTATCAGGACCTGATCTGATTTTCAGATCAGCTTATCAGTTAACAGATCAGGCTATCAGGAGCTGTTCAGATTTTCATTTCAATATATCTGAGTCAGATTTAGTTATCAGTGTACAAGTAACTAGCCATTTATAACATTTATATACATGAACTTTAAAGTCAGATGAAATACGAAAAAGTAAAGTTTTATGTAGTAAAATTATTTTCCATAACGATCATCGTTTAATTCAATATCTTTGCTTATAATCAAAAATTCATATTTAGCCTTTCAACATGCTTTATATTTTTATTACCTTACCTAAACATTAAAATTACATTATGATGATCTCTTATTAAATGTTTGGTGATTCTGGTGTAAGTTTTACATAAGTAGAATGAATCAACATTCTTATCTCTCCCCATACAAAAGTATTCTTCCCATACGCATCATCGTTAAATATCATATTGGAATTACTTTGGACTGAAATAACAGATTCACTATCGGTAAATTTTGTAATATATTATTATTTTAATTGATGTAATTAATTTCTTTATATCTGGGTTGATATAAAGATTTTGAGTATAAATAAATGTTCTCAAATTTAAGTCCATTAGGACTTTCTAGCAAGCCAATCATAGTGTTTTTTTTTGCAATTTGACAGGTCAACTATTGTTGCACGAATAGAATTTGATATAAGGGAACTATGATTTATTTTTGAACTATCGTTCGATGATTCATCAATATTTCGTACCAAGGTTTTTTAGGTTGTTTTACTAACCGCATTTATGTAGCTAAATACATTTTATAAATATTATCTCTTATTATAAAAAAATAAACTAATACAGCTATACCATATCAGAAAATATTTTCTGAAATCGTATAGCTGCATTAGTTTATTTTTTCTATAATAAGAGGTAATGATCCACACTCATAATCAAAACAGCATAAAAATATCCTTTGTTTTGACTATGAGTATGCATCAATATTTATGAAAAGCGTTTAGTTACAAAAATGTGGTTAGTAAAACAAAGTATATTTTAACAGCCTTATTTATAACACTTATTAGGGCTTTCTAAAGACTTTTTAAGAAAAAATTTTTATAAAAAATTTGTTTTAAAAAGCCTTTACAAAGCCTTAATAAGTTTTATAAATAAGGCTGTAAGAGTTTAAAATCAGTATTTTGTATGATAATACTGATTTGAAACTCTTAAAATATTCTTTGTTTTGACTATGAGTAGGGGCCATTATCTCTTATTATAGGACAAATAAAATAATATAGCTATACGATTTCAGAAAATATTTTCTGATATCGTATAGCTATATTTTTAATTTTTCTATAATAAGAGATAATATTTATGAAATACATTTCATAAATATTGGCGCATACTCATAGTAAAAACAACCTAAAAATACCTTGGTACGAAATATTGATGAATCATCAAAATTTCATACCATCCTATATTTATGTTGTTTTACTAATCGCATTTTGTAAATAAATGCATTTCATAAATATTATCTATTATTATAGAAAGAATTAAATAGTATGGTTATATGATATTAGAAAACATGATTTCTGATATCATATAATTATACTATTTTATTTTTATAATAAGAGATAATGACTCATACTCATAGTCAAAACAAAGGATATTTATATGCTGTTTTGATTATGAGTATGCGTCAATATTTATGAAATGCATTTAGTTATAAAATGCGGTTAGTAAAACAAAGTATATTTTAAGTGTTTAAAACCACCATTTTTATGGTAATACCGGTTTTAAACACTTAAAGCATACTTTGTTTTGACTATGAGCATGAGCTGATAATTATGAAATGGATTTTATAAATATTGACTCATACCCTTAGTCAAAACAACATAAATATAGCATGGTACGAAATATTGATGAATCATCGAACGATAGTTCAAAAATAAATCATAGTTCCCTTATATCAAATTCTATTCGTGCAACAATAGTTGGTTAACCTGTCAAATTGTGAAAAAAACGCATTATTGGCTTGCTAGAAAGTCCTAATGGACTTAAATTTGAGAACATTTATTTATACTCAAAATCTTTATATCAACCCAGATATAAAGAAATTAATTACATCAATTAAAATAATAATATATTACAAAATTTACCGATAGTGAATCTGTTATTTCAGTCCAAAGTAATTCCAATATGATATTTAACGATGATGCGTATGGGAAGAATACTTTTGTATGGGGAGAGATAAGAATGTTGATTCATTCTACTTATGTAAAACTTACACCAGAATCACCAAACATTTAATAAGAGATCATCATAATGTAATTTTAATGTTTAAGTAAGGTGAGAAAAATATAAAGCATGTTGAAAGGCTAAATATGAATTTTTGATTATAAGCAAAGATATTGAATTAAACGATGATCGTTATGGAAAATAATTTTACTACATAAAACTTTACTATTTCGTATTTCATCTGACTTTAAACTTCATGTATATAAATGTTATAAATGGCTAGTTACTTGTACACTGATAACTAAATCTGACTCAGATATCTTGAAATGAAAATCTGAACAGCTCCTGATAGCCTGATCTGTTAACTGATAAGCTGATCTGAAAATCAGATCAGGTCCTGATAAGCTGATATGATAACCAGACCAGCTCCTGATAAGCTGATCTGAAAACCAGACCAGCTCCTGATAAGCTGATCTAAAAACCAGACCAGCTCCTGATAAGCTGATCTGAAAACCAGATCAGGTCCTGATAAGCTGATCTGATAACCAGACCAGCTCCTGATAAGCTGATCTAAGCTGGATGAGAAAGTTTTAAAGCATTTGGTGTTGACAACAAATGTGATTAAGAAAAAGCTTCGTAGTATAAAAACTAGTGAAATAGATACAAATGAACAACTAAGAGATGCATTTAAACCTATAACAGAAGAGTTCATAAATAGTTCTAAAAATATTAAAAGAATTCTTATGAAAGAAAAAAGTAAAATCAAGACAGAAGTTGAAAATATACAAGTTTAAAGCATGAGAAACCATCAGTCAAGATAGAGACAAGTACACCAAAGAAACTAGCAGAAGGAACAATATTTGATAATACCATCTTATTTAATGATGCTAATACTGAGAATGATGATGACGATGATTTGTACTCAAAGACTTCCAATTCCGAAGACTTATCAGTATTGGAAGGAAGAAATGAATTAGATACAAATTAATGGTGATAGTAACTTCAAACTGAATGAAGATAAAATATAAGTTCTCCGTCAGAGAACGATGATATAAGTTAATTTTTCTGGAAACTTAAATCGAGAAACTAAAGAACAAATTAATAATATAGCTTAAGGCATTGATATAATTCAAGAATATATTCAAATGCATATTGGTGGACTACAACGTGAAATAAAATTAGAGAAGGAAGAGAGTTATAAAATTGAAAAGCAATTCTAAAAATTAAATAATTAAAAATAAAATGAAGAGTTGTACGATTAAATATATAGATTAGAAAATTAACTACATGTTAGTATAAATAGCTGAAAGTGCAACATGTAGATCACCACACTATCGAAAAAATCTGTAAAACAACTCAGTGTCTTTAAAAAGAAATTTAGTAAACGAACTCGATATTAAAACTCGAAAATTGTTTGTACTTGTAGAGATGCAATGACAGGAATATATGAAGTTTTATGGAGCTAAGTTAGGTGAAATGGAGAACTATTCTACAAAAAATAGAAATTGTTGATTTTTGAAGACTGTAATTGACACATTCTCAAATTGTAGTACAGCTGAAAATAAAAGCTGCACTCCAAAAACCAAGGAATGGAAAATATTTTTGAAGTGGTACGGGTACCAAAAAAAAAACTTACAAACAGATGATTATAAGGAATTTTTTAATAAATACTTTGGAAAACTCATACATAAATAGAAGATTAAACATTACTTAATATGAAAGCATCAATAGTACAATGATTTAATTGAGCATTAAAAGGAATGATGTGAAAAGAATTAGCTTTAATGGTTCATATAAAAGGATTGGTATACATATATAAAGAATTATTTAGTGCATAAAATAGAAAAATTTATCTCACCATTAAAATGTTTACGATTAAAGTTAACTCAAGAAATGAGAAAAAGCTGCTTAATACAGTATAAAGTAATTTGAAGAATGAATGTTGAATTTAATAAAAATAAAAATTAAGTTAAAACGAAAAATCTAGTTTTTTGTAGGATTGATTAGGAATAATGGGTCTTAAGAAAGATAATTAACTAAATGTAGTGGAATTTTGCTAATTAGCTAAATGTAGTGGAATTCTCTGAACTTGTTGGTCTGAATGAAATTTGCTAAAACTTCAGTGTTTAAAATAAACTATAACATAGTGCAATATTCAGCAGCACATCATATTATCACTTTTTATAAAGTTGTATGTACATTTTCCCATCGAAAGCGCTAGAACGCAGAATTTTACAATATGAAAATGGGATTATTATAGAAGATCTTCGCTCTATTTACTTCTTTAGCTATCAGATCTTTAGAAAATATAGATAAACTACGGAATTTGGACTTTGATATCCAATCTTTAAGAATGTACATGTGTATGAATAAGTATCAAACAAACTTAGTGAATGAATATACGCTTCTAATAGAATCATGCTGGAGCATGCATACTGCAAACAGATCTTACTTTATATCTGTATCTGTATGAGTATTAAATAAATTTACAGAAAAAAAATGAAAGCATGCCGAAGCATGAATAATTTCAAAAAAAAAAATCCTCACGTCATACAATTTTGTAAGCAAAGAAATTTTATGATTTTGTGGTCACTTAAATACATACATATGTATCTACTTTGCAAAAATTCAAAAGAGCGAACTGGTAAATTCTAATAGTAAAGATTTTTAATTGTAACACTAATACATCTCGGACTCTTACGTCACTATCGATAGAAGCATGCTAAGGCATGCATACTAGCAAAATATATAAAGCTGTTAGAAGGTGATGAGACAGCAATTGTATCTGGATCAACCCAACTCATGAATGTATTGTATACGGGAGTAATTGATAGTGATGATGGCCTTTTTTAAGTGGATAATCATTACATATGAATGCGATAGGAGTCAACCAGCAAACCTCATGTAAAAAATTCTCCCAAACATAGATATTTCATTGTTTATAACACTTTATGAAAACACCGACGGTGAATTGCAGGTAGAGGTAACTGAGTTATTTGAGATCGATTTGCTACAATAGTTGTTTATTTAACATACATTTCTTTGTAAGTAAACTAATTTCTACATACCTAGTGTATATACCCAGCAAAAAATTAGACAAAAATACTATATTCCAAGTAGTAAAATCTGAAAAAAGAAGTGGCACATTAGAAGAAAAAAAAAATAAATAAAAATATAGACTGACTGACCAACTAATACGTAGACTCTGTCCGATGGGAACACAAAACACACTTAAACATTTCAGAAATATATACACAATACGCTGAACTTTAATAAAATTAAAAAAAAATCATATAGGACAACAAATAAAAGTGATAGGTGCTCACCCATTATAAAACAAACATATATGTACCTTATTAATGTAAAAATATATATATATACAGAAATATATATATATATATATATATATATATATATATATATATATATATATATATACAGAAATTTCGTCACACAAAGTCGTCTTGTATCCTAGAGTAAAATATGTTTGTTCATTATGATTTAACTAATTTAAAAGTACATTTAAATTTAGTCTCATATCTGTACTTCTTAACATATAAATTAAAAGTAAATGTTATCCAATTCTTTATATGAAAGAATCTCCAGCGCTTCTAACTGCATCAGAGTTTAAGAAAAAAGCTCCTTTTATTCAATTGAATAAAATTTTAATTTGAAGCAGTAAGCATATACATCAGCTTACTGCATTCTTATTCATAATCGTATAATAGAATATATAACCACTAAAGCACAAAGTCTAAAAGTCTTATAAATTAAGAAATATAGAAAATAACATAATTTTTATAAACGCGTAAAGTTTCAAAAGTAATTCAAATGATTTCATCGCAAAAAACAAACAAAAAGCAGCGATTTTTTTCAACAATTATGAAAATATTAATTACAATATAAAACTCCCTTTTGATTTCCAATGTTTATCAATAAAAAATAAAAAATAAGAAAGTTAACTAAACCAAACAAAACTATCAGTACCTAAGCTTGGGTTGCCGGATCAGTTTCATTTAAAAATGTTTATACATTTTTAAAAAGCAAAGCAAGCTTTCCAAAATAAATGTAGAAGGTTATAGCTAGAAAAAATTTTATACCCTAAAATTGTCAAGCGTTGACTAACTAACATTGCATCAACTTTAAAAAAATGTAAATTGAGTATAAGGAATATTTCTATTATAGTTACTATAGAGTATGTACATATCTTCAGGAATTCTGTTTTATTTAAAACAGAAAATCCTCACAAACTTTTAAGAAAACGCAGATAAAAATTAAAATGTTTTTAATTTCAACAACAACAGACATCACATGACAAAAAATAATATAAAAAATGTATTCAAAGATTGAGTTAAACACTTATTTGTATGTGCATATATATGTACATACATACATACATACATACATACATAAAATCAATTTGTAGATATGTATGTATACATATCAAATTTCTTATCAATGCTTAAGTATTTATTAGATCTACATCATGCAAATATATGAAGCGTCGTTTAGTTAAAGCACAATAGTAGTTGAATAGTGTATGTGTCTCCCCCATTAATTTTAATGGGGTAATAAAAATGATGTTAATTAGACAATGAATGAGGTGATAAAAAATTAATGGGGGTGTCGGCTTTGTTTGATGTGTGTGTGTTTATATTTGGTGTTTGTTTACATATATTTTATGTGTTTATGTTTCGTCCGTCTGTCGGGCGTATTGCTTTCCGTTTGATTGTTTATATTTGGAGGCTGTCGGTGGCGCGTTAAATTTTGTGTGTCTGTCTGTCCGTGGGAATTTGTGGTAGTTTGATACTTGGTGATAAATTTTGTTTATATTAATTGTGTGCATGTGTGTTTTGTGTGTATGTAATGGCATCCATTCATCCATCTATGCTGTACGCTTGTTTGTCTGTCCTTCTTGAGATTGCGTCTTGTACTCGCTGGCGTATTAATGATTAACAAAAATGAAATGAAGAAAAAATTGTTGTCAAGTAATGATTTTGGAAGAGAATAATTTGTAATTAATTCTGATAAATGTATACACATTTGATATACATATGTATGTACATACATATGTAAGTACATTCAGTCATAGGAAGAAATATTTGTTTACATTAAATTTTGAGAAGTATGCATGCTCGAGATCGCTTCTATGAAATTTTTTGTCAAGTGGTTGATGTGAAATTATGTATAAATTTGTTGTGCATGCTTCTGCTGGACATCTCAATATAAATCTACAAACAAATGTAATAACATGATAATGTTTTTTAAATTCTCCTTAGAAACAAATAATCGTCTGATCGATTAAATTTGCAATTGTGTTGCTAAGTATAAAACATGCTGATGAAATTTTTTTATGCAACATATTAAATATATGAGTATGTATTCGAATATGTACATATGCATGTACTATATGTATGTACGTATGTTTGTTTATTTTTCTATACATGTCAACCACCAATACTAATTTTTGACAACAAATCTTTGTTTGGCTGTATCAACTAATTTCTTTAATAATAATAATAAAACATTGGTTAATAGTGCTGAAATCATTTCATTTTTATTGAATAAATTTAAATAAAAATAATTGTAATTGTTAGTTGTACAAAGTTAAAAGTTTAAAGTTTAAAGGGTTGCTTCTTTTGATAATAAAATAGCATTTCTTAATGCACAAACACCATTATAATGATAACTGCAATATAGTAGATGATCTGGATACTTAGTATTCATTTGCTTAAAGTTGATGCAGCCAATATCCTCTATATTTAAAATTTTGTTCCGCAATATTTTTTCTAACCATCGTTTTTTTTCTTCACCTTTAACACATATTTCGGCGTGTCCTACATTGGCTTTTAAAAATTTACAAACGTTTTGATATGAAGTAGTTCCATCGTTCCAGCTTAAGTGATGATAATGTTTTGTTAACCAGTTTGCTTCTTTGCTTTTTTGTTGTTAAAAATTTAAAATCAAAAGGAGGTTTTATAATAAAATTGAAGTTTTGATTATTGTTGAAAACTACTGCTACTTCTTTTTGTATGAAATCATTTGAATTACTTTTAAAACCTTGCAAGTCTATGAAAACTGTATTATTTTTCATCTTTTTTTTAATTTATAAGATTTTACGACCTTGTCCTCTTATAGGTATGTTTTCAATTAAACGATCATGAATAGGAATGCAGTAAGCTGATGTTTTGGCTGGAATGTTTGTTGCTGTTTCAAATTCAATTTTTATATCAATTGGTCCGTTATTAAGCGTTTCGTTTTGATAACTAACATCTACTACAATAATGGGCGCATTATTCTTGAACTCTTGAGAAGTTAGGAGAGGTTGTGACTCCTTCATATAATAGTTTTGTTGAAATCTTACATACATATCATATAGAATTGCGTAGCGTTCATTTTTAAATTTTATGTTAAGATCATCATATGGATATGAAACTGAATTCAAATGTACTTTTAGATTAGTGAGATCGCAATGAACAAACTTTTTTTCTTGTTGAAATGCAATCACTACAAAACGGGGTCGCTCTCTATTTGCAGCCATCTTTACATTCCAGATGTGGCTAGTTCCTGCAGTTAGTTGTGGATTTACATGACAATCCCAACTGCGGAATGCTATTGGTATAGAAGCAGCATTGTTTATAATTTTAATCATATTCAATTTACTATGATCGGATAAGTGTACATGGGGAATTCTCCATGAGATTAGCGAAATTGTAAGTTTTGGTTTGTCAGTAGAAGTACTCGAATGTACAAGATCGTCATCACTCTTGTTACGCAAGAGTATTAATTCATGTTTACCATTTAGTATTATTTTATTATAGTCTTCGGCAAAGCCTAAGAGCATTTTAAGTGGAACGTAGAAATTAAAATATCCATTTTCAATATTCAAATTATCAATTTTGTTCCATCCAGCATTTTGCATGGCAGTGCTTTCCGTTGGTGATAAAGAAATCAGATTTTTTATGGTACTTGTCTGTCCTAAATATCTTGTATGATCAATTTCAATACCATTAAGTTCATAACGGATTTCATTAAAGAGATACGCTACAAAATTGTTTTTTAATTTAATGCTTAAATCAGAGGATTTTGAGCTTTTATCATCTACAACAAATCCTTCCACATATATATAACTTTCACTGGGCAATACGTACAAATCTTGATTTTGTATTGAAATACGAATTTCATCATTATTGTTGTATGATTGTAGATATGGTACATATGTGTGATAGTCTTTTTTGATTATGCTCTCATCAGATAATGGCTTATCTAGTACATCCATTATTGAATTCATTTTTTCGTTTTTAATTTAAAATTTAAGGACTTGAGAAAGTTTTGAAGTGATTTGGTTAGATTTTTTCATGAGACTGATCTCTTCAACTGCCGCTTAGGTTCTGGTATAGTTTTAGAATTAAATGCAGCTTTATTCTTTGATATGTTAGTGTTATATATTATCATTATTTAGTTGGTCTCAAATGTATGCGAATGGTTATTTCCTCTCCTCGGAAATTTATTAGGTCACCGTGCTGATCAACCACGCGTAGAGCTAGTGAACTAATCTCTTGGGAGTTGACTGGTAAATAAATTAGATTTTTAGGGATTTCATCTATTTTATAGCCAGGAGGAACATTAATCGGAAACTCATGTAGTGTATGTGCCTTGGAATTGTTCATGTATGTATTAACAGCGATACTGCTTTCAACTCGCAAGAGATTTACCTTAAATATATTGACTGGAAGATCTGAGTAATGATCATGGTTTGGAGTCAGGATTTTAGTATTGAATCCTAAAAGTTTTCCAATTGTATTTTCTTTATTAAAATCTATTACATCTTTAGAGCTGTTAATTTTTACTTGCATTGTATTGTTATTAGCTTCTATTCGAATTTTATTTGTTGGACTACAGACTTTATATTGCTTATCTAAGTAATCAACTATATCATTTAATTCATAAGATCCAATTGGTATTTTAATTACATGTTCTCCTATGTGAAACATATTGTTATAGACGTCTACATTCGGTATGCTATTATATGAATGAAAAGCAGTTAAAGCGCACTCATAACCACCATTTAACTCTATAGGAGGGAAGTAATTTGCAGACAACTCTGATGAGTTAGAGCTCAAAGTAAGTGTTATTGACATTATGACAACCTGATTACAAATAAATAAAAACTTACTGTAATGTTGTTTATAAAAACGATTTATTTCTTATTTTAAATATATATATTACATTATGTGCTAAATATAAGTGATGTTGTTGTTATTGTTTTACTCCAACTACAATATATCATCCTTACTTATCCAAGAATTATGCGGACTAGAAAACCCCAACCATTTAACATATGCCTCGTCTCCTTTAGTTTTAAGAATTTTTTCAACCAGATATGTATTGGGATATCTAGTTTTTGAAAGTTCTTCTTCATAGAATCCACCTTCAATAGGATTTCCGAGATGATCTTCTAATATGTATGTTGTAGGATATGTATTTTGAACTCTTTTAATTGTGAAAATTTCTGTTGTCCAATTTGGTGTATAGCCCTTTTCAAAAGTATGCTTATATTTGCTTATGCGAACATGATCTCCTACATCAAATTTAGACATTTTAAACATCTTTAAATGACTGTATACTGTATTTAACAACTTTTTCTCAATTTTTGAGTTAACTTTAATAGGAGACATTTTAATTGTGCGATGAAATTTGTTATTATATGCATAAAGTAAATCTTTATACATATCAATCCACTTATATGAACCATTAAAGCTAAATTCTTTCCACATCATCCCTTTCAATGTTCTATTAAATCGTTCTACTATTGATGCTTTCATAATGCTATATGTTGAGTACTGATTAATGTTGTATTTATGCATTAATTTTCCAAAGTGTTTGTTGAAAAATTCTTTACCATTATCTGTTTGCAAGTTTTTTGGAACTCGTCCTAATTGAAAAATATTTTCCATTGCCTTGGTTGTTTCGAGTGCAGTTTATGTTTTCAGCGGTACTGCCCATGCAAATTTTGAGAATGTGTCAATTACAGTCATCAAAAATCGATAATTTCTATTTTTCGATGAATAACTACCCATTTCAACTAGATCAGCTTGCCAAAGATCATCTAATCCTTTCATCACAACTCTACGGCGTACAAAAATTTTTCGGGCTTGCTTATGGAGTTCGTCAACTAAGTTTCTTTTTGGAGACATTGAGTAGTTTTACGGATTTGTGGGGGAGTGTTGTGATCTACTTGATGCACTTTCAGCTATTGATACGAACATGTAATTTTCTAATCTATAAATTTTCTCATTCAACAGTTCAATTTGTTCTTCAAAAGATGATTTAATTTTTAAAATGTTTTTTTCAATTTTATAATTGTCTTCTATTTGTAATTTTATTTCCCTTTGTAATTCCTCGATTTGTACTTGAATATTTTCTTGAATTAGATTATTGTCTTCCTTGAAGCTATTTAATAATTTGACTTTTAGTTTTTCGATTTGAGTTTGCAGAAACAATTTATTGACAGCATCGTTTTCCTCCAGAGCTTTTGCAACATTTTTGATCCTTTTGTTTTGGACATCAATGTTGTTGTTCGTATCCATAAGGAACCCCAGCAGTTTAGGTGCATTTTTAATAGAAATTATATCACTAGTATCGTTTAAATAATGTCCAAACTTATCAACAGACATACTTCATACATATGTAAATACTTTATTAGAGTTAATGTATTATATTCGCTTCACGTAATTCTTCAATAATTGATACAATCTCGTTGTTGTGATTAGTATGACCTGCAGCTTGTGATGCAATCAGTAGTCGAAGACGATCTACTAACTCATTGGGATCATCCCAATATATATAGTTTTGTTTTCGAGGGTTAAGGTGCATAATTCCATCACCTTTATAATTAGGAATTGCTGCATTTGCTACTACACTACTCTTCTGAGTATTTTCTTTAAATATTTTTTGAATTATATGCTTATATTTATATCCTCTCGTCCCCTTGATCTGACCATCAGGATTAAAGCCTCTCCTGCATGCATTAGTTGTAATTAAAATTTTTTTGTAGATTTCAAGTTCAAATTTGTCATAGTTTTTTGGTTTTTTATGAAACATTAAAGAAAACAAACCAGGTGTTAGAGCCCATCTTTGACCACCAACTTGAATTTTTTCTTCATTTAACTCAATGTTACTACTACCAAATTTCCATTCGTTATTGTAATCTCTATGTGGACCATAGTAAGTATCTAATTCATTTCTCGCTTCCAAGATGGCTAAGTCTGTACAACTCTCTTCAGTATTGGAAGTCTGTGAGTAAAACTCATCTTAATCCTTATCACTGACGTCATTAACATCATTAAATAAGATGGTGTTATCAAATATTGATCCTTCTACAAGTTTCTTTGGTGTACTTGTCTCTACCTTGACTGATGCTTTCAAGGATTTTAAACTTTTGTTATTCTCAAGTTTTGTTTGGAATTTACTTTCTTCTTTCTTGGGGATTCTTTCAATATTTTTAGAACTATTTATAAATTCTTTGAGAGGTTCTGTTATAGGTTTAAATGTATCTCTTAGTTGTTCAAGTGTATCTATTTCAGCAGATTTTATACTACGGAGCTTTTTCTTCAAGTCATTTCTTGTTGTAACCAGCTCTTTTAAAACTTTCTCATCCATGTTTAGTAGCGTCAAATATCAGATCAGTTATCAGGTATCAGAACAGGTTATCAGACCAGTTAACAGGTATCAGAAGAGATTATCAGACCAGTTAATAGGTATCAGAACAGCTTATCAGACCAGTTAACAGGTATCAGAACAGCTTATCAGACCAGTTAACAGGTATCAGAACAGCTTATCAGACCAGTTAACAGGTATCAGAACAGGTTATCAGACCAGTTAACAGGTATCAGAACAGGTTATCAGACCAGTTATCAGGTATCAGAACAGCTTATCAGACCAGTTAACAGGTATCAGAACAGCTTATCAGACCAGTTAACAGGTATCAGAACAGCTTATCAGACCAGTTAACAGGTATCAGAACAGGTTATCAGACCAGTTAACAGGTATCAGAACAGATTATCAGACCAGTTAACAGGTATCAGAACAGGTTATCAGACCAGTTAACAGGTATCAGAACATGTTATCAGACCAGTTAAGAGGTATCCGAACAGATTATCAGACCAGTTAACAGGTATCAGAACAGCTTATCAGACCAGTTAACAGGTATCAGACCAGTTATTAGGTATCAGAACAGGTATGTGATCAGTTTATCAGTTAATTTTATTAGACCGGTATTATTAGGTTGCTGATCAGATTATCAGATCAGGTTTTATGCATCTGACCAATTATAAAAAATAGATGTATAAAGTTTAAAGCCAGATTAAGAACTAAGGACTACCTTTTATGTGAAGTAATTTATATTGTTATGAAATAATCAAATTGTTTTCTGTAACGACCATTGTTTAGTTCATTATCTTTGCTTATCATCAAAAATCCATATTTATCCTTCCAACACTCTCGACAAATTTCTTGAAACTTCACAAAATTCATATCGCTTGCCACATGATCACTATAAACATTCTTCATATTTTTCTCATCTTGTTTAAACATTATAATTACATTGGCATTGTCTCTTATCAAATGTTTCGGAATTCTGGTATACGTTTGACATAAGTATAATGAATCAACATTCTTATGTCGTCCCATACAAAAATATGCACGTATATTATTTTGCTTTTCGCATGCAACATCGTCAAATATCATAATTAAATTGCTTTTAGCTTCATTAGGGGGAATAACGGATTCATTGTCTGTAAATGTGTAATATCCCATTCCTTTTATTGGTAAAATTAAATATCTCAGGTATTCATATTTCGGCTTATATAACGATTTTGAGTATAAATAGATGTTTTTAAACTTGAGTCCATTGGGACTTTCTATCAAGCTAATCATAATATTAGTCTTTCCACAATTTGATGGGCCAACTATTAGAGCACGAATAGAATTTGGTAAGAGGGAACTATGCTTTATTTTTGATTTAATGTTTGATGAAGCATCAACATTACGGATTTAAATATTTTTATGTTGTTTTACTAACTGCATTTTTGTAACTAAATGCAATTCATAAATACTACCTTTTATTATAGAAAAAATAAAATAATATGGTTATACGATATCGTAAATCATTTAGTCATAACAAAACTGTCATTGGAGAAGGTTTAGTTAACAATATAATAAACTCTCTACCTGTTGAACTTCACCTTCCTGGATATCAGTACTGTGGACCTGGAACAAAACTACAAAAACGTTTACGTAGAGGTGATAAAGGAATTAATATATTAGATTCTGCTTGTAAAGAGCACGACATTGCTTATTCTCAAAATAAGGATTTAAATACTAGACATAAAGCTGATAAAATACTTGAAAACAAAGCTTGGAACCAAGTTCTTTCAAAAGATAGCACTCTCACAGAAAAATCGTTTGCATATATGGTTACTAGCGCAATGAAAGCTAAAACAAAATTCGGAATGGGTGTGGAGAAAAAGCAAAATAAAAAAAATAGTTTAAATGCTAAAAAGCTGTTTAGCACATCAATTAGAGCTGCATCAAAAATGTTGCAGAAGAAAAAACCGTTGGATATTAACTCAGCCATTAAAATTGCACGAAAAACTATTAACAGTTCTTTGAAGGGGAAAAAATCACAAATTATTGCACCACGTATAATACGTGTTCCAAAAATTGGTGGTTTTCTGCCATTAATTCCAATTTTAACTGCTCTGGGCGCAATTGGCAGTCTAGCGACTGGAGGTGCTGCTATAGCGAAGACTGTAACTGCAACAAAAAATGCAAAAAGACAACTTGAGGAAGCAGCTAGACATAATAGAGCGATAGAATCTATAGCAGTAGGTGAAGGACTTTTCCTCAAACCTTATAAGAAAGGTTATGGTTTGATTTGTAAAGAAAACTCAAAAAACTAATACAAATGCTGCCCACTAGACCATTGACTGATGTTGATCTAAAAATTTTTTCATCAAAAATTCCATATTTTAGAGGAGTTTATATGTTGAACACTCTACCAAAATGTGCGAGGAAAAGAGAATGTGGAATAATAAATTTAGATATGTCAACAGGACTCGGCACACATTGGGTAGCATATTTTAAAAACAATAAAGAAATAGAATATTTCGATAGCTTTGGAAACTTACAACCTCCTGCAGAAGTAATCAAATATCTGGGTAAAAATATAAGATACAACTATAATCAATATCAGAAGTTTAATACATTTAATTGTGGTCATTTATGCCTTCAATTTCTTTATGAAATAAATAAAACGACTAGAATTTAATATTAAATAATTTATAAAAAATTTTGTTTTATTATTTGCAAAATATATATGTGTATATAGCAATAAGTTTACACTATTGCCAAATAGGATATTGACCATTTGTGATCAAAAACTCCTCCACCTCCTCCTTATCCAAAATTAAATTTCGCTCCCCTTGTCTTTGCACACGGAATGTGCCATCTGAGAGGTGGTTGAGCTCCTCGTCCGATAGGGAGTTGTATCTGTTAGGTAGGAACATGAAGTGATCCTCCAGTTCTACCTTCACAGTTGCCCCATATTTCGTCGTTGTCCTCTGGGCAGTAACAATGCGATATTTCTTTGAAATATCTAAGTCCTTGATATGAATAAAGGACTTGTTGTTCAATGAACTAAACTTTTTAATTAAATTGTGGGAAGAGTCCATTTGAAGTTGTTCTCTCTTCGAGTATTTTACTAATATTGATATTAAATGTAGAGTCGATGAATCTAAGAAGTCTACTTGAAAATATTTGTTGTGAAATAGTGAATATGTTTATGTGGAGCGAAAAGATGTAGAAAGAGACAGAAATAGAGAGAGAGAGAGAGAGAGAAAATAGTAATGGTAATCGAAAATTTATATGTATCATTATAAAATCAAAATTTCAACACAATATGAAATAGTCATTCAATACGTTAAGAACTTTACAATGAAATCTGTAGTAGAAGAATTTCTTAAGGAATATGACAGATGTTTAATGCACGAACATAAGGATGCAGTACTATGTTTTCTTCACATGCTTAAAGAAAACGAAGACTTTGGTGTGGAGGATAATAATGATGAAGAGCACTTTTCTTGTTGTCCTGGGTACAGCTCAGATTGTATAGAAGGACCAGACACGTGCAGATGCACGATTTTTAATATAAGAAAAATCAATGTAATAAATTTAATCAATTCATATACGTTTATTTTTAATATCAAAAATCAATAAAAGTATAAATAAAATGTTAATAAATTTCTTTTTTTTAGTTTTTAAAGATTATATCAAAAAGACAAAGTAAAAAAGTTATTATATATATATATATATATATATATATATATATATATATATATATATATATATATATAAAGGGTGTTTTTTATTGAGGTATAGAACTTTAAGTTGGCATCACTTTTTTAACTGGCGGCCATTTTGTCAGCTGTCAAGTGATTAATATTCAGTTTGGTTTGCCATTTCATCATGAACAGGTTGACAAAAGAACAACGCTTGGAAATCGTGCAAATTTATTTCGAAAATAATGGTTCAGTTCGCGAAGTTTACAGCAAGCTCCGTCCATTTTATGGTCGACATAATCGCCCATCAGAGCAATTAATTCGGTTAACCATGGATCGTTTTCGCACTACGTTTACTCTATGTGATAATACGCATCCGCAGAGACGTCGAACAATGCTCACCGAAGAAACAATTGCCGCTGTAGAGCAAAGTGTTGAAGAGGACCCGAATGAATCGATTCGCCACCGTGCACAGCAATTGGAGCTTTGTCCATCAACTTTATGGAAGATTTGAATGTGGCATGAATGTGGACGAGTTGTGGTTCCAACAAGACGGCGCTACATGCCACACAGCGCACGTCACAATCGATTTATTGAAGGAAACATTCGATGAGCGCATAATTTCGCGGAATGGACCTGTCAATTGGCCACCAAGATCGTGTGATTTGACACCATTGGATTATTTTCTTTGGGGATATGTGAAGTCGCTCGTCTACGCCAACAAACCAGAAACGTTAGGGGACTTGGAAGCCAACATTCGTGGCGTTATTGCCAACATACGGCCCCATATGCTCGAAAAAGTGGTTGAAAATTGGACCTGTAGAATTGGCTTTATTCGAGCCAGCCGCGGCGGCCACATGCCCGAAATCATATTTAAACATTAATGGCATAAAATTATCCTTCCAATAAAGCTAAATTAATGGACATTTAAACGATTTTTTTGTGTTTTATTTCAATTCGAAGTTCTATACCCCTAAAAAAACACCCTATATATATATATATATATATATGTATATATTTTTAACAGTTTGTTTTCTTAATAATATTATTTATAAGCTAAACAATTTTGGTTTTATAACTAGATGTTAAACCATATAGATATGTATATATAAAATATGTTTATTTTTTTTCAAAATTTCAACCTTCTTCAAGTTTATCAATTTCCATTAATAACATATCTAATTCATAATGCGGATTAGTTTCATCAATTTGATAATGATAATGCGCAAATGTGTTAATACCATCAAGTTTCACTTTTCTTTTGTCGTCTTCAAAGCTTAAAATTACTTTTTTTAGTTCACTAGTATAAATTTGATGTACTTTTGACTTAAATGTTAGCATATTATCATATATTATAGACTTATTAAATAAACAATTTTTATAAGTTGATAAACTATACTTATCAAGAATACATTTATTTACTCCTTTAGATTTTTTAGTATCATTTTCATACTGGACGCTAAAAGAATACATTTTAGATCTCAACCCCACAAACTCTTTCATAACCTTTCCACAATTCTCATCCTTCATTATTCCCAACACCTTCTTGTTTAGACGAGGGAAACCATATTTGTTATCCTCAGGGTAATCAGAAGTATCAAATTCTTGTATTAAGTCACTTTTTATATCAATATAAAAGTCATCCGTTTTTATGGTATATATGAATGAATCTGTATCCATATAATTAAGAGATAAATTTGATTTGAATTTGGGTTGCATATATCTGTAATGGAAATCGTACATTTTCCATTTAGAAAGCTCCAAGACACAAAATCCTAAATATATGGGCTTATTATAATATGTCTTGTCTCTATTCATTTCTATTGCAACCATATCGTCTGAAAATATAGACAAGCTGTGAAAATTAGCCTTGGATATCCACTCTTGAGCTCCTAAGCGGTTTCGGTTCGTTCTACTCCAGTTTGTTATTATTCGTACATCTTTTCTTTTGTCCACATTCTCCATGGTTTTGCCATATACTGCGTTATTTAGTAGTTTATAGAAACTCTTTTCAAAATCATTTTTGGCGACAGCTCTGTGTTGAGTATTTAAATCAATATAATCTTTTAACCATGGAGATTGTTTAAAAGTGAGAATGCGATGAATTTTCCTTAGAACTAGACCATATTCCAAACATTGCTTAAGAACTCTGTAGTGTATTACATAGGAATTTTTCACAGAGAAATCGGTAATCAACTTCTTTTGTCTTGTTCCTAAAGGTTCTTTATTTTCAGGACAAAAAGGTAGATCAGTATGCGATTCATGTAAATAAGAAGGATATTCTAAGGTTACTTCATATACATAACCATCATTTGAATTATCCTCTATATATCTAGGATCAAGGTTTAGTTCTTCACTTGTCAACCATCTAAATCCTCCATAAGGAAGATACTCTGACATGGCCCAGCCGTACAGATTATTAGCGTCTAAATATATTAGAAATTCTGAGGGCTTGTCTTTATCAAAATCTTCTAGATATTTATTATTGGCTTTGGAATACCTTTTAACACATTGTACAAGTCCACCACGTATACCTTTTTTAAAGAAATTGTACATATCAATATCAGTTATTAACTCTAATTTAATATTTGTGTGCTTCAACATAGCATCCCATGATAGTCCTGGAGCAGTATAGTAGTGACAAGGATCTAAGTTGTATATTCCTTTACAAACACTTCGGAAGTTTTCAAATATATCAGTTAATAATAGTACATCTGATTTCAAATATAATTCCAAATAATCACGGATAGTTTTGCAATTGAAAGTATGCCAGACATCTCTGGCGTGAGCGTAATCTTCAATCGAACATTCTTTATTATTGAGTTTGTTAAAGAAATCTTCCCTAGACGGAAGCCGAGTTTCATTAAGCTTCTCAAATGAATCAAGATATTCATAAGGAAAAATACCCTTTTTTCGTATAAGATCAAACTCTGTTTTGGTTTTAAACTGACTCCTAACCGTACAAAAATCACTGTCCGAAAGATTGTTAGCTAAGGATTCTAAACTGTGAGGCATAAAGCAAAATGTATCAAGAAATCTGAGTTCAAGATTGAATTTATCGGGCATTTTAATAAATTGTGATAAAGATATGTACAATTCT
This sequence comes from Tachina grossa, assembly GCA_949987645.1. Taxonomy (NCBI): domain Eukaryota; kingdom Metazoa; phylum Arthropoda; class Insecta; order Diptera; family Tachinidae; genus Tachina; species Tachina grossa. The sequence continues at coordinate 109,816,446 of OX465274.1, read as the reverse complement.
TTATTAAGCGGAATGACTTTCAAATTATTTTCAATTTTACCTAACTCCTTCACAAAGAGGTGGGAGTCATAGCATGAGTAGTTATGGAAATATATTGGTATAAACTTAGGGACTTGATAACTTAAATTACAACTTCTGTGCGCCGCTCCTCTAAATTTGCCACTTATGTGACAGTGATCTCTCACGCGATCACTATTTAAATATTTTTCACATATATGACAAATCTGAGCATTTTGAAATGATACTAATTCTTCAGGAGTTAGAGTATGCATAAGATTTATTTTTGAGAGATAATTATTATAGATTTCCTGACAGTCTCTATTCAAAAATGTAACGAATTTAACTGAAGCATCTTTTCCTGTATAAATTACTAGCTTATCTAACTTATTATTATGTTTACATTTAATGTGGTAGCTAAATGAGCAAGGAATATGTTTCTGAATATATCTAGTCTTATCACTTACACTAGTTTCTATTTTTTCTAGGACACATTCGAAATCTGCATAAATTACAAAAGGGACGTCTATTTTCCTTTGATAATCTTTGAAATTTAGTGTTGAATTTTCAGGTCCCGGCAGCTTCGTTACAACTTTACCACACTCCATTTTGTGTTGAGCCATTGTATATTCTTGATGGGTGTATTGTAAACAAAATAATAGTTTACTACAATGTTTGGTTGTCTGTCGTTTCAAAAGTCTTAAAAAATTAAATCAATAAATAAATTATACAAATCTGTATATATGTATGTATAAATATTTTTACTTACTTTGAAATATCATTTATAAAGATATAATGAAACCGCTCAGCATTTTCTAATAACATTAAGTTAACATGATTTTGTTTCTCTTCTCTTGTGTTGTAATATGGGCCAACTATTTCATCGGTTTCTTCATCGTAACCAAATACATTTACGCTAATATTGATATTTCTTTCTTCAAATATTCTTATATCATGTAACTTTAAGGGGAAGTTTAAGAATGAAAAATCTATTGTAAAATTATTTTCTAAAGTTATTCTATTGGAATCAATATCGTCGATATTATAAGAGCTGCACCGTTCTTTATGTGTAATTGTTGAAGTAGTTAATGCTGCAATTAACGCCCACTTGAAACAGTAACTGTCATCATTTTCAATATTGATGCATGCGCGTCGGTTAGCAAGCTTTGCAGGCGAACTTATCCAATATGATCCTTTTACCAATGAAGATTTATTAACATTTATTTCCATACGAACAATTCGAATTAATGTCCAACCAGAATCTCTCTCCTGAAATTCTGACATTTTGTTCTGTATTTCAACAATTTGTTTCCCAACAACTTCATTAATATTATCTCCTCTACATAATAAGCTCATTTTTGCTCTATGCGAAATATTTGTTAGTTGTATATCTTCGTCAACAATTTTCATGTATTCACCAATAAGTGTAATCATAAACTTTATGATATTATGAGTAAGCAAACTGCTTTCAAGTCTTTCCCTCACAACATCTTTGTTATTATCAATAAAATTTTCAAAAATAATATCATCCTTTTTATTGGGAATTCCGTAGATTGCTATTTTATTTTTGAAGGCCCTGCTAATATTATAATATCTAGGGGTGTCATTGTTTTCATTTACAGCTTCAGCTTGTTGTCCATTTCTTAAAATTTCATCATCATCATCATCAATATTCAAAATATCTATTTCTTCTTCTTCTCCCATCTGAGTGTTATCATCTTCCATCTGAGTGTTCTCATTAATATTTGATAAGGAATTTCCTTCTCTATTTTCATTCCGAATATTTAGATATTGTTCCTCACGGTCTTCAGAATAATTCGATGAAACGTTAAATGGATGATTGTAAGCCAAATGATGATATGTAGGATTGGTATATTGGACATGCTGTAGGGCTACTGACGACGTTGAATGATTAATTGATATTGTTGTATTTGATTATTTCCTATCACGTTATAATATAAGGGGGTTGATTGTGGGTGAAAATATTGCATTGGTACATGTTGTTGTTAAGCTGAGATTACGTGATGTGGAAAAGTGTATGGGTATTGCGGAAAATACTCTATCGGCGCATGTTGTTGTTGAGCTGAGCCCACGTGTTGTGGAAAAATGTATGGGTATTGCGGAAAATACTCTATCGGTGCATATTGTTGTTGAGCTGAGACTACGTGCTGCGGAAAAGTGCATGGGTATTGCGGAAAATACTCTATCGGTACATGTCGTTGTTGAGGAAAATGTAACATGGGTATATATTGTTGTTCTGCAGAAATTTGGAGTTGAGGAAAATAATAACCTGATGAATACATACTTAGATTTTTTTTTCAAATATGTTTTTTATTTTTAAAAAGATTACTTCAAACTTTTTCAAATTTGTTTTTTTATATATAAAAATATCACTTAAAATTTTGTTAATTTGTTTTTTATTTTTCAAAAAGATCACTTCAAAACTTTCAAATTGTCCTAAACAACATAAGACAATCACTTTGATTTATTTTAATTAGTTTTATATAATAACATAAATGAACTCTATTATATGTTGGTTTTAAGAATCTACTTGAACGAAGTTCTTCTTTGAAATACAAATAATGTACTAACTTACAGAAAAAGTATCAAATGATCTTCAAAAAGAAATAATAAAAAATAAAAAAAGACATCCGGCTTCAAGTACAAACATGTTAAAGTACGCATAGTTTGGCGAATTTAATATAAACAAGCATTGCTTTGTATGTAGTATGTGTATCAAATAAACTTATTACAAACATATAAAAAGTATCCAGGGGGATACGTACATACTTATAAAATTAAAAAAAATCCTAACGTTGCTAAATTTTGTAGTCAAAGAAATGTTAATGCGAATGTACCAAAAGATTTCAAAGTAAAGGAAAAAAATTGTAACAATTTTTATTTGAACAATGAATCCCGCGATGTCAACACCGATTTGTACGTTAAAGAAATATAAGGAGATGTTAGAAGGTGATGAGGATCTATTCCTGCACATCAACTTAGAGGAAGGAAATGCATGTGGAAACAATGGAGTATATGAAAATCTTCTCGAAGGTGACGAGGAGATTTTTTTAAACATAAACACTCAACAATTTCAAACGCCTCAGCCTACAGTTTCAAGAGAGATAGTTCAAATACTTGATGTTAAAGTGCTCCCACAAATAGATGTCGCATGTTTTCTGGCACTATATGAAAATACGGATGACCAGTTGCTGAAGGAGACAGCGGAGTTACTAGAGGCAACAATATTAAATAATTAATATTCAATTGTATATTTTTATCCTAAAATATTTTTGCATACACATGTACATAAAATACAATAAAAGTAAAATAAATATATTCATATAAAACTATACAAATCTTCTATATTTAATATGCATACATAGTAAAATAAAAATAACTTGTTATCAAAAAATCTCCACACTAATTTATATTGTAAAATGAATATTACAGTTAATAAAAATTTTGTTGCACAAGGAAACTACTACATCAAGAAAATTCATCAATTTAATAATAATACTAAAATCAAGAGAGTACACATATAAACGTAAGGTGTTGGTGGTTGAGATGTATACAAAAATAAACAAACATACGTACATACATATAGTACATGCATATGTACATATTCGAATACATACTCATAGATTTAATATGTTGCATAAACAAATTTCATCAGCATGTTTTATACTTAGCAACACAATTGCAAATTTAATCGATCAGACGATTATTTGTTTCTAAGGAGAATTTAAAAAACATTATCATGTTATTACATTTGTTTGTAGATTTATATTGAGATGTCCAGCAAAAGCATGCACAACAAATTTATACATAATTTCACATCAACCACTTGACAAAAAATTTCATGTAAACAAATAGCGAAAAAGTTTGAGGGTCAACATAGAAGCGATCTCGAGCATGCATACTTCTCAAAATTTAATGTAAACAAATATTTCTTCCTATAACTGAATGTACTTACATATGTATGTACATACATATGTATATCAAATGTGTATACATTTATCAGAATTAATTACAAATTATTCTCTTCCAAAATCATTACTTGACAACAATTTTTTCTTCATTTCATTTTTGTTAATCATTAATACGCCAGCGAGTACAAGACGCAATCTCAAGAAGGACAGATAAACAAGCGTACAGCATAGATGGATGAATGGATGCCATTACATACACACAAAACACACATGCACACAATTAATATAAACAAAATTTATCACCAAGTATCAAACTACCACAAATTCCCACGGACAGACAGACAAACAAAAACTAACGCGCCACCGACAGCCTCCAAACATAAACAATCAAACGGAAATCAATACGCCCGACAGACGGACGAAACATAAACACATAAAATATATGTAAACAAACACCAAATATAAACACACACACATCAAACAACGCCGACACCCCCATTAATTTTTTATCACCTCATTCATTGGCTAATTAACATCATTTTTATTACCCCATTAAAATTAATGGGGGAGACACATACACTATTCAACTACTCACAATGCAAATATACACAATCCATACACTCAGCGAAAATCTGCAGCTTACAAATAAGAATTCGTCACATTAATTCAATAATTTATAATATAATAGAAAATGTATATATATTGAGATATCTAGAAACTAATGAGTTTTAAAAATGAATACTGTAAATTAATATTTTGTCCATATTGAAATAAGAAATTTCAATATGACTAAACCTTTGTTAATGGTTCTTATTAATTCAGCATGGTTTTTACTTATTTCAAGTTGCTTTTTCTCTGTGTGCAGAAAACTCTTTCAGTGAAAGAAGACGGATGTAGTTAAATAAACAAAATCTGTAATATAAACAAATTTCACACAGACAGACTTAACGCGAGACAAATTTAAGCATGAGAAAATATAAAGCAATCGTAAGTATAAAAGCATACTAGGATTAGGGAAGTCCAGATATATGATAGTATTTTATAGTACCAAATGTCGATATTGAAAACTATTTATTTCTACCTACATATAAATACCAGCTCAAGTACACACACATAGCAGAATTCATATAATTTCAACAACACCCCACCTTTTGCAAATCATGACGAGCCTTAAATTCTCCCTCAGATATACATACACAAATTCCCATGATCATACATACATATACAATTACAGAATTAATCTCAAGAACACAACACTCACCTACCCTAAATTATGAATAGTCTTAAACTGCTACAGACATATATACATAGATTCTCCCGGCTACATAATACAAGAACACCTCGTCCCTAATAAATCCCAATCATCTTAATTTCTTGCAAAAATACATACACACATACATACACATAACCAATTTACCTCAACAACATCCTCACCTACCTCAAATCACGATCAGCCTTAAACTACTATAGACAGATACATCCACAAATCCCCATGGATACATATTACGTCAACAACCCTGCCCACCCAAATCATGGTCAGCCTTAAACTCCTACAGACATACAAACACACAGATTCCCCCGGTTGCATATTACTAGAACACCTCACCCCTCATAAATCACAATCAGCCTTAAGCTCCTACAGAAATACACACATTGAAATTCCTACAAACATACACACACACACACACACACATACAGACGCAATCGATCTACCTCAACTACACCCCGCCCCTTCCAATCAAACCCTCACCTAAATTCTCACAGACAGACAGACACATCCGCAAATTCTTATGGTTACATATTACGGCAACAACGCCACCCACTCAAATCACGGTCAGCCTTAAATTCCCACAGTCTAGCAACACCTACATTACCATTAGAAAAAATAACTTTCACGTTTTCCCGTCGTCATTAGGAAAAATCATTTTCTCGTCGGCATTTGAAAAAACAATGTTCATGCATTGCCGTAGGCATTAGGAAAAATTAATAATCACTATTTCACCATTGGTATTAGGAAAAATCATTTTCATGATTTTCCTCGTCTGTATATACACACATAAAAACCGCCAAACTATGAACCGCCTTAATACATTCACACAAAATATTCCACACACAAACATCCACGGGCAGGCAGACCGACAGACAGACCGACAGACGGACAAACAGACATACACTTAATGTAAACAAAAACTCCTAATGTAAACAAAAAACATCAAAGCGCCGCCGAAAACACAAATTTCCAAGAATTTAACAATTTTCAAATTTTAATTACCCAAATTTAACAATTTCAGCAACAATTTAACAATTTCATCAACAATTTAACAGTTTCAGCCACAATTTAACAATTTTAATCGGCGCCAGAATTGGCAGTTCCCTACTACTTAAATATAAACAATCCATACACTCAGGGAAAATCTGCAGCTTAAAAATAAGAATTCGTTACATTAATTCAATAATTTTTAATATAATAGAAAATGTATATTGAGATATCTACAAACTAATGAGTTTAATAAATGAATACTGTAAATTAATATTTTCTCCATATTGAAATAAGAAATTTTAATATGACTAAACCTTCGTTAATGTTTCTTATTAATTCAGCATGGTTTTTACTGATTTTAAGTTGGTTTTTCTCTGTGTGTAGAAAACTCTTTCAGTCAAAGAAGACGGATGTAGTTAAATAAACAAAATCTGTAATATAAACAAATTTCACACAGACAGACTTTAACGCGAGACAAATTTAAGCATGAGAAAATATAAAGCAATCGTAAGTATAAAAGCATACTAGGATTAGGGAAGTCCAGATATATGATAGTATTTTATAGTACCATATGTCGATATTGAAAACAATTTATTTCTACCTACATATAAATACCAGCGCAAATACACACACGTAGTAGAATTCATATAAGAAATATCCAAGAAAATTTCAACAACAACCCACCTTTTACAAATCATGAGCAGTCTTAAATTCTCCCCATATATACATACTCAAATTCTCATGATCATACATAGGTACATATACAATATACAAGATTAATCTCAACAACACAACACTCTCACCTACCCGAAATTAAAGATAGTCTTAAACTTCTACAGACATCTATACACATAGATTCTCACGGCTACATATTACAAGAACACCTCGCCCCTAATAAATCATAATCATCTTAAATTCTACCAGAAATACATAAATACATACACATAACCAATTTACCTCAACAACATCCTCACCCACCTCAAATCCCGATCAGCCTTAAACTACTATAAACAGACACATCCACAAATCCCCATGGCTACATATTACGTCAACAACCCTGCGCACCCAAATCATGGTCAGCCTTAAACTCCTACAGACATACAAACACACAGATTCCCCCGGTTGCATATTACTAGAACACCTCACACCTCATAAATCACAATCAGCCTTAAGCTCCTACAGAAATACACACATTGAAATTCCTACAAACATACACACACACACACACACACACACACAACTACACACACACACACAACTACACACGCAATCGATCTACCTCAACTACACCCCGCCCCCTGCCAATCAAACCTTTACCTAAATTCTCACAGACAGACAGACACATCCGCAAATTCTTATGGTTACATATTACGGCAACAACGCCACCCACTCAAATCACGGTCAGCCTAAAATTCCAATAGTCTAGCCAACACCTACATTAGCATTAGAAAAAATAACTTTCACGTTTTCCCGTCGTCATTAGGAAAAATAATTTTCCCGTCGGCATTTGAAAAAACAATATTCATGTATTGCCCGGCATTAGGAAAAATTATAATGCATTGCCGTAGGCATTAGGAAAAATTATCATGCATGCCGTAGGCATTAGGAAAAATAATAATCACTATTTCACCATTGGTATTAGGAAAAATCATTTTCATGATTTTCCTCGTCTGTATATACACACATAAAAACCGCCAAACTATGAGCCGCCTTAATACATTCACACAAAATATTCCACACACAAACATCCACGGTCAGGCAGACAGACAGACAGACCGACAGACGGACAGACAGACATACACTTAATGTAAACAAAAACTCCTAATGTAAACAAAAAACTCCTAATGTAAACAAAAAACACAAATTTCCAAGACTTTAACAATTTTCAAATTTTAATTACCCAAATTTAACAATTTCAGCAACAATTTAACAATTTCAGCCCACAATTTAACAATTTCAGCCACAATTTAACAATTTCAGCCCACAATTTAACAATTTCAGCAACAATTTAACAATTTCAGCCACAATTTAACAATTTTAATCGGCGCCAGAATTGGCAATTCCCTACTACTAGAGTTCACGAGTGTGTCCGAATCTATATCTTGTGGTGTGCCACAGGGTAGTATTCTGGGTCCTGTCTTGTATTTAATATATACTTGTGATATGCCTGTAAGCATTAATATCCATATTTCTACTTTTGCCGATGATACAGCCTGTATGAGTGTGCACGAAAACCCTTATGAGGCATCCCGCAATCTCCAGGAACATATTACCCAGCTGGAAATATGATTGAACTTATGGAGAATTAAAGTCAATGAACAAAAGTGTGTCCATATAACGTTCACCCTAAGAAGAGATACTTGCTAACCCATTCGAATCAACAATCAAAATATTCCTCAACATTCCCAAGTGAAATACCTTGGTATACACCTTGATCGAAGACTTACATGGAAACATCATATTGACTCTAAGTTAACTCAGATGAAACTTAAGTTAACTCAAATATATTGGTTGATTGGCAGAAACTCAACACTCTGCCTAGACTGCAAACTTTTATTATACAAGTCGCTTTTGAAGCCAATATGGTGCTACGGAATTCAGTTATGGGGCACTGCTTCAGCTTCCAATGTCGAGAGAATCCAACGAAGGCAGAACAAAATTTTACGGTTAATAACATCGGCTCCATGGTACATCCAAAATTCTATTATACATCGTGATTTAAATATGCCACTAGTGACTGAAGAAATTGCAAACTACGCAGGCAAATATTTAACAAAACTCGAATCACATCCTAATCCGCTTGCTCGTAATATTTTGAACTTTACTGGACACATCCGCTTAAAAAAGAGGGACACACAGGCTCTTATACCTAACACTCTAGATGGGACTACTTGAAAATACTTTCCTCCCCCCCACCCCTTTTTTTGATTATCACTACTAATGTATTATTTATAACTACCACTAAGTTTATGTCCGACACTGGTCGGGCCAAATAATTTTTTTTATAGATTTAAGATTTGAATACTTATTGTTAGTTCATATATGAAGATACAATAAATAAATACATGCATTACAAAAAAAAAAATATTCCTTTTTTATAGGTTTATACCAAACTTTCGACTCAATAAAGATGCGTTTATGTATGTACTAAACGCTATTCAAGACGACCTCATCATTCCGAAGAGATATACAGCAATTCCAGATGCAATAAAAGTGGCCGCAGCTTTGAAACTGCTTGGGCAAGGTGGATATCAACACCAAATTGGTCAGGACCATTTATTAGGTCTATCGCAACAATCTATCTCGCGTTGCTTACAAGAAGTTTGCATTGCGATTGAACGAATACTGTGTCCCAAGCACATACAATTTGAGCTAACTGCGGAAGAGGAAAACGAAATCAATACATGTGGTATTCCTATAAACCTATATACAAACATACATGTGTAATTATATTATACTATTAGTGTCATATTTCATTATATATATTACTTTTCCAACCAGCTATATCCCTTACAGGAGGTCCATTAGAATTTAGATCGTCTGTAAATTTTGTCCACGAATTATTTGCGGCTTGTTTGCCATTTGCTGACTGCAACTGTCCCTTGGCCATGAAATCCACTAAAATTTCAAACTGCCGTTGTTTTGTCTGTAATTTTTGAGCTTTTTCCCTAAAAATTACGATATAATACGATATACGATATACGATCTGGTGATACCAGACATGCGAAAGGGAAAATAAAAGATGCGAAAGGTAAATGCGCAAACGCATTAGAGAGTAGCAATCGTTAGATTTTGTAGCATTTTTCTTTCCCATCGTAATAAAGAGTAACCCCCCTGGGTTTGTTGCAATCTCTATAATTTCTGATCAAAACCTTTTTACCTTCAGAGATTCACCAGTGGAGCAATGTGGGGTATTGCGGTAATGAATTAAAAACCTATTTACTAAAACATCAAGGTATGCATAACATTTTTCTTTTAAATTTGCCAAGTTTGATTTTTTTATTGTTTTAACAAAGTTTTCCGCTTGGCCGTTAGTGGACGGATGTCCAGGAGCTGTTAAGATGTGCCTATTATTATTATTTCTCAAAAACCTTTTGAACTCATCTGACACAAATTGACGCCCATTATCATTTACAATTGTACCAACCAAACCGAATCTACAAAAAATTTCTCTTAGCTTGTTGATTGTAAAATGGGACGTTATTTGTTTCGTCGTAAAAACTTCAACCCATTTTGAAAAAGAATCAATTAAAATTAACAAATACCGATTTTTAATAGGTCCTGCGAAGTCTATATGTACACGACTCCAAACTGATTCGGTTGGACTCCAGGGTATTAAAATACTTTTCTCAGGGCTCGATTGTAGTTCTTGGCAAGGTCTACAACTTCTGACTAGAACTTCGATATCATTATCGATAGCCGGCCACCACATATAAGAACGAGCTAAAGATTTAGTTTTGACAATACCAAAATGGGAACTATGCAAGTTTTCGAGGACAGATTTTCGTAATTTATTGGGAATTACCACTCGATATTACCAAAGTATGCAACCATATTCAATAGAAAATTCATTTGCCTTTTCCCGATTATATCATCCTGATAAACTACTGGACCCGGTAATTTCCTTGAAACTCCCTCTGGAATATTGCTGATGCAGTTTTTATCCCAAAATGTAGCCTTTTCATTTTTAGAGTCCCTATATGGGTACTTAATGTACATAAAACTTGAGATTTCTCATCCAGTAATAATTGGTTGTATGCGTTTGAGAGATCTAATTTGGTGAATAAACAACCTCCTTGTAATGCCGAAAAAACTTTATCAATCCAGGGCAAGGGATATTTCAAATCAATCAAATGTTTATTTATCGTGACTTTGAAATCACCACATAATCGAAAACTACCGTCTGTTTTCAGAATTGGCACAATGGGTGTTCCCCAATCTGAGTGATCTATAGGCTCTAAAATATTATTTCTGATCAAATCTCGAATTTCTATTTGAGATTTCCATGCAGTAGGTAATGAACGCGGTTTAAAAAAAATTGGTTTAGATGTTTCATTTATTGGTAACGAAATCTTAACACATTTATAAGCTCCTAAACCATCACCGGACACATCTGCGAATTCCTCTTTTATCTGCTCACTAATAACACTTAAATCACGTTTTTCAAATATTGTATCAATTTGCTTCAACTCAAAGTTGAAAGCTCTTAAAAACGTTCTTCCTAACAAAGGTGGGTTTTCTGTATTTGTCACAATAAAAACAATGCTTTTCGTAAGACCTTTATAAGTAACTTTTGAAAGGAACTCACCAAAAACCGAAATGCTATTACTGTAGCTTATATACGAAGTTTTACACGGACGAATATCTTTTTCATCCACTTTTATTCTATTAAGAAACGATCTAGACGCTCCAGTGTCACAAATCGCTTCTACATGATGACCATTTATTATGACGGGTAATGTGTAAAGGTTCATCGGATTTTTTATTTCAACGCTAAGGATAGAAAAATTGTAAGAATTATCAATTTGAGACAGGTCAGAATTTTCTGATACATAATTAATTTTTTTCTTTGAATGACATAATGACGCTATGTGACCAATTTTGCCACAAGAATGGCATTTACTTTCTTTAAGTCAAGAGATTTGTGATTTCGCCATCCACAAAGCACACATTCCTTGTGTTTGAGTTTTTGTTTGTTGTTGTATTGATCTCTGCTACTGCCTCTGTTATCAGAGTTGTTTCTGTTACCTCGTTTCGGTTCCAAGTAGATTAGTAATGGCGGAGATAGTCCTGTTTTGGGAATTAAAAACCGGGGAAAAATACAAATGATGGCAACCCTGTTATAAATCGGGGGATTTTGGGGATTGTCATGCTGATATTGTGTGTGTGTGTGTGTGTGTGTGTGCGCGCGTGTGTGTGTGTGTGTGAGTCTGATTCTTTGGTTATGTCTATGCATGTGTATGTGGGTGTTTGTATGTGTGTATGGGAGTGTGTGTGTGTTTGTGTATGTGTTTTTGTATTTACTTGTATGTTTGACGGTGTCCGATACTTTTGTTGTAGTGGCAGACAATCATTATACCCAGTAGGAAATGGCGATGGTGAAAATGTACTGAGTCGCTTTTGACTTGTCGCTTGTGCGACGTACATACATATGTATGTATATTGACAAGTTATTGACAAGTCCACCACAAATACACCATATCTGTTTTCTTTACTTTCTTTATACTTATGGATATAAGAAAACTTATTATAACAAAATTGTTACTAGAATTTTAGTGTTGACACAAAGACACTTGCTCCCAGTCTGACTGCAGGGTAGTTACAAGGGATCTGTGTATTTGTGTGCATATAGTGATTGTTATTTGATAGACTTTGGGCTGCTGTTTTGAGTTGTCCTTGGTATGCTTATGTAGGGTTATTGTGTATATATGTATGCATTTATGTTTGCGATCTGTGGGGAAATAATCTAATAGCTGCAGAGATTGGCAACCCTATTGTGAATGGAAGTGAATGCCGAATATATTTATGGTAATGTATGTATATGTTGTTGTATTAATGTATGCGATCGTTTCTATTTTTGCTTTGAAAAATATCATTGCTTGTGTGAGTTACATCAACACTTTTTCATACATATTTACAAATGAATGTGTATAGATTTTCTAGGCTATTGACGTTGATATTCTTATGGATAAAAAATATTGTGTTGGCATAGGTTTTATGGGTACAAGTGACGTCCAGATATTAAATGTTTTGAATCCAATCAGGTTGATGAGTAGAGTTTTTGATAGGGGTAGTGATATTTTTATTTCAATATATTTTACTTTAATGTAACAATTATAGGAAATAGCTTTCGGAGAAATACAGCAAAAACTTATAGAAGCACCTACTTTCACGTGTTGCGATTTTTCTCGTACCTTTATATTGCAAACTGATGCTAGCGCTTTTGGTATGGGTGTTGCTAGACTGTGGGAATTTCATCATATGTCGTAATACCATCAGATAAATTAGATTTGATGACTACTACGCGATTCTCATATAAAGTATATAAGAAGAAGAAATAATGTAGATTGTCATCAGTCTGCTCTGATATCTCAACAAGTGTCAAATCTATTTTCCCAACCAAAATTTCTAAGGTGTTTGAAATCCAAAAACTATAAAAGTGCTATAACTAATTATTGCTTACTAAACAAGTTTATAGTGCATAAAAAATAATTAAATAAATTGTTTATAACTAAAATAAATTGTTTATAAATAAAATAATTAAATTAATTAATACACAAATAAATAACTAAATAAAATGAATACAACAAGTTGTAGCATCTGCAATAAAGTCTTTATGACCCAAACAAAACTAAGTCAGCATATTGGAACGCACTCATATGCTAGCCAATCGAAGGCTGCCCTTGGAACTAGTAAGCTAAATCTTCAAAACAAATATTGTGAGGATTGTGACGAGATGATCCCATCAAATAGTTATATAGCTCATGTCAGAACCACAAAACACAAAAACAGTTGTCAGCAAGAACGGATTGGAGATTTTCTCACAAAAAGAGCAAGCAACTTCAATGGAAGGATCGAGACATATATCCTCCTCAACAAAAATGTGGCTGTCTTGTCTCCGGAGGAGTTTTTGAAATCTGGCAAGAGCTCCATAGTACAACAACTCTATGAACGTAGTAGGGTACATACTACATTTAAATTTAATATGGAGCTCAAGTGTGATTATATGAAGATGGTGAATGATGAGATGAATGTTTCCCAACTTGTTCATATTTCGAAAATGATGTTGGTGACTTTGTCTGATGACATAGATGATATGTACAAGAAACAAGCCGAAGAGCTGAAAGCCAAAATGGAAGAATTTCAAGAGAGGGATAGCGGATGGACCTTGATTTCAATAAATTCTCTTGAAGTTAATATAAACAAGCCGTCCATAATAAGAGGGTCGAGCTTTATCCCTCTCCCAAAAATTATTGCAATGAAACGTGCATGCATAAATGTTGAGAACTGTGATGTTTATTGCTTTAAATGGTGTCTTATTGCGGCTTTGAATGTAAACAGTGGTCTGAGTCCTAAACAACGGAAAAACTGTAGAAATTTCAATATAGCAAACATTTCTGATGAGAATATTAATATAAGACAAGTTGTATTAAATTTTAAAGACCTAGAGTTTCCACTCCCATTGAAGCAGATACAAAAATTTGAAAGTCAAAATTATGTGAGCATCAATGTATTGGGTCACAATGGAACATCGCTTATAGGACCATACTGCATAACAAAAGGAGAAAAACATCTTCATATTAATCTCTTATTGCTCCAGTCTAATGAAAACTTCCACTATGTACTCATCAAGGATATATCAAAGTAAGTTTCATTTGTGCATTTATGCAAAATTTGTTTTCATCTCTATTTAAACAGTTACTTCTTATTATTTTATTTACTCATATCGTATTGGTATTTTCTATATTTTCTTCAGACTCCTTCGTTCCAGCATAACTTCGCATGATCATCAGATCCTAATATGCAACACCTGCCTATATCATACACATGATGATTATATGTATTATCATCATAAAAACGTTTGCGGGCAAAAAATCATCAGAATGCCAGAAGATGGATCTATTATCAAGTTTACGAAGCACTACAAACAGTTAGATGTACCATTTGTAATCTACGCAGACTTTGAGTCCATTTTAGAAAAAGGCAATGATACTGTAAGTAAAAGCACTACAAATGTACAAAAACACCATGCGTGTGCATTCGGGTATTTTATTAATTGTAGTTTTAAGAGAGAAAATAATTTATATAGGAATTATTTTGGTGAAGATTCGGCAAATGTATTTATTAAAAAATAGTTGAAGATTGTACCGATATTTATCTAAATTATTTAATTAAAGTTAAGAAAATGTTCATAACCCCAATTGAAATAGCTCAATATAATAATGCAAAAAATTGTTATATATGTAAGAAAATATTAAATAACGATAAAGTTAGAGATCATTGTCATCTTACGGGCAATTATCGTGGGGCAGCTCATAGCGAATGTAATTTGAATTATAAAACACCTCAGTTTATACCGGTTATCCTGCATAATCTTTCTGCATATGATATACACCTATTTTTCAAAGAACTTTCTACTATAAAATACTCCACAATAAAAGTGATTCCCCAGAACACAGAGCGTTATATTTCTCTTTCAATTTTCATCAGATTAGATGAAAAATATGGATTCGAAATAAGATTTATAGACTCGTTTAGATTTATGGCTTCGAGCTTAGATACGTTAGCGAAAAATCTTGATAGCAATGATTTCAATACTATTCGATCATGTTTCGTTGATGAAGATCATTTCAACCTGATTAGAAGAAAGGGTGTATTTCCGTACTCTTACATGGATTCCAAGACTAAGTTTAAGGAAACTAAGCTCCCTAGTAGAGACGAGTTCTTCAATATACTAACGAATGAAGAATGTGATGTATTCGAGTATGAACATGCTCAAAAAATATGGAGGGTGTTTAACTGTAAAACCCTCCTTGACTATACTGAGCTCTACTTAAAGACAGATGTTCTACTTCTAGCCGATGTGTTTGAAAATTTTAGGAAAATTTGTAGAGATATATACGATTTGGACCCCTGCCACTATTATACAGCACCAGGCTTATCCTGGGATGCAATGTTGAAAACCACAGAAGTTTCACTGGAACAGTTCACTGATTCCGAAATGTATATGTTTATGCAAAACGAAATTAGAGGTGGACTAGTTCAATGCTCGCAAAGATATTCCAAAGCAAATAACAAATATTTGGAAGATTTTGATTCATCAAAGCCATCAGAATTTCTTGTATATTTAGACGCTAACAATTTGTATGGTTGGGCGATGTCGGAATATCTTCCTTGCGGTGAATTTGAGTGGGTATGTGATACTGATTTTGATGTTAAAAAAATTTCTGATACTGCAGAGTATGGGTACATTTTGGCAGTGGATATAGATTATCCGGATTCAGTGCATGATCTTCATAATGATTTGCCATTTTGTCCCCAAAATAAGACCGTGGGAGGATCCAAAATCAAAAAATTAGTTGCAGACTTACACTCAAAAACAAATTACACCATACACTATAGAGTTTTAAAACAAGCCATTTCAAATGGCATCATTTTAAAACAAATCCATAGAATACTCAAATTTAAGCAATCACCATGGCTTAAAAAATATATTGACTTAAACACATTTCATAGGACAAATGCTAAAAATAATTTTGAAAAAGATTTCTTCAAACTTTTAAACAATGCTGTTTACGGGAAGACAATGGAAAACATTGAAAAACGTAGGGACATTAGAATTACTTCATCTTGGGAAACAACAAATAGGAATCAATTAGGTCTCAGAGCATTAATTGCGAAACCAAGTTTTAAGCAGTTGACAAAATTTTCTGATGATATGTATGCGGTAGAGTTAGAAAAAATGGAATCACTATATGACAAACCCATATATGTTGGTTTTACAGTACTGGAGTTATCCAAGTGGAGAATGTATGACTTCCATTATGGCTTCATGAAGCCTAAATTTGGAGACAACATTTCTCTCAACTATATGGATACTGACTCATTTATTTATTCAATTAAAACTGATGATTTTTACGATGACATCCGTAATGACATTAGTTTGAATTTTGATACGTCAGAATATCCTATAGATAATCAATTTCGTTTGCCGCTACTAAATAAGAAGGTTTTAGGAATGATGAAAGATGAAAACCATGGGGATATAATGACAGAGTTTGTTGGTTTAAGAGCAAAAATGTATTCTCTGTCGACTCTTCGCTCGGAAGCTGTTAAAAAATCAAAAGGGATCAAAAAGTCTGTAATTAAAAAGTTGTCCATTAATGATTACAAAAGTTGCTTATTCGAATCCAAAATCATCTCGGATGAAATGTTTTTGTTTAGATCTAAAACACATCAACTATATACACAAAAACTGCATAAAATAGCACTTAGCTTTTCTGATGATAAAAGAAATATAATGAAAGATAAAATAAAAACGCGTGCTTGGGGACATTACATAGACCGAAATAATGATGCAATGGATGTAGAATAGAATGATTCCTACTAAATTGCATGTAAGATGTCAATGAAAATATAATTTTGTACTAATTGTATTTATTTATTAATGTATTTCTTTAATTATTTATTAATTTATTTATTATTCACTTATTTGTTTATTAATTAATTTATGTATTTATTATTTATTTGTTTATTAATTTATTAATTAGTTTATTCCTTACATATTTATTAATTTATTTATTGTTTATATATTTGTTTATAAATTTATCTATTAATTTTAGTATTTTATTCACACAAAAGTATGTAAAAATTTAATGCTTTAAAGCTTTTATCTTTTTACCTATACCTAAGTTACCTTTAAATAAAAATTAAATATTAGATTAATGATCTTTTTTCTTTTTATATCTGTATATTTTTATTTATAAATATAGTTAAATTTGTATTGGTACTAAGATTTTTAAGAAAAAATGTTAAATAAAATATGGAAAAAATAATAATATATATAAATGGTTTTTATTTCAACTTAAATTTACTTAATAGAAATTTTAACTACAAATGTCCACATCTTTATATTTTGTTTCTTTATGAGTTTTACTTAAAAAATTTTTTCTTTCATGCGAATTCTTGTTTTTTCTTTTCATATCGCTTAAACATGCACAGTCTTGTTATCTTTGAAAGGTTCTGCACAAAACAAATCGAATTTCACAATATTATGAAATTCCATTATATTTCATTAGGTATTTTCTTATCGACACCAACTGCTTTAACACCATCTCATTTACGTTTGCTAACAGCAAATAGTACAATAGGAGTCCGCTATTAGATCAGCTATTAGACCAGCTTATTAGCACCTGGTCTGTTTTTCAGATCAGCTTTTCAGGAGCTGGTCTGGTTTTCAGATCAGCTTTTCAGGACGTGGTCTGGTTTTCAGATCAGCTTTTCAGGACCTGGTCTGGTTTTCAGATCAGCTTTTCAGGACCTGGTCTGGTTTTCAGATCAGCTTTTCAGGACCTGGTCTAGTTTTCAGATCAGCTTTTCAGGACCTGGTCTGGTTTTCAGATCAGATTTTCAGGACCCGGTCTGGTTTTCAGATCAGCTTTTCAGGACCTGGTCTGGTTTTCAGATCAGCTTTTCTGGACCTGGTCTGGTTTTCAGATCAGCTTTTCAGGACCTGGTCTGGTTTTCAGATCAGGCTATCAGGACCTGATCTGGTTTTCAGGTCAGCTTATTAGGAGCTGGTCTGATTTTCAGGTCAGCTTATTAGGAGCTGGTCTGGTTTTCAGGTCAGATGAAATAACTAAGGTCTATCTTTTATTAGCAGTATTTTTTTTTTCTATAACGAAAATCGTTTAATTCAATATATTTACTTATAATCAAAAATCCATATTTATCCTTCCAACACTCTACAAATTTTTTAAAACTTGTCAAAATTCATATTACTGCCAACATGAACCTTGTAAACATGCTTCATATTTTCCTAATCTTACTTAAACATTATAATTACATATGCATTGTCTCTTATTAAATGCTTATAGCCATATTCATAAAAATTTTAAACAGCATTTCAAATGTTGTTTGAGCAAAATTCGCTAAAATTGTATTCATAATAGAATATTAGCTTAAAAACGTTTTTTAACTTGCGTAAATCAACAAATCTTATAAATTAAATGCACCCATACTTAAAATAATTTTGAACTGACGTCGTTCTAGTTTTGCTTCTTGTTTATTTATATTTTTGACTTTGTCTGTATGTATGTATGTATGCCTGTATTAAGAATTATGCTTATGTTTGGCACAAGTAGAATGAGTCATCATTCTTCTGTCGCCCCATACAAAAATATACACGTACACGTACATATGTATGTATATTATTCTGCTTTCCACATGCAACATCAGCAAATATCATAATTGAAATGTATTAAGCTTCATTACCAGAAAAAAAAAATAAATGTATAATAACCCATTCTTTTAATTATGAAATTATGTAATTTCTTTAACTATTTCAATTAATTTCAAACGCCTCAGCCTACAGTTTCAAGAGAGATAGTTCAAATACTTGATGTTAAAGTGCTCCCACAAATAGATGTCGCATGTTTTCTGGCACTATATGAAAATACGGATGACCAGTTGCTGAAGGAGACAGCGGAGTTACTAGAGGCAACAATATTAAATAATTAATATTCAATTGTATATTTTTATCCTAAAATATTTTTGCATACACATGTACATAAAATACAATAAAAATAAAATAAATATATTCATATAAAACTATACAAATCTTCTATATTTAATATGCATACATAGTAAAATAAAAATAACTTGTTATCAAAAAATCTCCACACTAATTTATATTGTAAAATGAATATTACAGTTAATAAAAATTTTGTTGCACAAGGAAACTACTACATCAAGAAAATTCATCAATTTAATAATAATACTAAAATCAAGAGAGTACACATATAAACGTAAGGTGTTGGTGGTTGAGATGTATACAAAAATAAACAAACATACGTACATACATATAGTACATGCATATGTACATATTCGAATACATACTCATAGATTTAATATGTTGCATAAACAAATTTCATCAGCATGTTTTATACTTAGCAACACAATTGCAAATTTAATCGATCAGACGATTATTTGTTTCTAAGGAGAATTTAAAAAACATTATCATGTTATTACATTTGTTTGTAGATTTATATTGAGATGTCCAGCAAAAGCATGCACAACAAATTTATACATAATTTCACATCAACCACTTGACAAAAAATTTCATGTAAACAAATAGCGAAAAAGTTTGAGGGTCAACATAGAAGCGATCTCGAGCATGCATACTTCTCAAAATTTAATGTAAACAAATATTTCTTCCTATAACTGAATGTACTTACATATGTATGTACATACATATGTATATCAAATGTGTATACATTTATCAGAATTAATTACAAATTATTCTCTTCCAAAATCATTACTTGACAACAATTTTTTCTTCATTTCATTTTTGTTAATCATTAATACGCCAGCGAGTACAAGACGCAATCTCAAGAAGGACAGACAAACAAGCGTACAGCATAGATGGATGAATGGATGCCATTACATACACACAAAACACACATGCACACAATTAATATAAACAAAATTTATCACCAAGTATCAAACTACCACAAATTCCCACGGACAGACAGACAAACAAAAACTAACGCGCCACCGACAGCCTCCAAATATAAACACTCAAACGGAAATCAATACGCCCGACAGACGGACGAAACATAAACACATAAAATATATGTAAACAAACACCAAATATAAACACACACACATCAAACAAAGCCGACACCCCCATTAATTTTTTATCACCTCATTCATTGGCTAATTAACATCATTTTTATTACCCCATTAAAATTAATGGGGGAGACACATACACTATTCAACTACTCACAATGCAAATATACACAATCCATACACTCAGCGAAAATCTGCAGCTTACAAATAAGAATTCGTCACATTAATTCAATAATTTTTAATATAATAGAAAATGTATATATATTGAGATATCTAGAAACTAATGAGTTTTAAAAATGAATACTGTAAATTAATATTTTGTCCATATTGAAATAAGAAATTTCAATATGACTAAACCTTTGTTAATGGTTCTTATTAATTCAGCATGGTTTTTACTTATTTCAAGTTGGTTTTTCTCTGTGTGCAGAAAACTCTTTCAGTGAAAGAAGACGGATGTAGTTAAATAAACAAAATCTGTAATATAAACAAATTTCACACAGACAGACTTAACGCGAGACAAATTTAAGCATGAGAAAATATAAAGCAATCGTAAGTATAAAAGCATACTAGGATTAGGGAAGTCCAGATATATGATAGTATTTTATAGTACCAAATGTCGATATTGAAAACAATTTATTTCTACCTACATATAAATACCAGCTCAAGTACACACACATAGCAGAATTCATATAATTTCAACAACACCCCACCTTTTGCAAATCATGACGAGCCTTAAATTCTCCCTCAGATATACATACACAAATTCCCATGATCATACATACATATACAATTACAGAATTAATCTCAAGAACACAACACTCACCTACCCTAAATTATGAATAGTCTTAAACTGCTACAGACATATATACATAGATTCTCCCGGCTACATAATACAAGAACACCTCGTCCCTAATAAATCCCAATCATCTTAATTTCTTACAAAAATACATACACACATACATACACATAACCAATTTACCTCAACAACATCCTCACCTACCTCAAATCACGATCAGCCTTAAACTACTATAGACAGACACATCCACAAATCCCCATGGATACATATTACGTCAACAACCCTGCCCACCCAAATCATGGTCAGCCTTAAACTCCTACAGACATACCAACACACAGATTCCCCCGGTTGCATATTACTAGAACACCTCACCCCTCATAAATCACAATCAGCCTTAAGCTCCTACAGAAATACACACATTGAAATTCCTACAAACATACACACACACACACACACACACACACACACACACATACAGACGCAATCGATCTACCTCAACTACACCCCGCCCCTTCCAATCAAACCCTCACCTAAATTCTCACAGACAGACAGACACATCCGCAAATTCTTATGGTTACATATTACGGCAACAACGCCACCCACTCAAATCACGGTCAGCCTTAAATTCCCACAGTCTAGCAACACCTACATTACCATTAGAAAAAATAACTTTCACGTTTTCCCGTCGTCATTAGGAAAAATCATTTTCTCGTCGGCATTTGAAAAAACAATGTTCATGCATTGCCGTAGGCATTAGGAAAAATTAATAATCACTATTTCACCATTGGTATTAGGAAAAATCATTTTCATGATTTTCCTCGTCTGTATATACACACATAAAAACCGCCAAACTATGAACCGCCTTAATACATTCACACAAAATATTCCACACACAAACATCCACGGGCAGGCAGACCGACAGACAGACCGACAGACGGACAAACAGACATACACTTAATGTAAACAAAAACTCCTAATGTAAACAAAAAACATCAAAGCGCCGCCGAAAACACAAATTTCCAAGAATTTAACAATTTTCAAATTTTAATTACCCAAATTTAACAATTTCAGCAACAATTTAACAATTTCATCAACAATTTAACAGTTTCAGCCACAATTTAACAATTTTAATCGGCGCCAGAATTGGCAGTTCCCTACTACTTAAATATAAACAATCCATACACTCAGGGAAAATCTGCAGCTTAAAAATAAGAATTCGTTACATTAATTCAATAATTTTTAATATAATAGAAAATGTATATTGAGATATCTACAAACTAATGAGTTTAATAAATGAATACTGTAAATTAATATTTTCTCCATATTGAAATAAGAAATTTTAATATGACTAAACCTTCGTTAATGTTTCTTATTAATTCAGCATGGTTTTTACTGATTTTAAGTTGGTTTTTCTCTGTGTGTAGAAAACTCTTTCAGTCAAAGAAGACGGATGTAGTTAAATAAACAAAATCTGTAATATAAACAAATTTCACACAGACAGACTTTAACGCGAGACAAATTTAAGCATGAGAAAATATAAAGCAATCGTAAGTATAAAAGCATACTAGGATTAGGGAAGTCCAGATATATGATAGTATTTTATAGTACCATATGTCGATATTGAAAACAATTTATTTCTACCTACATATAAATACCAGCGCAAATACACACACGTAGTAGAATTCATATAAGAAATATCCAAGAAAATTTCAACAACACCCCACCTTTTACAAATCATGAGCAGTCTTAAATTCTCCCCATATATACATACTCAAATTCTCATGATCATACATAGGTACATATACAATATACAAGATTAATCTCAACAACACAACACTCTCACCTACCCGAAATTAAAGATAGTCTTAAACTTCTACAGACATCTATACACATAGATTCTCACGGCTACATATTACAAGAACACCTCGCCCCTAATAAATCATAATCATCTTAAATTCTACCAGAAATACATAAATACATACACATAACCAATTTACCTCAACAACATCCTCACCCACCTCAAATCCCGATCAGCCTTAAACTACTATAAACAGACACATCCACAAATCCCCATGGCTACATATTACGTCAACAACCCTGCGCACCCAAATCATGGTCAGCCTTAAACTCCTACAGACATACAAACACACAGATTCCCCCGGTTGCATATTACTAGAACACCTCACACCTCAAAATCACAATCAGCCTTAAGCTCCTACAGAAATACACACATTGAAATTCCTACAAACATACACACACACACACACACACACACACACACACACAACTACACACGCAATCGATCTACCTCAACTACACCCCGCCCCCTGCCAATCAAACCTTTACCTAAATTCTCACAGACAGACAGACACATCCACAAATTCCTATGGTTACATATTACGCCAACAACGCCACCCACTCAAATCACGGTCAGCCTAAAATTCCAATAGTCTAGCCAACACCTACATTAGCATTAGAAAAAATAACTTTCACGTTTTCCCGTCGTCATTAGGAAAAATAATTTTCCCGTCGTCATTTGAAAAAACAATATTCATGTATTGCCCGGCATTAGGAAAAATTATAATGCATTGCCGTAGGCATTAGGAAAAATTATCATGCATGCCGTAGGCATTAGGAAAAATAATAATCACTATTTCACCATTGGTATTAGGAAAAATCATTTTCATGATTTTCCTCGTCTGTATATACACACATAAAAACCGCCAAACTATGAGCCGCCTTAATACATTCACACAAAATATTCCACACACAAACATCCACGGTCAGGCAGACAGACAGACAGACCGACAGACGGACAGACAGACATACACTTAATGTAAACAAAAACTCCTAATGTAAACAAAAAACTCCTAATGTAAACAAAAAACACAAATTTCCAAGACTTTAACAATTTTCAAATTTTAATTACCCAAATTTAACAATTTCAGCAACAATTTAACAATTTCAGCCCACAATTTAACAATTTCAGCCACAATTTAACAATTTCAGCCCACAATTTAACAATTTCAGCAACAATTTAACAATTTCAGCCACAATTTAACAATTTTAATCGGCGCCAGAATTGGCAATTCCCTACTACTAGAGTTCACGAGTGTGTCCGAATCTATATCTTGTGGTGTGCCACAGGGTAGTATTCTGGGTCCTGTCTTGTATTTAATATATACTTGTGATATGCCTGTAAGCATTAATATCCATATTTCTACTTTTGCCGATGATACAGCCTGTATGAGTGTGCACGAAAACCCTTATGAGGCATCCCGCAATCTCCAGGAACATATTACCCAGCTGGAAATATGATTGAACTTATGGAGAATTAAAGTCAATGAACAAAAGTGTGTCCATATAACGTTCACCCTAAGATGAGATACTTGCTAACCCATTCGAATCAACAATCAAAATATTCCTCAACATTCCCAAGTGAAATACCTTGGTATACACCTTGATCGAAGACTTACATGGAAACATCATATTGACTCTAAGTTAACTCAGATGAAACTTAAGTTAACTCAAATATATTGGTTGATTGGCAGAAACTCAACACTCTGCCTAGACTGCAAACTTTTATTATACAAGTCGCTTTTGAAGCCAATATGGTGCTACGGAATTCAGTTATGGGGCACTGCTTCAGCTTCCAATGTCGAGAGAATCCAACGAAGGCAGAACAAAATTTTACGGTTAATAACATCGGCTCCATGGTACATCCAAAATTCTATTATACATCGTGATTTAAATATGCCACTAGTGACTGAAGAAATTGCAAAATACGCAGGCAAATATTTAACAAAACTCGAATCACATCCTAATCCGCTTGCTCGTAATATTTTGAACTTTACTGGACACATCCGCTTAAAAAAGAGGGACACACAGGCTCTTATACCTAACACTCTAGATGGGACTACTTGAAAATACTTTCCTCCCCCCCACCCCTTTTTTTGATTATCACTACTAATGTATTATTTATAACTACCACTAAGTTTATGTCCGACACTGGTCGGGCCTAATAATTTTTTTTATAGATTTAAGATTTGAATACTTATTGTTAGTTCATATATGAAGATACAATAAATAAATACATGCATTACAAAAAAAAAAAATATTCCTTTTTTATAGGTTTATACCAAACTTTCGACTCAATAAAGATGCGTTTATGTATGTACTAAACGCTATTCAAGACGACCTCATCATTCCGAAGAGATATACAGCAATTCCAGATGCAATAAAAGTGGCCGCAGCTTTGAAACTGCTTGGGCAAGGTGGATATCAACACCAAATTGGTCAGGACCATTTATTAGGTCTATCGCAACAATCTATCTCGCGTTGCTTACAAGAAGTTTGCATTGCGATTGAACGAATACTGTGTCCCAAGCACATACAATTTGAGCTAACTGCGGAAGAGGAAAACGAAATCAATACATGTGGTATTCCTATAAACCTATATACAAACATACATGTGTAATTATATTATACTATTAGTGTCATATTTCATTATATATATTACTTTTCCAACCAGCTATATCCCTTACAGGAGGTCCATTAGAATTTAGATCGTCTGTAAATTTTGTCCACGAATTATTTGCGGCTTGTTTGCCATTTGCTGACTGCAACTGTCCCTTGGCCATGAAATCCACTAAAATTTCAAACTGCCGTTGTTTTGTCTGTAATTTTTGAGCTTTTTCCCTAAAAATTACGATATAATACGATATACGATATACGATCTGGTGATACCAGACATGCGAAAGGGAAAATAAAAGATGCGAAAGGTAAATGCGCAAACGCATTAGAGAGTAGCAATCGTTAGATTTTGTAGCATTTTTCTTTCCCATCGTAATAAAGAGTAACCCCCCTGGGTTTGTTGCAATCTCTATAATTTCTGATCAAAACCTTTTTACCTTCAGAGATTCACCAGTGGAGCAATGTGGGGTATTGCGGTAATGAATTAAAAACCTATTTACTAAAACATCAAGGTATGCATAACATTTTTCTTTTAAATTTGCCAAGTTTGATTTTTTTATTGTTTTAACAAAGTTTTCCGCTTGGCCGTTAGTGGACGGATGTCCAGGAGCTGTTAAGATGTGCCTATTATTATTATTTCTCAAAAACCTTTTGAACTCATCTGACACAAATTGACGCCCATTATCATTTACAATTGTACCAACCAAACCGAATCTACAAAAAATTTCTCTTAGCTTGTTGATTGTAAAATGGGACGTTATTTGTTTCGTCGTAAAAACTTCAACCCATTTTGAAAAAGAATCAATTAAAATTAACAAATACCGATTTTTAATAGGTCCTGCGAAGTCTATATGTACACGACTCCAAACTGATTCGGTTGGACTCCAGGGTATTAAAATACTTTTCTCAGGGCTCGATTGTAGTTCTTGGCAAGGTCTACAACTTCTGACTAGAACTTCGATATCATTATCGATAGCCGGCCACCACATATAAGAACGAGCTAAAGATTTAGTTTTGACAATACCAAAATGGGAACTATGCAAGTTTTCCAGGACAGATTTTCGTAATTTATTGGGAATTACCACTCGATATTACCAAAGTATGCAACCATATTCAATAGAAAATTCATTTGCCTTTTCCCGATTATATCATCCTGATAAACTACTGGACCCGGTAATTTCCTTGAAACTCCCTCTGGAATATTGCTGATGCAGTTTTTATCCCAAAATGTAGCCTTTTCATTTTTAGAGTCCCTATATGGGTACTTAATGTACATAAAACTTGAGATTTCTCATCCAGTAATAATTGGTTGTATGCGTTTGAGAGATCTAATTTGGTGAATAAACAACCTCCTTGTAATGCCGAAAAAACTTTATCAATCCAGGGCAAGGGATATTTCAAATCAATCAAATGTTTATTTATCGTGACTTTGAAATCACCACATAATCGAAAACTACCGTCTGTTTTCAGAATTGGCACAATGGGTGTTCCCCAATCTGAGTGATCTATAGGCTCTAAAATATTATTTCTGATCAAATCTCGAATTTCTATTTGAGATTTCCATGCAGTAGGTAATGAACGCGGTTTAAAAAAAATTGGTTTAGATGTTTCATTTATTGGTAACGAAATCTTAACACATTTATAAGCTCCTAAACCATCACCGAACACATCTGCGAATTCCTCTTTTATCTGCTCACTAATAACACTTAAATCACGCTTTTCAAATATTGTATCAATTTGCTTCAACTCAAAGTTGAAAGCTCTTAAAAACGTTCTTCCTAACAAAGGTGGGTTTTCTGTATTTGTCACAATAAAAACAATGCTTTTCGTAAGACCTTTATAAGTAACTTTTGAAAGGAACTCACCAAAAACCGAAATGCTATTACTGTAGCTTATATACGAAGTTTTACACGGACGAATATCTTTTTCATCCACTTTTATTCTATTAAGAAACGATCTAGACGCTCCAGTGTCACAAATCGCTTCTACATGATGACCATTTATTATGACGGGTAATGTGTAAAGGTTCATCGGATTTTTTATTTCAACGCTAAGGATAGAAAAATTGTAAGAATTATCAATTTGAGACAGGTCAGAATTTTCTGATACATAATTAATTTTTTTCTTTGAATGACATAATGACGCTATGTGACCAATTTTGCCACAAGAATGGCATTTACTTTCTTTAAGTCAAGAGATTTGTGATTTCGCCATCCACAAAGCACACATTCCTTGTGTTTGAGTTTTTGTTTGTTGTTGTATTGATCTCTGCTACTGCCTCTGTTATCAGAGTTGTTTCTGTTACCTCGTTTCGGTTCCATGATGTTGCTTTTCCATGTGTTTCGTTTTACAAAGTTGATGTCGTCTCTTTCACATATTTTTTTTGAGGACTTGAATTTTGTTTCCATAATTAGCGCTTTTTTAAACGCGCTGTTGATACATAGCTTCTCATCTCCTTCGCACATTCTCTCGAAAATTCTAGATGGAAGTCCCGTCACGAATTTATCCAAAATGAAAGCATCCAAGTGTTCGCCGAATTTACAGTTTAAAGCCAATTTTTTTATGAGTGCAAACCAATTGGAAACGGTTTCATTTTCATCCATACTTGCACTGTGAAAGTTTTTTCGTTGTTGAAATGCGATGGTCGGCGTCGTAAAATGTGTTTTCAAAATTTCACATAAATCTTCGTACGTCTTGCTGACAGGGGGTACCGGGCTGCATAAGCTATGCAATACTCCATACGCTTCTGCTCCAATAGGCTTTAATAAAATAGACTTCTTTACATTGTCATTCGTGCAATCAATTTCGCACAAATATATTTCCAATCTTTCCTGACACAAGTGCCATTTGTCCACATTCGGAACAAACTCTGCAATAGATTCATCGTTTAACTTATTATCTAAATATTTATTTTACTATTGACATTCTATGACACCTCAGATAGTTGCCACACTGTTTGTATGGTAATTACAAAATATTTGAGGATAATTTACATATCATATCTAACAGCCTGTTTGTAGAACGCGACAAGGGCGACTCATGACGAGCCAGTTCATGGACGTTAACTCGCCCATATGTCAAATATGTACTAAATCGTACTGTTGCCAACATGTTAAAAAATTTTTTTAGTTTATATTTTTTCATACAAAATGGTGTATCAGCTTAAAAAAACGGCACCCTATTCTTGAAACACAACTTACATGCACATAAATAAAGTAAACAAATTCTGCATGAAATTTTTTAATGTTTCAAAAAGTATTTGTATGAAGGTAAGTACTCTAAAGTTGTTTAATATTTTTAATAAGTGAGTTTCCTGCAAGTGATGTGCATGCATAAATGTTTGTATGTAAATACATATGTATGTATGTACTCATAAGCAAAGAAACACCATCAATCATGGTAGGAATCTGCTTTGTTCGATTTTCAGTTTTGCAAGTGGTCCAGGACGAAGAGAACGTACGTGGCGTAACAATGCTAAGAGCAGTAGGAGATGAAATTCGTAATATTGGCGAGTTGGTAAGTAAAATTGAAGCATTAACGGCCAGGCGTTATTTCAAACAAAACCTTTGTTTAATTTAAATTTTAGCCATTACATTCTGTATTAGAATCGTTGAAGATTACTGAGAACGAGTGGCTGGCTGGTGGTCAAATAAGGTGAAATACGAGTAATTAGTATAAAAAAGTGATACAATTTTTTGCAATGATTCATTTTTTTATTTAAATAATTTTATAAAGTGTATTAAGTATAAAATGAAAATACATTTGAACATTAAAAAAGATAATACGAAAGAATTTGTTTTTTTAATGAAAAAAGATTGTAGGTAGGTTAATTAGTATTTAAAAATTGATCGAGAATTGTTTTCAAATGATTCTTCTTAAACCCAAACCAAAAAAGGGGTGTTATAAGTTTGTAGTGTGTGACTGTGTATATGTACGAGTATACATCAAATGGCTCGATCGATTTTGATTAAGTTGAAAAGAGACTTGATCGAGTGTTATTAGCTAGAAGCTGAAGGAAATTGGTCCAGCCGTTTAGAAGATATCACATCTTTTCTATATATATTCTGTTGACTCTGTGTGTCTTTGACGCCGTAGCTCCCAAACGACTAAGCCGAGTTTAATTTGGTTTTCTTTTCCTTTGAAAGTTGACTTGATTTAATATCTTCTAGTTTATACTTGAAGAAAATTGGTCCAGGCTTTTGGAAGTTATCATAAAAAAATAAATTTTCTTGTTGATGAAACGATAGTATCATTTCTGAGGTATATATGTATGTATGTTTGAACAAAAATCGGTTGAGCCATTGGAAGTTAAGAGTTCTCTTCTATCTGTATCTGTGGCACCATAGCTCCTAATATATAAATGGCTGGACAGATTTTCTTTAATTAAAGATTAAAAAATATTAAATCAAGTCACCTTTTAAACGAAAAAAACCGAATAAAAATCGGTCTAGCCGCTTTGAGAGCGACGGCGTCAGATTCAACAGAATATATCTATAAAAGATTTGATAACTTTCAAAAGCCTGGATCGATTTTCTTCAAGTATAAACTAGAGGATATTAAATCAAGTCAGTTTTCAAACGAAAAAAGAAAATATTTGATATCTTCTCAACGGCTGGACCGATAAATCAGAATACTCGATTAAGTCATCTTTCAAACAGAAAATAACTATATCAAAATACCTTCAGCCGTCAAGTCTGTACATGGACTCGTACAGATATACAGACACGCACTAGAAATTTATATCACCCCTTACTGCTACTAAACTGTAAAGTTCCCGTGGTCAGGTGTGAAAATTGCTCCATACATGCCATCAATTGGCTAAGCTGCAGCCCTGTTATCATTTTGATGCTAAAAATTTAGTAATCAGAACAAGAACAATCTTAATATGAAAGTTTACTTACCTTTTTCATGTTGGATGTTCCATTTTTTTATTTTTTCTTTAATTAATTATTAATTATTTTAATTTTTTTTAAGTTTTGTTTATTTCATGAACTATTTTTGTAAACACGATTAGAATTTTTTAATCGCCGGCTTTGACGTTTATTGTGAGTCAAATCGTGTTGTACAAACCCAAATAAATAGACATCTGCTACGTTTTTTAACAAAAATCGTCAACACTCGTGTTCTAAAACCCCAAAAAATAAATAATGCTAACATTTTAGCGCTTTTTATTGACGAGTCGTGTTCTACCAACAGGCTGTAAGAGTTTGTATACTATGTATGCATATGTTTGTGTTATACATATACATTGTATGTGTTTACGTTTATGTTTTACGAGTTTTTGTATTAGAATCCAGGCTGTCAGTTATTTGACTACAACGGTACAATTTTATCTTTAAGTGAAAGTCTTCTTATTTCTTAACTGCAAACCGGTGATATTTGATTGGAATAATTGTGGAATCTTTTGCTCGTTTGAACTCTGTATATGAGAAACATATTTTAGTAAAACTTAGCAATATTTTTGAGAATGTTTTTAAATTTTTTTATACTTACTAACAGTAGCTTCACTTTTTCAAATACATACATAGTTTTAAGTAAAACTAACTTATTTAAATAAAGTTAATTTTGTAAAACTGTTTTATATACACTATACTATTCAATTTTAAAATTTACTACTTAGTTTGTTTTTAAAATTGCTTATATTTTTTTATTATTGTTTAAGACTTTTTTATATATTTATGTATATTAACATACATATGTATGTATGATATATTAGCGTACATACATATTTATGTGTGTGTGTGAGTAGATTAGTAATGGCGGAGGACGACATGTTTTGGGAATTCAAAACCGGGAAAAAACAAAAACGTTGGCAACCCTGTTACAAATGGGGGGATTTTGGGGATTTTCATGCTGATATTGTGTGTGTGTGTGTGTGTGTGTGATTGATCCTTCGTTCGTGTGTATGTATGTATACTTGTGTGCACAGCTTTTGTTGTTGTTGTAGAGAAATGTTGTGCTTACAGTGCATGGATGTATGTACGTGTGTGTGTGAGTCTGATTCTTTGGTTATGTGTATGCATGTATATGTGGGGTGTTTGTATGTGTGTATGGGGGTGTGTGTGTGTTTGTGTGTGTGTATGAGTGTGTGTTTTGGTATTTACTTGTATGTTTGATGGTGTCCGATACTTTTGTTGTAGTGGCAGACAATCATTATACCCAGTAGGAAACGTCGATGGTGAAAATGTACTGAGTAGCTTTCGACATGTCGCTTGTGCGACGTATATACAAATGTATGTATATTCAAAACTTATTGACAATTCCACCACAAATACATCATATCTGTTTTCTCTTCTTCTTTTATACTGACGGATAGAAGAAAACTTATTATACCACTATTTGTACTAGAATTTTAGCGTTGACACAAAGACACTTGCTCCCAGTCTGACTGCAGGGTAGTTACAAGGGATCCGTGTATATGTGTGCATATAGTGATTGTTATTTGATAGACTTTGGGCTGCTGTTTTGAGTTGTCGTTGGTATGCTTATGTAGGTCTATTGTGTATATATACATTTATATGCATTTATGTTTGCGATCTCTGGGGAAATAATCTAATAGCTGCAGAGAGTGGCAACCCTGTTGCGAATGAAAGTGGATACGGAATGTATTAAGGCGGTTCATAGTTTGACTGTTTTTATGTGTGTATATGCCGACGGGAAAATGATTTTTCTTAATGACGACGGGAAAACGTGAAAGTTATTTTTTCTAATGCTAATGTTCGTGTTGATAGACTGTGAGAATTTGGACGTGATTTGAGTAGGTGGCGTTGTTGCCGTATTATGTAACCATAGGAATTTGTGGATGTGTCTGTCTGTCTGTGAGAATTTAGGTGAGGGTTTGATTGGCAGGGGGCGGGGTGTAGTTGAGGTAGATCGATTGTGTGTATGTGTGTGCGCGTGTGTGTGTGTGTGTGCCTGTGTGTCTGTGTATGTTTGTATTAATTTCAATGTACATATGTATTTCTGTAGGAGCTTAAGGCTGATTGTGATTTTTGAGGGCCGAAGCATTCTATTAACTTAACCGGGGGAATCTGTGTGTTTGTATTTCTGTAGGAGTTTAAGGCTGACCATGATTTGGGTGGGCAGGGTTGTTGACGTAATATGTAGCCATGGGGATTTGCGAATGCGTCTGTCTATAGTAGTTTAAGGCTGATCGTGATTTGAGGTAGGTGAGGATGTTGTTGAGGTAAATTGGTTATGTGTATGTATGTATGTATGTATTTTTGTAAGAATTTAAGATGATTGGGATTTATTAGGGACGAGGTGTTCTTGTATTATGTAGCCGGGAGAATCTATGTGTATAGACGTCTGTAGCAGTTTAAGACTATTCATAATTTAGGGTAGGTGAGTGTTGTATTCTTGAGATTAATTCTGTAATTGTATATGTATGTATGTACGACAATGGGAATTTTTATATGTATATCTGGGGGAGAATTTTAGGCTGGTCGTGATTTGTGAAAGGTGGGGTGTTGTTGAAATTTTCTTGGATATTTCTTATATGAATTCTGCTATGTGTGTGTGTATTTGCGCTAATATTTATATGTAGATAGAAATAAATTATTTTCAGTACCGACATTTGGTACTATAAAATACTATCATATGTCTGGACTTCCCTAATCTTATTATGTTTTTATACTTACGCTTGTTTTATATTTTCTCATACTTAAATTTGTCTCGCGTTAAAGTCTGCCTATATGAAATTTGTTTATAATACAGATTTTGTTTATTTCAATCTTTGAATACATTTTTTTTGTCATTGATGTCTTTTGTTGTTGTTGTTGTTGTTGTAAATATTCGTCTGTGTTTAGATGCGATATATTCAGTTTTTTTTTATTTGAAAATAAAAGCGTTTTAATTTTTTATCTGCGTTTACTTAAAAGTTTGTGAGGATTTTCTGTTTTTAAGTAAAACTGAATTCCTGAAGATACATACTCTATAGTAATAGCAACTATAATAGAAATACTTCTTATACTTAATATAAATTTTTTTAAAGTTGATGCAACGTTAGTAAGTTAACGTTAGAAATTTTTGGGGTACATAATTTTTTCTAACTATAGACTTTTTTCTTCACTTTCTACATTTGTTTTCGAAATCTTGCTTTGCTTTATGAAAATGTATAAACATTTTTAAATGAAACTGATCCGGCACTCCAGCTTATATACTGATAGTTTTTTTCTTTCTTTGGTAGTCAACTTACTTCTTTTTTTATTTTTATTGATAAACATTTAAAATCAAAAGGGAGCTTTATATTGAAATTATTATTTTTCATAATTGTTGAAAACAATCACTAGTTTTTTTTTGTGATGAAATCATTTGAAGTTGAAGCTGACATCTTTGCTTACTGTTTTAAATTAAAATTTTATTCAATAGAATAAAAGGAGCTTTTTTCTTACATTCTGATGCAGTTAAGATCGGATATGAGACTGAATTTAAATGTACTTTTAAATTAGTCCCAATGAGTGGTTTTCAGAGACTTTAGGTATACCCTTTCGACGGTTCCTCTAGGATACAAGATGACTTTGTTTGACGAAATTTCTGTTGCTTTATACTGATAATATTTTTACATTAATAAGGTACATATATGTTTGTTTTATGAAGGGTGAGCACTTTTCACTTTTATTTGTTGTCATATATGATTTTTTTTTTTTTTAATTTTATTAAAGTTCAGCGTATTGTGCATATATTTCTGAAATGTTTAAGTGTGTTTTGTGTTCCCATCGGACAGAGTGTACGTATTAGTTGGTCAGTCAGTCTATATTTTTATTTATTTTTTTCTTCTAATGTGCCACTCCTTTTTTCAGATTTTACTACTTGGAATAGAGTATTTTTGTCTAATTTTTCGCTGGGTATATACATTAGGTATGTAGAAATTAGTTTACTTACAAAGAAATGTATGTTTAATAAACAACTATTGTAGCAAATCGATCTCAAATAACTCAGTTACCTCTACCAGTAATTCAATAAAGTGTTAGAAACAATAAAATATCTATGTTTGAGAGAATTTTTTTGCCTCAAGTAGGTATTTCTACATGAGGTTTGCTGGTT
The DNA here is from genome assembly GCA_949987645.1 of Tachina grossa. Lineage (NCBI taxonomy): Eukaryota > Metazoa > Arthropoda > Insecta > Diptera > Tachinidae > Tachina > Tachina grossa. The sequence goes on along the minus strand of OX465274.1, from coordinate 109,781,594 downwards.
GACTCCTATCTCATTCATATGTAATGATTATCCACTTAAAAAAGGTCATCATCACCATCAATCACTCCCGTATACAATACATTCATGAGTTGGGTTGATCCAGATACAATTGCTGTCTCATCACCTTCTAACAGCTTTATATATTTTGCTAGTATGCATGCCTTAGCATGCTTCTGTCGATAGTGACGTAAGAGTCCGAGATGTAGTAGTGTTACAATTAAAAATCTTTACTATTAGAATTTACCAGTTCGCTCTTTTGAATTTTTGCAAAGTAGATACATATGTATGTTTGTATTTAAGTGACCACAAAATCATAAAATTTCTTTGCTTACAAAATTGTATGACGTGAGGATTTTTTTTTTTTTTTTGAAATTATTCATGCTTCGGCATGCTTTAATTTTTTTTCTGTAAATTTAATACTCATACAGATACAGATATAAAGTAAGATCTGTTTGCAGTATGCATGCTTCAGCATGATTCTAGTTGAAGCGTAGTAGTAGGGGAATGTTCATCCTGTGGCAATTAAAATTGTTAAATTGTTGCTGAAATTGTTAAATTTGGGTAATTAAAATTTGAAAATTGTTAAATTCTTGGAAATTTGTGTTTTTTTTTTTTTGTTTACATAAGGAGTTTTTTGTTTACATTAGGAGTTTTTTGTTTACATTAGGAGTTTTTGTTTACGTTAAGTGTATGTCTGTCTGTCGGTCTGTCAGTCTGCCTGCCTGGCCGTGGGAAGTTTGTGTGTGGAATATTTTGTGTGTATGTATTAAGGCGGTTCATAGTTTGGCGGTTTTTATGTGTGTATGTGACGACGGGGAAAATCATGAAAATGGTTTTTCCTAATGCTGACGGAAAATCATCTAATGATTTTTCGTAATTCCGAAAGCAAAACATGATAATTTTTTGTAATACCGAAGGCAAAACATGATAAGTTTTCCTAATGCCTACTGCAATACATGATAATTTTTCCTAATGCTTACTGCAATACATGATTATTATTTTTTTCAAATGCCAACGGCAAGAAATGAATATAATTTTTTCAAATGCCGACGGGAAAATGATTTTTCCTAATGACGACGGGAAAACGTGAAAGTTATTTTTTCTAATGCTAATGTAGGTGTTGCTAGACTGTGGGAATTTAAGGCTGACCGTGATTTGAGTGGGTGGCGTTGTTGCCGTAATATGTAACCATAGGAATTTGTGGATGTGTCTCTCTGACTGTGAGAATTTAGGTGAGGTTTTGATTGGAAGGGGCGGGGTGTAGTTGAGGTAGATCGATTGCGTCTGTATGTGTGTGTGTGTGTATGTTTGTAGGAATTTCAATGTGTGTATTTCTGTAGGAGCTTAAGGCTGATTGTGATTTATGAGGGGTGAGGTGTTCTAGTAATATGCAACCGGGGGAATCTGTATGTTTGTATGTCTGTAGGAGTTTAAGGCTGACCATGATTTGGGTGGGCAGGGTTGTTGACGTAATATGTATCCATGGGGATTTGTGGATGTGTCTGTCTATAGTAGTTGAAGGCTGATCGTGATTTGAGGTAGGTGAGGATGTTGTTGAGGTAAATTGGTTATGTGTATGTATGTATGTATTTCTGTAAGAATTTAAGATGATTGTGATTTATTAGGGGCGAGGTGTTCTTGTAATATGTAGCCGTGAAAATCTATGTGTATAGATCTCTGTAGAAGATTAAGACTATCTCTAATTTCGGGTAGGTGGGAGTGTTGTGTTGTTGAGATTAATCTTGTAACTATATTGTATATGTACCTATGTATGATCATGAGAATTTGTGTATGTATTTTTGGGGAGAATTTAAGACTGCTCATGATTTGTAAAAGGTGGGGTGTTGTTGAAATTTTCTTGGATATTTCTTATATGAATTCTACTACGTGTGTGTATTTGCGCTGGTATTTATATGTAGGTAGAAATAAATTGTTTTCAATATCGACATATGGTACTATAAAATACTATCATATATCTGGACTTCCCTAATCCTAGTATGCTTTTATACTTACGATTGCTTTATATTTTCTCATGCTTAAATTTGTCTCGCGTTAAAGTCTGTCTGTGTGAAATTTGTTTACATTACAGATTTTGTTTATTTAACTACATCCGTCGTCTTTGACTGAAAGAGTTTTCTACACACAGAGAAAAACCAACTTAAAATCAGTAAAAACCATGCTGAATTAATAAGAAACATTAACGAAGGTTTAGTCATATTAAAATTTCTTATTTCAGTATGGAGAAAATATTAATTTACAGTATTCATTTATTAAACTCATTAGTTTGTAGATATCTCAATATACATTTTCTATTATATTAAAAATTATTGAATTAATGTGACGAATTCTTATTTTTAAGCTGCAGATTTTCGCTGAGTGTATGGATTGTTTATATTTGCATTTTGCTTTAACTAAACGACGCTTCATATATTTGCATGATGTAGATCTAATAAATACTTAAGCATTGATAAGAAATTTGATATGTATACATACATATCTACAAATTGATTTTATGTATGTATGTATGTATGTATGTATGTATGTACATATATATGCACATACAAATAAGTGTTTAACTCAATCTTTGAATACATTTTTTATTTTATTTTTGGTCATGTGATGTCTGTTGTTGTTGAAATTAAAAACATTTTAATTTTTATCTGCGTTTACTTAAAAGTTTGTGAGGATTTTCTGTTTTAAGTAAAACTGAATTCCTGAAGATATGTACATACTCTATAGTAACTATAATAGAAATATTCCTTATACTCAATTTACATTTTTTTAAAGTTGATGCAATGTTAGTTAGTCAACGCTTGACATTTTTAGGGTATAAAATTTTTTCTAGCTATAACCTTCTACATTTATTTTGGAAAGCTTGCTTTGCTTTTTAAAAATGAATAAACATTTTTAAATGAAGCTGATCCGGCACTCCAGCTTAGGTACTGATAGTTTTTTTGTTGTTAGTTAACTTACTTATTTTTTATTTTTTATTGATAAACATTGGAAATCAAAAGGGAGTTTTATATTGTAATTATTATTTTCATAATTGTTGAAAAAAATCGCTGCTTTTTGTTTGTTTTTTGCGATGAAATCATTTGAATTACTTTTGAAACTTTACGCGTTTATAAAAATTATGTTATTTTCTATATTTCTTAATTTATAAGACTTTTAGAATTTGTGCTTTAGTGGTTATATATTCTATTATACGATTATGAATAAGAATGCAGTAAGCTGATGTATTTGCTTACTGCTTCAAATTAAAATTTTATTCAATTGAATAAAAGGAGCTTTTTTCTTAAACTCTGATGCAGTTAGAAGCGCTGGAGATTCTTTCATATAAAGAATTGGATAACATTTACTTTTAATTTATATGTTAAGAAGTACAGATATGAGACTAAATTTAAATGTACTTTTAAATTAGTTAAATCATAATGAACAAACATATTTTACTCTAGGATACAAGATGACTTTGTGTGACGAAATTTCTGTTGCTTTATACTGATAATATTTTTACATTAAAAAGGTACATATATGTTTGTTTTATGATGGGTGAGCACCTATCACTTTTATTTGTTGTCCTATATGATTTTTTTTTTAATTTTATTAAAGTTCAGCGTATTGTGTATATATTTCTGAAATGTTTAAGTGTGTTTTGTGTTCCCATCGGACAGAGTGTACGTATTAGTTGGTCAGTCAGTCTATATTTTTATTTATTTTTTTCTTCTAATGTGCCACTCCTTTTTTCAGATTTTACTACTTGGAATAGAGTATTTTTGTCTAATTTTTTTGCTGGGTATATACATTAGGTATGTAGAAATTAGTTTACTTACAAAGAAATGTATGTTTAATAAACAACTATTGTAGCAAATCAATCTCAAATAACTCAGTTACCTCTACCTGCAATTCACCGTCGGTGTTTTCATAAAGTGTTAGAAACAATGAAATATCTATGTTTGGGAGAATTTTTTTGCCTCAAGTAGGTATTTCTACATGAGGTTTGCTGGTTGACTCCTATCGCATTCATATGTAATGATTATCCACTTAAAAAAGGCCATCATCACTATCAATTACTCCCGTATACAATACATTCATGAGTTGGGTTGATCCAGATACAATTGCTGTCTCATCACCTTCTAACACCTTTATATATTTTGCTAGTATGCATGCCTTAGCATGCTTCTATCGATAGTGACGTAAGAGTCCGAGATGTATTAGTGTTACAATTAAAAATCTTTACTATTAGAATTTACCAGTTCGCTCTTTTGAATTTTTGCAAAGTAGATACATATGTATGTATTGAAGTGACCACAAAATCAGAAAATTTCTTTGCTTACAAAATTGTATGACGTGAGGATTTTTTTTTTTTTTTTTTTTGAAATTATTCATGCTTTGGCATGCTATCATTTTTTTTCTGTAAATTTATTTAATACTCATACAGATACAGATATAAAGTAAGATCTGTTTGCAGTATGCATGCTTCAGCATGATTCTTTTTGAAGCGTATATTCATTCACTAAGTTTGTTTGATACTTATTCATACACATGTACATTCTTAAAGATTGGATATCAAAGTCCAAATTCCGTAGTTTATCTATATTTTCTAAAGATCTGATAGCTAAAGAAATAAATAGAGCGAAGATCTTCTATAATAATCCCATTTTCATATTGTTAAATTTTGCGTTCTAGCGCTTTCGATGGGAAAATGTACATACATCTTTATAAAAAGTGATAATATGATGTGCTGCTGAATATTGCACTATGTTATAGTTTATTTTAAACACTGAAGTTTTAGCAAATTTCATTCAGACCAACAAGTTTAGAGAATTCCACTACATTTAGCTAATTATCTAATTCCACTGCATTTAGTTAATTATCTTTCTTAAGACCCATTATTCCTAATCAATCCTACAAAAAACTAGATTTTTCGTTTTAATTTAATTTTTATTTTTATTAAATTCAACATTCATTCTTCAAATTACTTTATACTGTATTAAGCAGCTTTTTCTCATTTCTTGAGTTAACTTTAATCGTCAACATTTTAATGGTGAGATAAATTTTTCTATTTTATGCACTAAATAATTCTTTATATATGTATACCAATCCTTTTATATGAACCATTAAAGCTAATTCTTTTCACATCATTCCTTTTAATGCTCAATTAAATCATTGTACTATTGATGCTTTCATATTAAGTAATGTTTAATCTTCTATTTATGTATGAGTTTTCCAAAGTATTTATTAAAAAATTCCTTAGAATCATCTGTTTGTAAGTTTTTTTGGTACCCGTACCACTTCAAAAATATTTTCCATTCCTTGGTTTTTGCAGTGCAGCTTTTATTTTCAGCTGTACTACAATTTGAGAATGTGTCAATTACATTCTTCAAAAATCAACAATTTCTATTTTCTGTAGAATAGTTCTCCATTTCACCTAACTTAGCTCCATAAAACTATATATATTCCTGTCATTGCATCTCTACAAGCACAAACAATTTTCGAGTTTTAATATGGAGTTCGTTTACTAAATTTCTTTTTAAAGACATTGAGTTGTTTTACAGATTTTTTCGATAGTGTGGTGATCTACATGTTGCACTTTCAGCTATTTAGACTAACATGTAGTTAATTTTCTAATCTATATATTTAATCGTACAACTCTTCAATTTATTTTTAATTATTTAATTCTTAGAATTTTTTTTCAATTTTATAACTCTCTTCCTTCTCTAATTTTATTTCACGTTGTAGTCCACCAATATGCATTTGAATATATTCTTGAATTATATCAATGCCTTAAGCTATATTATTAATTTGTTCTTTATTTTCTCGATTTAAGTTTCCAGAAAAATTAACTTATATCATCGTTCTCTGACGGAGAACGATGATAATTCTGTATGCATACATTAGTAGTAATTAAAATCTTTTTATACATAGATTTCGAATTCAAATTTATCATAATTTTTTGGTATTTTATCAAACATTAGAGAAAATAGTCCTAGTGTTAGAGCCCATATTTGACCACCAACTTGTATTTTATCTTCATTCAGTTTGAAGTTACTATCACCATTAATTTGTATCTAATTCATTTCTTCCTTCTAATACTGATAAGTCTTCGGAATTGGAAGTCTTTGAGTACAAATCATCGTCATCATCATTCTCAGTATTAGCATCATTAAATAAGATGGTATTATCAAATATTGTTCCTTCTGCTAGTTTCTTTGGTGTACTTGTCTCTATCTTGACTGATGGTTTCTCATGCTTTAAACTTGTATATTTTCAACTTCTGTCTTGATTTTACTTTTTTCTTTCATAAGAATTCTTTTAATATTTTTAGAACTATTTATGAATTCTTCTGTTATAGGTTTAAATGCATCTCTTAGTTGTTCATTTGTATCTATTTCACTAGTTTTTATACTACGAAGCTTTTTCTTAATCACATTTGTTGTCAACACCAAATGCTTTAAAACTTTCTCATCCATGTTTGCTAACAGCAAATACAGGTATCGGCTACTAGATCAGCTTATCAGGAGCTGGTCTGGTTATCAGATCAGCTTATCAGGACCTGATCTGGTTTTCAGATCAGCTTATCAGGAGCTGGTCTGGTTTTTAGATCAGCTTATCAGGAGCTGGTCTGGTTTTCAGATCAGCTTATCAGGAGCTGGTCTGGTTATCATATCAGCTTATCAGGATCTGATCTGATTTTCAGATCAGCTTATCAGTTAACAGATCAGGCTATCAGGAGCTGTTCAGATTTTCATTTCAAGATAACTGAGTCAGATTTAGTTATCAGTGTACAAGTAACTAGCCATTTATAACATTTATATACATGAACTTTAAAGTCAGATGAAATACGAAAAAGTAAAGTTTTATGTAGTAAAATTATTTTCCATACCAATCATCGTTTAATTCAATATCTTTGCTTATAATCAAAAATTCATATTTAGCCTTTCAACATGCTTTATATTTTTCTCACCTTACTTAAACATTAAAATTACATTATGATGATCTCTTATTAAATGTTTGGTGATTCTGGTGTAAGTTTTATATAAGAAGAATGAATCAACATTCTTATCTCTCCCCATACAAAAATATGCTTCCCATACGCATCATCGTTAAATATCATATTGGAATTACTTTGGACTGAAATAACAGATTCACTATCGGTAAATTTTGTAATATATTATTATTTTAATTGATGTAATTAATATCTTTATATCTGGGTTGATATAAAGATTTTGAGTAAGTTAATTTTTCTGGAAACTGAAATCGACAAACTAAAGAACAAATTAATAATATAGCTTAAGGCATTGATATAATTCAAGAATAAATTCAAATGCATATTGGTGGACTACAACGTGAAATAAAATTAGAGAAGGAAGAGAGTTATAAAATTGAAAAGGAATTCTAAAAATTAAATAATTAAAAATAAATTGAAGAGTTGTACGATTAAATATATAGATTAGAAAATTAACTACATGTTAGTATAAATAGCTGAAAGTGCAACATATAGATCACCACACTATCGAAAAAATATGTAAAACAACTCAATGTCTTTAAAAAGAAATGTAGTAAACGAATTCCATTTTACAACTCGAAAATTGTTTGTGCTTGTAGAGATGCAATGACAGGAATATATGAAGTTTTATGGAGCTAAGTTAGGTGAAATGGAGAACTATTCTACAGAAAATAGAAATTGTTGATTTTTGAAGACTGTAATTGACACATTCTCAAATTGTAGTACAGCTGAAAATAAAAGCTGCACTCAAAAAACCAAGGAATGGAAAATATTTTTGAAGTGGTACGGGTACCAACAAAAACAAAAAACTTACAAACAGATGATTCTAAGGAATTTTTTTATAAATACTTTGGAAAACTCATACATAAATAGAAGATTAAACATTACTTAATATGAAAGCATCAATAGTACAATGATTTAATTGAGTATTAAAAGGAATGATGTGAAAAGAATTAGCTTTAATGGTTCATATAAAAGGATTGGTATACATATATAAAGAATTACTTAGTGCATAAAATAGAAAAATTTATCTCAACATTAAAATGTTTACGATTAAAGTTAACTCAACAAATGAGAAAAAGCTGCTTAATACAGTATAAAGTAATTTGAAGAATGAATGTTGAATTTAATAAAAATAAAAATTAAATTAAAACGAAAAATCTAGTTTTTTGTAGGATTGATTAGGAATGATGGGTCTTAAGAAAGGTAGTTAACTAAATGTAGTGGAATTAGATAATTTGCTAAATGTAGTGGAATTCTCTAAACTTGTTGGTCTGAATGAAATTTGCTAAAACTTCAGTGTTTAAAATAAACTATAACGTAGTGCAATATTCAGCAGCACATCATATTATCACTTTTTATAAAGTTGTATGTACATTTTCCCATCGAAAGCGTTAGAACGCAAAATTTTACAATATGAAAATGGGATTATTACAGAAGGTCTTCGCTCTATTTATTTCTTTAGCTATCAGATCTTTAGAAAATATAGATAAACTACGGAATTTGGACTTTGATATCCAATCTTTAAGAATGTACATGTGTATGAATAAGTATCAAGCAAACTTAGTGAATGAATATACGCTTCAACTAGAATCATGCTGAAGCATGCATACTGCAAACAGATCTTACTTTATATCTGTATCTGTATGAGCATTAAATAAATTTACAGAAAAAAAAATTAAAGCATGTCGAAGCATGAATAATTTCAAAAAAAAAATCCTCACGTCATACAATTTTGTAAGCAAAGAAATTTTATGATTTTGTGGTCACTTAAATAAAAACATACATATGTATCTACTTTGCAAAAATTCAAAAGAGCGAACTGGTAAATTCTAATAGTAAAGATTTTTAATTGTAACACTACTACATCTCGGACTCTTACGTCACTATCGATAGAAGCATGCTAAGGCATGCATACTAGCAAAATATATAAAGCTGTTAGAAGGTGATGAGACAGCAATTGTATCTGGATCAACCCAACTCATGAATGTATTGTATACGGGAGTGATTGATGGTGATGATGACCTTTTTTAAGTGGATAATCATTACATATGAATGCGATAGGAGTCAACCAGCAAACCTCATGTAGAAATACCTACTTGAGGCAAAAAAATTCTCTGAAACATAGATATTTCATTGTTTCTAACACTTTATGAAAACACCGACGGTGAATTGCTGGTAGAGGTAACTGAGTTATTTGAGATCGATTTGCTACAATACTTGTTTATTAAACATACATTTCTTTGTAAGTAAACTAATTTCTACATACCTAATGTATATACCCAGCAAAAAAATTAGACAAAAATACTCTATTCCAAGTAGTAAAATCTGAAAAAAGGAGTGGCACATTAGAAGAAAAAAATAAATAAAAATATAGACTGACTGACCAACTAATACGTACACTCTGTCCGATGGGAACACAAAACACACTTAAACATTTCAGAAATATATACACAATACGCTGAACTTTAATAAAATAAAAAATAAAAAAATCATATATGACAACAAATAAAAGTGAAAGGTGCTCACCCTTCATAAAACAAACATATATGTACCTTATTAATGTAAAAATATTATCAGTATAAAGCAACAGAAATTTCGTCAAACAAAGTCATCTTGTATCCTAGAGGAACCGTCGAAAGGGTATACCTAAAGTCTCTGAAAACCACTTCGTTTTCTGATGATAGCTTTTCAACAAGAAAATAAGTTTGTTCATTGTGACTAATTTAAAAGTACATTTAAATTCAGTCTCATATCCGATCTTAACTGCATCAGAATTTAAGAAAAAAGCTCCTTTTATTCTATTGAATAAAATTTTAATTTAAAACAGTAAGCAAAGATATCAGCTTCAACTTCAAATGATTTCATCACAAAAAAAAAACTAGTGATTGTTTTCAACAATTATGAAAAATAATAATTTCAATATAAAGCTCCCTTTTGATTTTAAATGTTTATCAATAAAAATAAAAAAAGAAGTAAGTTGACTACCAAAGAAAGAAAAAAACTATCAGTATATAAGCTGGAGTGCCGGATCAGTTTCATTTAAAAATGTTTATACATTTTCATAAAGCAAAGCAAGATTTCGAAAACAAATGTAGAAAGTGAAGAAAAAAGTCTATAGTTAGAAAAAATTATGTACCCCAAAAATTTCTAACGTTAACTTACTAACGTTGCATCAACTTTAAAAAAAATTATATTAAGTATAAGAAGTATTTCTATTATAGTTGCTATTACTATAGAGTATGTATCTTCAGGAATTCAGTTTTACTTAAAAACAGAAAATCCTCACAAACTTTTAAGTAAACGCAGATAAAAAATTAAAACGCTTTTATTTTCAAATAAAAAAAAAACTGAATATATCGCATCTAAACACAGACGAATATTTACAACAACAACAACAACAACAACAAGAAGAACAAAAGACATCAATAACAAAAAAAATGTATTCAAAGATTGAAATAAACAAAATCTGTAATATAAACGAATTTCATATAGGCAGACTTTAACGCGAAACAAATTTAAGTATGAGAAAATATAAAACAAGCGTAAGTATAAAAACATAATAAGATTAGGGAAGTCCAGACATATGATAGTATTTTATACTACCAAATGTCGATACTGAAAACAATTTATTTCTATCTACATATAAATATTAGCGCAAATACACACACACATAGCAGAATTCATATAAGAAATATCCAAGAAAATTTCAACAACACCCCACCTTTCACAAATCACGACCAGCCTAAAATTCTCCCCCAGATATACATATAAAAATTCCCATTGTCATAAATACATACATATACAATTACAGAATTAATCTCAAGAACACAACACTCACCTACCCTAAATTATGAATAGTCTTAAACTGCTACAGACGTCTATACACATAGATTCCCCCGGCTACATAATACAAGAACACCTCGCCCCTAATAAATCCCAATCATCTTAAATTCTTACAGAAACAGATACATACATACGCATAACCAATTTACCTCAACAAGATCCTCAAATCACGATCAGCCTTAAACTACTATAGACAGACGCATTCGCAAATCCCCATGGCTACATATTACGTCAACAACCCTGCCCACCCAAATCATGGTCAGCCTTAAACTCCTACAGAAATACAAACACTCAGATTCCCCCGGTTACGTTAATAGAATGCTTCGCCCCTCAAAAATCACAATCAGCCTTAAGCTCCTACAGAAATACATATGTACATTGAAATTAATACAAACATACACAGACACACAGACACACACACACACACACGCGCACACACATACACACAATCGATCTACCTCAACTACACCCCGCCCCCTGCCAATCAAACCTTCACCTAAATTCTCACAGACAGACAGACACATCCACAAATTCCTATGGTTACATAATACGGCAACAACGCCACATACTCAAATCACGTCCAAATTCTCACAGTCTATCAACACGAACATTAGCATTAGAAAAAATAACTTTCACGTTTTCCCGTCGTCATTAGGAAAAATCATTTTCCCGTCGGCATATACACACATAAAAACAGTCAAACTATGAACCGCCTTAATACATTCCCTATCCACTTTCATTCGCAACAGGGTTGCCACTCTCTGCAGCTATTAGATTATTTCCCCAGAGATCGCAAACATAAATGCATATAAATGTATATATACACAATAAACCTACATAAGCATACCAACGACAACTCAAAACAGCAGCCCAAAGTCTATCAAATAACAATCACTATATGCACACAAATACACGGATCCCTTGTAACTACCCTGCACTCAGACTGGGAGCAAGTGTCTTTGTGTCAACGCTAAAATTCTAGTAAAAATAGTGGTATAATAAGTTTTCTTCTATCCGTCAGTATAAAAGAAGAAGAGAAAACAGACATGATGTATTTGTGGTGGAATTGTCAATAAGTTTTGAATATACATACATACATTTGTATATACGTCGCCAAAGCGACAAGTCGAAAGCGACTCAGTACATTTTCACCATCGACGTTTCCTACTGGGTATAATGATTGTCTGCCACTACAACAAAAGTATCGGACACCATCAAACATACAAGTAAATACCAAAACACACACTCATACACACACACACACACAAACACACACACACCCCCATACACACATACAAACACCCCACATATACATGCATACACATAGCCAAAGAATCAGACTCACACACACACGTACATACATCCATGCACTGTAAACACAACATTTCTCTACAACAACAACAAAAGCTGTGCACACAAGTATACATACATACACACGAACGAAGAATCAATCACACACACACACACACACACAATATCAGCATGAAAATCCCCAAAATCCCCCCATTTGTAACAGGGTTGCCAACGTTTTTGTTTTTTCCCGGTTTTGAGTTCCCAAAACATGTCATCCTCCGCCATTACTAATCTACTTGTGTGTGTGTGTATGTGAGCCGGTTTGGGGTAGTTCTCCTCGCGAAAAATGCTTATTACAAGTTTTGCTAAAATTCCTACCACATATTCTTTGTTTTACTTAGTCCTAGACGGTGGGAACAGCAACGTTTCTTGTCCCCTCGTCTCTATCTCTCCTTACAAACTAATCAACTAAGCAATAAGACTTGCATAATGTAATCTAGGACTTAACATTAATTTTATTTCCAGGACCAGTGCATTCAAACGTAATAATTATATTCGTAAAATTTGGAATTTATATTACGGTAACATGGAAATGTTATTTCCCTTTTTCGTATTTGGCATATTTCGACTTTGAATACGTCTGTGCAATAGAGTAAATATCACTACAAAATTTGTTATTTAATCTAGGACCGAAATTTCGTATATACGCCAACCATTTTGTTTTATTTTTAACTTATTTTTCATATCATTTTCAGTTAATTTTTATTTCATTTTAATTTCATTTCATTTTCATTTAATTTTTATTTCATTTTCATTTGATTTTCATTTCACTTTCATTTAATTTTCATTTGATTTTCATTTCATTTCATTTTTATTTAATTTTCTGTTGCTTGGTGGTATTTGAGTTTGTTTTTTTATATTAGTTTAAATTTAATAAAAAGTATATTGTTTCCAAAAAATTTTGTGGGTATACATTTTAAATCACAAAAATTTAAAATCTATTTCCTTTAAATAAAAAAGAAAGTAACACTTGATATACAAGTATCTACAACTGCAACCCGTAGTCAGATGTTTGATATTTACGTTAGTTTTCTTCATAGTGCAAAAATTATAACGGAGTCTATTGGCGATTTCTTTTCTGAAAAATATATGTTACACTATACATATGTAACATTTTTAAGTGTTACCTCACTCAAAGTGCTACACATTCGGTTTTACAATAGAACAAAATTAGTTGCTTTTATTTACAACGGTTACATTTTATCATTAATGTACTGTAATGTAGCGGCTTTTAAGGCTATTTTAGAGATTTTGCGCACACTTTTATTAATTTTAAGACCACATTGACATCACTAATTACGTCTAAAAAAATTAAAGCAGACACAATATTTAAATAAATATTTATTTATATTAATTTTCATAATAATAATTTTTATATTTTGTATTTAAGAAACCTTCTCTCGAAATTCTAAACATGACATGCAAAATAAAACTTTCGTTACCACAGTTGGAAAAAATTACAGTATGTACACCTTGAATAAAGTGAGGGTAAAATATGTAACATATTTATATGTTTTTCATGCAACATATTCAGAAAAGAAATTGAAAATTTTTCCCACAGTTGTATATTTTGTACAAACGAACACAGAAATGTAAAACATGTAACATATATGCAACATATTTGTCAGAAAAGAAATCGCTATATAATCTTTTATATCTAGTGGAATCTGCTATAAAAGTATATACATAATAGAGGACTGCGTAAAAAGTCTTGAAATGTAAATGTGTACATACGTCTTGTTTTATAAATGTACTAGCGAACCCCTGCACACTTTGTAGTGCAAAAAAGAAAATAAAACAATAAAAATAGCGACATCATCCATTGTGGGCGCATTAAATCGTCTGACATGTTGCCCAGGAAGCGTTTTATGAGCTCGAATCACAATTGCATATTCATCAGATGGCATTTGATCGAGAGCAGTTTGAAAAAGTCGCACTAATTCATTTTCAACATGCAACATATTCTGCAAGCGCTCAATAATATCCCTCCGCAAATTTGAGGAAATATCACAACGACAATCGGTTTCCACATTTGAGTTACCCACAAAGTATATTTGCAAAAATTGATAGCTTTGATCAGGAAGGGGTAACAAAGAAGTCGATGGTAAACTTGAAGATTGAGAAATGTTCACAATAGTACGTTTCATGATCATCTAAATAAGCATCAAAACAAACAAAAATACCTTGAACGTTGGTATAAAATTGTCCCGAATAGTATTTGTCACTCCAAATGAAGTCATTTAAAATACGGAGTTATACGCTTGTATGTTTGCCAGGAAATGATTTGAAATTGGTGTGCCACCAGTTATCAAATTAAGCAAGGGCTCCGGTGATGGATTCAATTCTAATAATTTAACATGTCCGTTTGAACAACTCAATCCAGATACCTCATGTTTAAAATTAAATGCCTTGCAATGACTGCAAACAGTACTCATGGGCCAATTGAAACCTTGTCATGAAAAACGTAATCAAAGTTTGCATCATAATTGAATGCAGCACGCTCCAAAGTACGTCGCACATACGGACGTGGAGCTGGATTTCGCAGAGCCCTACCACGTGCCACGGAATTTCGAGCAGCCAAAGTATTATTTACACGCTGTTCGTCACTTTGAGATGCTCTAGATGCCGCAACATTTTTATCATTACGTGATTGACGCCCTAAATTACTGCGCATACGTACCATTTTAAATTAAAAAATGTGGCTACACCAATTAAATATGAAGTAATTGAAATTTTATTTATTCGCGAAATTCAAAAATTGAGACATACTACGTTTATACGCCATATTATGGTTTTTATTGCGACTTACTAACTCAGAAAACTATTCGTGATTAACGCACTATTGGCAAATAAAATGCATGAGGTTGCCACACTTACAAATGTTTGCCAATAAAAAACAATAAATTAATAAATATTGCGCAAAAAATATTGATAGAAGCAAATAATGGCAATAAGAACCAACTATTATTTGATATTTTGTACATTTATACAATTTTTACCAAGGTTTTATATGTACATGTACAATTCCTTATAAACAGTGAGTTATTTTTTACCAAGGTTTTATATGTACATGTACAATGGTTTATAAACAGTGAGTTAATTTATTTGCAAATAGTTTTATTTGCAAATAATGCGTGTATAAACGTAGTAACACATGTCTTAGTTGAATAATGCAATTATTAAGAATATAAAAAGATCATAATGATCATTAAATGTCAGTCATATCATGCACTCAAAAGATAGCGACCTTGGAGAAAAGTCCAAAAATATTGATAGATTTGCAAAATTTTTATACAGAAGAGTACGGCACAGAACGGCAACGAAAAGTAAAAACTGAAGGCTGCGAACAGAGTGGCCACTTGTTGCCGAGGTGAGCCGGCAAGAAAACTGGTACTATACAAATTAGTACAAATAAGCGCGAAGAGGTCATAGTGGACGCCGAGCTGGTCAGAGCGCAAAGCTGATTGAATGCGAGAAAACAGTTCCAAAGCGTATTTCAGCGCCGAAAACATTGTTTATGTTATTTTGTTATGATATCAACTTGTTTGGAAAACATAAAAAAATTAAAAACAAAAATTTAAGAAGAAGTAAATAAAACATCCAATCAAAAAATGAATAATATAATAAAAATTTCGGTTTTTTTCTCAACGAAATAAAACTCAAATCATAATTACTATATTCTAAGAAACAACATCAACAACAATCATCAACAGCAGCAGAGATTCTGCGAAAAGCTAGTTTCAAACGCACATGCAAAAAATGTTTTTTCTATTTTTTGTGTATTGCATTTCGGTTGTTGTAATTTTGGGCATAAAATTCTTTGGAAAAAGTGAAACCAAAAATTATATGCTGTCATTCGTCATTTAATGGCATTCTTGTTGAACTTTTCTTGAGTACAATCGAGTGTTTTAGTTTATTTAAAATGAATGTAGAACAATTAATAAGTGAAGTTTTTGCATACAAATATACATAAAACACAAATAATAGATAAAATATCAGCTCTGATTCTCGCATCCACTATGCACTAGAGAGCTGCGTAAACAGTCTTGAAATGTAAAAACATCATGATTTTTATATGTATTCACGTCGCATGTATTATACTAAACCAATAATAAATGCTGTCGTACTATAAGCGAAGCACGATAGATGTATTGGTGTATGTGTATATCAGTTGTAACAAGCGATATCGCAAAACAGCTTGCTTGTAACGAACACTCAAAAGAAGTACTGTTGATTAGTGCATGCTTGTTATTTTTCATATTGTACGTTTGAGTGCGTGTGTAATATGTAGATGGTAAGCTATTATGTGATTAACCGCATACAACTAATGTTAATGCATGTGTGTGCCTTTGCATGTGCGCAGAAAATTTAAAAATAATACACACATACATGCATGACGTTTGTACACGCGCTTATGCGTAGAAAGAAGCTAGTATCACAAATTCTTCCGTCCCGAAGTGTTTTCTTCTTTACTCTTATACCTACAATACTCAAAAAATTTCTTGCAAACAGTGTTGTTAACGATTATTTTATAAGATTTCGCTGTAGTAGAACATTTGAAAAATCCCTCATGTCTTGAAAGTTCTTATAAGATGTCTTATGCAGGAGACTACTGTGCACACTTAAACTAAATTTACACGATTGAAATTTTCTTCAAAATTGCTCTTCAAAATGCTCGTGTAAACAGCAAAATTTCTTGAAAATTTATTGATAAAAATTTATTGAACAAAACTTTTAAAGATATTATTGATGCCGTGTAAATAAGCATTAAAATCGCATCTTGCAATATTGATAGCTATAAATAATTGGACAGCATGTTCATTCTTTTGATTCAATACATCTCATTGTAGTTCGCGCCCACAAGCGCCATCAAAACAATGCTGTTTTTCCTTTTATAATTGAAATATGCGCTTCCACAGTGTGCTGGTGCTATAATATCGATGTGTTTTCCATCTAATGCCCCAATTGAATTGGGAAAATTACACTTTTTATTTATACTCTCCCATTCCTCCTCTGTTGCTGCCATCTGTACCAATAGATATTATTGTTGATATGTTTTTTTATTTAATAGATTAGGTCTTACCTTTAAAAATTCATCTTTTAATACTTTATATAATGCATATATATACTGCTTGAATAGAAAATTTTAAGACTATTTTAAATTGAGGTCATATAACATGAAGCCTATGCAATCAAGTTATTACTGCAGTGCTACCAGCCAGCGAATATTATCTTCTTTAACCGTCACTGGTTTTTTATTTGTACCATCACTATTATCGACATAATTTAAAATAAAAATTTAATTTGTTTAATATTTATTAATAATTGCAAATATAAGCTAATAATAATCATTATTAATAATAATATTTATTATTAGTTCCAATTCGTGGTGGTAGTTCTAATTTGTGCTGCCACATATAACTGTGCTATCAATAGATGAAATTTACTATCTACATCTTATACCTGTATCATCAGTAGCTGCACACTATTATTGACATTTTATAAGAAGTCTGCGAATAGGAAAATATTTACGAAGTTGTAAGTTTCATGTGGGATATCTTCTAAATTCCAAAAATTCAGAAAATTACAGTCACCAATTTAAAAGAGTAGTTTTGTTTTCTATCGATTGGTATATGTTGCAATACGATAATATGAGTATTTTCTATTTTATAAGTAGAAAAATTTTGTCCTTATTTTTGTGCTTTCGACGAGTTTTCTAGGATATAAATTCATAAATAAAATGATTCAGAAAATGACAATCGTTGATTCTGAAAGGTATTTTTATTATCTATAGAAAGATCTATAATTTTATATCTGTCATACAATAGTTACTATTTTATACTCATTAAACTTTTTTGTTAAATTTTAATGAAATAAAATTTTTTATTTGGACATAACTTCTGAACTAAAGTAATTCAGAATATGAGAGTCACAAATATAAAAAAGTATTTTAATTTCCTATCGATTGGTATATGGCTGAATTGGGTACAATCAATACAATTTTATATGCAAGCACAAATTTTTGGTTGGAGTAATTTTCGAAAGTATTTTTCTCCATATGTAGTTATTCAAATAAAAATAAAGACGTCTATTAATTCTGATTCTACTCGTACGACAGCATAGAACTTGATACTTTAAAAAAAAAAACAAAAAATAATATATTTATTGTTAAAACAAAAGACCTCACTCCACAGTTTGTTTACATATTTTAATAGGCAAATTAACACGAGGTTGCCACTTGCACACTTAATGGGAAAAGCTGTATTATCACAAAAATTACAAAAATTTGTACATGTTTGATGGACTATAACTTCTGAACTAAAGTAATTCAGAAAAAGACTGTCCTCAATTCTGAAAAATATTTTTGTCTTTTATTGACTTGTATATGTTTGAATAGTGCACAATGAATAGTTTTGGTTTAATAAGACGAAAACTTTTTTCTATTTTTAACGAGCAATAAAGTTTGCTGGGCTATAACTTCTGAACTAAAATAAATCTGAATATAACAAATACACATTTTAAAAACTATTTTAATTTCTCATCGATTGGTACATGTGTCAATAGCGCACAAATAACGGTTTCGAGGCAAAATTTTTTTTGTCAATAAAAAGTTTGCTTGGCCATAACTTCATAGCTAAAGTAAATCTGGAAATTGCAGCTACCGGCTTTTGAAGGTATTTTAATTATTCATGGATTGGTATATGCGTCAATAGCGCACAAAACACCGTTTGGATTTTAAAAGGCAAAACTTTTTTTGTCAATAAAAAGTTTGCTGGGCTATTTTTTCTGAACTAAAGTAAATCTGATTAAATTTAATACAGATTCGAAAAGGTATTTTGACTTTATAACGATTGGCGTATATGTTAATTGCGCACAAATAACCGTTTTGGTTTTATTAGGCAAACTTATTTTTGTCAGTAAAAAGTTTGCTGGGCTATAGCTTCAGAGCAAAAATAAAAATTGGTATGTTAAGTACCAGTTCTTGAAGGATATTTTTATTTTCAATCAATTGGTGCAAGTGTCAATAGCGCACAAGTAACCGTTTTGGTTTTATACAGCAAACATTTATTTTTGCCAATAAAAAGTTTGATGGGCTATAACTTCATATCTAAAGTAAATCTGGGTATGAACGTTACCAGTTCTAAAAGCTATTTTAATTGCTTAATTCACAAATCCACTTGTATCTCTGTATCGATTGTATTATCATATTAAATACAAGAGTGTAACATTTGTTGTATGAAATTTTCATACAAAAATGAAATACACTATTACACTTTTATTTCATATGTTTTTAAAATGTTGTATTCAAAGAGAGGCTCTCTGAGAAAATTTGTATGTAGCTTGTTCTTCTTTTTTCATTTAAAATACGAAATACATTAATACACAACACAGAGGGTGTTCACAATTAAAAAACCAAAAGTGTATTTGATACACAAATATACGATAAAGATTGTTGTGAATTAAACAAATGTTTAATCGATTGGTACATGTGTCAATAGCGCACAGTGAACGGTTTTGATTTTATGAGGAAAAAGTTTTTTTGCTAGTAAAAAGTTTGCTGTGCTATAACTTCTGAGCTAAAGTAGATCTGAATATGGCAGTTACTAGTTCTAAAAGGTATATAAATTTTCTATTGATTGATATCGTATCGATGGCGTACACCAAATCGTTTTGATTTTATAAACTGAAAACTTTTTTTTATAAAAAGTTTGCTGGGCTATAACTTTCGAAATCAAGTAATTAAAAAAATGAAGTCTACTAATTCTGATACCTACTTTCGTCCTTTGTTGAATGGTATATATATGAATAGTGTACATCTAATATTTTTTTTATTTATTTAAAGTAAATTTCTGAATATAAATTTCATACGAGCACGTGGCACACATACACATTCAAAAAATGCACGTGTTCACACCGACACGGAAAATGATACCTTTTTGGCAACTCTTAAAAAAGTTTGGTACGTGACTGAAAAAGTTTTTTCAAAAGTTTGTTTTCTTCACAGCGACGATAGTAATGTGCTTCTATTGATAGCACAGTTTTATGTGGCAGCACAAATAAGAACTACCACCACGAATTGAAACTAATAATAAATTTAATTATTAATAATGTGCATTATTAGCTTATATTTGCAAGTATTAATAAATTTTTAACAATTTAAACAATAAAATTATCATTTTAATTTAAAGTAGATAACAGTGGTGTATTTCAAGACCAGGGATGGCTAAAGACGATAATGTTCAGTGGTTGGTAGCACTACGTAATTCATGACATATTAATTCATGTTGGCAGCACTGCATTAATTATTATAATGCTGCGCAAGAAAGTTTCTCCCAAGACATATCAAATTTATTAAATGTGCCTTGGTTTGTCCTATATTTTGAAGCACAATGCTCTGCCCGGCGAAAATTGCATTTTAGATGCATTAACGACGTTCTGGGTCCTTGTTTTGTGGAAAACAACTTATCAACTTTTCACTTTGCAGTTATCAAATTTTTCGACAATTTGCAGAACTTTTCGTTCCTCAGAACTGTAAAATTTGATGAGTGAAAAGTTGAAATTGATAAGTGTAATTTGCAAAGTTTTTGCAATTGTTATGCTCTCTTTGCGTTTCCTGTTCCACGTACGTTCTCTCTTGCAAAGTGCAAAGTTAATATTGAAAAGTGTAATTTGCATAGACTTTGCAAGAAATTATGCTTTTTCGTTCCACAATAACTGTAAATTCTATTTTTGCACAGCAAATTTTGATAAGTTTGTTAAAAATTTGCAAGGTAAACGATCTCGTTGCAAATTAACAAAATAAAATTCGTTGATAAGTCTTAGATTATTTTCAAACATAATAATCATAACCAGGGACAGGGGTTTCATGCAAATGCATGTTTTTCCCTTAACCATGATAATAGCAAGAATGAAATATCTTTACGAAACATTGAATTTGCGTAAAAATGGCATCCATTTGTGAGTGCATATTTTGCTGAAAATGCATATTTTTTCATAATTTAATCATAAATGCATACTTTTGTCTCATATTTTGGCATAATCACATGGTTTTGTGTCATATTTTGTTTTATTGTTGACAAATTTTTAGTGCAAGATTGGTTTTTTTTTTGCCAAATTTATTCGATTGCATTGTAGAATTGTACAACGATTGTACAATCAAATAAACCTACCCAATTTAGTGAAAATTGTCATTTTGATGATTTGCTATTAAAGCCGAAAGTAGTGATATTTTTTTGGTTTTAATGACAATGGATATAGAAAACAAACTTCATAGCTGGTATTCAATTCATTGGAGTGGTTGGAGTTAAATATAGCACTTTACTAGCTGAGCGCGGCAAACATTGTTTTACGCCCCCACTTGAATGCATACACAAAAATTCAAGTCGATAAAGCCGTTTAGTTGCAGTTTAGATAAACAACATAGATACCTGCAACGCCATCTGCCGGGATAATTCGTGAATCTAAACCATCCAGGGCACCACCCAAATGCAAAAAAATGCACTCAAATCGGTCCAGCCGTTTAGGAGTACTTCAGTGACATACACAGGTACAGTAGAATTATATATTCGTAAATAAAGATATAAATAGAATTAATTAAATTTGAGCCAAATACATCTATAGACGTTACACGCCCTTTTCCAATCCTTTGTTAGAACAAATTGAGAGAACTTCACATTCGAATATATAAAAAATAATACAATTTTTAAATGAAAATAAATAACAACACTTTTCCTTTCTATTTACGTATCACCCCTTTACTGCAATATAAAGATATCTCGAAAAATGGGTGTTTGAATTTAATAATGCAGAAAAATAGTAATATCATATTTAATCTTGTATACAAATTTAAAATAAAAGGCTTGTACACGCACCTCTTGAGGAAATAAAATATTTGTACATATATCCTTAATTAGTTGTAAGTAAATTTAAAACTTCTTTTGAACAAAAAAATTTTAAAATATGTGCATATTTTACTGTTTTTAGTGCATGTTTTGCGTTCTCAATGTCATATTTTAGGCACCTAAAATACATTTTTTAAATGCATGAAGTTCTTGTCACTGATCATAACAATATAATCTCAAATTGCCTTCGTATGTACATAGATATGGAAATATTTGAGCTTTAAATTACATATATTATTATATTATTTTGTATAAACTTGTTTTAAGCGTTATTATATATTCTATTAAAGATAGTAAAACCAATGAAGAATAACACATTGAAAACGTTACGTTCGAAATTTGGTTTGGGCTTTTTTAAAACTTCCTCACAAGCGCCTATTTATCTAATAATTAGATTCTAATTTATTAACCTTCAAATTGAAATGTAAACTTCAATATGTTCTAACACCCATTAGAGCTGGATCCAACTCGTTCATTCGTTCATTTTTACCACAAACCTTTCATCAAACCGATGTAACTCAAATGAGTTTGTGGCAAAAATTAACGATTGAACAAGTTGGACCCAGCTTTAACCCCCATATTCATAAAATTTAAAATAAATTTGAAATGTATTTTATTTTAAGTTTTTCATACAAAGTTTACTAAAAATGGATTCCAAATAAATTTTTTTATTTTTTTTAATATAGATGCATACATTTACAATAATTTTATAAAAAAAAAATATTTTATTGGTTTGAAAACTAGCAAATAAATTACATAATATGTTTATGTTTATATGTTTATAAGACAGAAATGCAAAGATGCTTAAACGTTTTCAGGAACACTTTGCACACTCACTTTGCAGGAGAACGCAAAGACTTTGTAAAGAGTACAATTACTTTACAAAGAGTGCAAGAAATTTAAAAAGAGAGCAAAGTCTTTGCAAAAATATACTTAGTGCAAAGTGAAATTCGCAAAGAATATTGTGGAACAGAAACACTTATCACCTCGCCAAAAAATTCAATTTGATAAGTACAAAGTGAAAAAATGATAAGTTGTTTTGTGGAATAGGGCCCTGGTCGGAAAGGTTGCTTGCAATTTTGATGAGCCTGCTGGCTGGAAGGACAACAAAAGTGGTGCTGGTAATTTTCTGTCATTATTGGCTTTGGAGCCCCCAAAATTCTCCATGTATTTTGGATGTGTATACCGAATTATCGTATCTAAGTTGATACTTAAACAAAAATTTATGTAAATGTATAGTTTACAATAATTAGCACTGCGGTTTTTAAATATATTTGCAGCAAAAAGTTAAGAAGGATGAGGAACTGGATTCTCAAAGGGCCTTTGTATATAGAGCTTTGGCCGAATGTTTTGGTGCTTTGAAAAACTGCACCGGAAACTATTTCTATACATCCTGCTCGTCAAAAGGCTGTTTTCGTATTGGGTGAATTGGTTTTTATTCCAAGGGAAAATCATTCGAGTGAGTGCTAATTTTTTTTTAAATATAGACAATAATTAAAAAAATAAAATGTATATTTTTCAATTTCAGATCATATCCTAAGATTTTGATGGCTGTTATCGACTTTAAATTAAAAAGATAATTTTATTCTTTAAATTGTTAAATATTTATTAATAATTGCAAATATAAGCTAATATTTTTTTTTTTTTTTTTAATGCATGTATTTATTTATTGTATCTTCATATGTGAACTAACAATAAGTATTCAAATCTTAAATCTATAAAAAAAAAATTATTAGGCCCGACCAGTGTCGGACATAAACTTAGTGGTAGTTATAAATAATACATTAGTAGTGATAATCAAAAAGGGGGGGGGGGGGGGGGGAAAGTATTTTCAAGTAGTCCCATCTGGAGTGTTAGGTATAAGAGCCCGTGTGTCCCTCTTTTTTAAGCGGATGTGTCCAGTAAAGTTCAAAATATTACGAGCAAGCGGATTAGGATGTGATTCGAGTTTTGTTAAATATTTGCCTGCGTATTTTGCAATTTTTTCAGTCACTAGTGGCATATTTAAATCACGATGTATAATAGAATTTTGGATGTACCATGGAGCCGATGTTATTAACCGTAAAATTTTGTTTTGCCTTCGTTGGATTCTCTCGACATTGGAAGCTGAAGCAGTGCCCCATAACTGAATTCCGTAGCGCCATATTGGCTTCAAAAGCGACTTGTATAATAAAAGTTTGCAGTCTAGGCTGAGTGTTGAGTTTCTGCCAATCAACCAATATATTTGAGTTAACTTAAGTTTCATCTGAGTTAATTTAGAGTCAATATGATGTTTCCATGTAAGTCTTCGATCAAGGTGTATACCAAGGTATTTCACTTGGGAATGTTGAGGAATATTTTGATTGTTGATTCGAATGGGGGAGCAAGTATCTCTTCTTAGGGTGAACGTTATATGGACACACTTTTGTTCATTGACTTTAATTCTCCATAAGTTCAACCATATTTCCAACTGAGTGATATGTTCCTGGAGATTGCGGGATGCCTCATAAGGGTTTTCGTGCACACTCATACAGGCTGTATCATCGGCAAAAGTAGAAATATGGATATTATTGCTCACAGGCATATCACAAGTATATATTAAATACAAGACAGGACCCAGAATACTACCCTGGGGCACACCAGAAGATATAGTTTCGGGCACACTCGTGAACTCTCCTTCCACAACAGTGAACTTCCTATCAATAATATAACTTTCCAAAAGCTTTTGAATGTTTATTGGCAGATATGTCTTCAATTTTAAAACTAGGCCTTCGTGCCATACTTTATCAAATGCCTGAGAAACATCAATAAAGAGAGCAGAACAATACTTCTTTTCTTCAAATGTTCTTCTTACAACTTGGACCAGTCTATGCGTTTGTTCAATCGTGCTGTGCTGACTTCTAAAGCCAAATTGATGGTCCGGGATGCACCCATTATCAGTTAAAATTTTGGACAATTTAGTCATGAGCAGCTTTTCGAAAAGCTTTGAGATTGTAGATAGTAAGCTTATAGGCCTATATGACTCAGTCTTGGTAAGATCTTTGCCCGCCTTTGGAATCATTTTGATCTTGGCCAGTTTCCAGTTATGTGGAAAATACTGCATTCTTAAAATAGCATTAAAAGTAAATAGCAGGATTCTTATTGCAATATGAGGCAAGTTCATGAGCATTTTGTTACTAATGCCATCAATACCTGGAGCTTTCTTCGGGTTGAGTTCAGCAATTACTTTTTGTACTTCACGCATCTTAAACCTTAAGGGACGAGGGGGTAGAGAAACTACACTCGGTAAATCAGCAGCACCCGTACATGAATTGGGAGTGAATACAGATTTTAAATGCTCAGAAAATAAGTTACCTTTCTCACTATCACTTCTTGCCCAGCCTCCGGTCGCAGTACGCAATGGTGATTTAAGATCAACGGGTCGTTTAAGATTTCTAGTAGCGCGCCATAAAGAGTAATTAGATGCGGACGTTACATCAAGACCTTCTAAATACTTTTCCAGTTGTGCAGTTTTTTCCGATGATAGCAGCTCTTTGAGTCGTTTAGTACATTCTTTAAGTCTGATTTTATTTAGGGGTGATCTGTGTTGTTGCCATTCTCTTCTAGCTCTCCTTTTTTCACATACAAGACGTTCAATTTCCGTAGAATAAATTCTGTTAAAGCCGGTCTGCGGATAGGAGGTAGTGGCGTGTTCAGCAGCCTGTTTAATATTTTCGTTAAGATTGGCAATATTAAATTCAATATCATCGCATGATCTAAGCTGAATGTTTTCTACGCAGTGACTACTAAGATATTTTTTGAATACCAGCCAGTTGATTCCATTAATCATCTTCACATATGAGTTAGTTAAATCACTCCTTAGTGGGTTGAAAATTGTAACTATTGTTGGAGAGTGATCGGAGGACAGATCTAGAGAGGCCTCTACATGAATTAAGTCCCTATGAATATTTTTCGTGACGGCAAAATCTATAACATCTGGAATTTTTCTTACGTCAGTAGGCCAGTAAGTAGGCTCCCCACTCGAAATGACATCTAAGCCCATTTTTGAAATTGTATTGAACAAGGCTCGGCCTCTAGGTGTAACAAGACGCGATCCCCAGTACGTATGTTTTGCATTGTAGTCACCAGCTGCCACGAAACAAGATCCAAGCGATTTGTAGAACTTCTCATACTGATCTTCGCTAACTGAAAATCTGGGAGGTGAGTAAATTGATGATATCACGAAATTCGCACAAAAATTTTCTACGAAAATATTCGTTGCTTGCAAATATTCTTCACTAACGTTGTCAAGGACATAGTGCTTGAGTCTTGACTTAATCAGAATTGCTGATCCACCACATGCTCTCTCTCTCGGGTCCTTTGTATCATATAAAGTGTAACCATTTATTTTAAATAAGCTTCTTGAGGTCAAATGAGTCTCAGAAACCAACATTATATCAATATTTTTTTCCATGAGGAAGTGCTCAAGTTCATTTTTATGTTGGCGAATGCCGTTTGCGTTCCAGAAACATATTTTTAACGTGTTCATGGTTTATTAACTAATGCTTGAAGCAGTGTATTCTGCATTCGCAGCATTTCTTGCATCATACTTGTCATATTTGTAGTAAAGTTGTTTATAGTTAGCACCAGATTCTCAATAGTAGCTTCAAGGCGACTAAAGTTAAAGCTTGAGTTTGAATTCGTTGAATTATTTGGCGGTGGAACATTTTGCGTGGGAATTGAACTAGTCTTAGCAGCATCAGCATACGATACACGTGAAGTAACTGGTTGGCTGATTTGAGCAAAAGTGTCGGAGTTCGCGTTTACTTGTAGAGCTGGAGTTAGCTTGGGTTTTTGACCCATAGCCTGTTTAACGAAAGAAAATACAGGGCACCCTCTATAGTTAGCTGTGTGATTACCTCCACAATTACTACATTTTTTTTCTGCTTGATCTTTTGGCTTAGTGCAGCTAGCAGTACCATGCAATTCACCGCAGATAACACACACTGTAGGTAATTTGCAGTAAGTTTTCGTATGGCCATATTCTTGGCAATTATGGCACTGTACGGGACCTGAACGCTTACGTGGCTCTTCAACTGTGATTTTTCGATGTAAGAGATACTTTACGTTATAAACTGGATGGGCTTCATTTTTTTTAATTGTATGTCATTCGGCTCCAGTTCAACCCGAAATAGGGGTTGGGGGACCTTTTCTCTATTAAATATGTTGGTAACATTTTTTACCTTGAATCCTTGGTCGACAAGTGCACATTTTACTTCTTCGGGTTCAACATATGAATCTATGCCCTTTAATACTATCTGTAGGCCTTTAGCACTCTTAAGTTGGTATGTGTAAAAATTTGTTTTATTTTTTTCGAATTCACTAACAATTTTTCGGAAATCTTTTTCATTATATATTTGGATTTTAGTTTCATCAATATTACCTCGTTTAATTGGAATGATGTGAAAAGTATTTTCACCAATGGTCGACAGTAGTTTTTTTATAAGCGCGTTAGAATTTTTTTCTCTCAGATAAATAGGTGGTGGCTTAAAAGACTTTTGCGATGATGTAGAGGGCTTGTCGTCGGTGTCTTGCAATAATGAAAAACGATTTTGACGATTGGTAGATGATGCGCTGTTATCCCTAGACATCTTTGGAGCAGATGAAATTTTTGAAGAATTTGGGCTTCGCCCACGCTTTACCACTGTTATATATCTGTCCATTCCCACTTGTACCTTGGGTTTTGAGCTACTGTTATCTGTAGTGATAACTTGGTTTAGTGATGAAGGCGAGTCCGATGCGGATGATATCGCAGACTTAAATGAAGAAGTACTAGGCAATGGTAATATTAACGATTCACTAGTTGGCATTGGACAAAGCGAAGTTGATCGCTGACGAAAAATTGGCTTTGCCGTTAAAAAAAGATTTTCATCAGATTTATTATTTATATTTTTTTCATTAAGAGTTTCAGAACTCACAGTAAAATAAGCATTTCTGCCGTTAGAACTCACTTCAAAATTTTTTTCCTTTGAGGTACTCATACAGAGTATTATTCTTCAAGGGAACTTTGTTTGTGTTTACGGTTTTTTTTTGTTTTTGCTATTTCTTGCTATGTAAAAAATATTAGTAAAGCCAATAAGCTTATTTATCAAGGTGAATATGTATTACGAATATTTTTTGTATAATTTTTGATTTTGTTGTTTTTTATATTTGTTTCGTATGTATGTATGTAAAAAAAAATCCGCTTTAATGTCTCTTCACTATGAAGGTTCAACGAGAACTGAACATTATTAATAATGAAATTTATTATTAGTTTCAATTCGTGGTGGTAGTTCTTACTTGTGCTGCCACATACAACTGTGCTATCAATAGACGCTCATTACTATCTACATCATATACCTGTGTTATCGGTAGTTGCACACTATTCTTGACAACTTATAAGTATAAGGTCTGAAAATTGGAAAATATTTACAAAGTTGTAAGTTTGATGTAGTATAGCTTCTGAACTCCGAAAGTTCAGAAAAAGGCAGTCGCCAATTTAAAAATGTAGTTTTGTTTTCTATCGAATAATAAGATAATATGAGTAGTTTCTATTTTATGAGTGAAAAACTTTTGTCCTTATTTTAGAGCCTTCACCGACTTTGCTAGGATATAACTTCTGAAAAAAATTAATTCTGGCAAGGACAGTCATCAATTCCGAAAATAACTTTTATTATCTATAAAAACATATACAGTGAGCCAATAAAATTTAAAAAATCACAAAATTTTCATATTTTTCTTCTTAAAATCAGTTTTGTTTTTGTTAAAAATGTTGCACAGGGCCTTTGTTTTCAAAATGCTATTTATATTGTTCTTGTTAGTTTTGTACAAAATAGAATTACATAAAAAATTCCAAAGAGTACTAATTACGATGCAAAAAAAGTTTACATACACTCTCAGCATGAGAGTTATTCTCTTTTGTTTTTTCTCTATATAATGGCTTTTACAAAAAATTCTTTGTGATTAAAACGAAGCAATTCAATATAAAGCATTTTTAGTTTACAGTTTTTATAGTTTGGCAATGGCGTTGCAATACATATTACGGAATGGGTAAAGTAAAAGAAATATCACTTGAAGTGAGAAAATAATATCAAAACTATATTTAGAAAAGAAGTCTTTGCGTGAAATAGGAAAACTTGTAGGTAACACCCACACAGGCGTGCAAACGACTATTAATTCATACAAAAAAATAGAAATTTGCTCAAAAAGTCGCAGCCTGGTCGTCCGAAAAAAATTTCGAAGCGGGAAGAGCGCCAAATTATAAATGCAGTTAAAGCAGATCCCAAAAAGTCAGCTCCTAAATTACAGGGCGAATAACTTAAAACCACAAATACAAGTGTTCACTCGCAAACAATTAGAAATGTTCTGCACAGAGCTGGTTACAATGCTAGAAGACCTCGTAGAAAGCCATTAATAACCGCTACTAACAAGAAAAAAATGCTGGATTTCGCAAAGGAGCATGTGAATAAGCCAGATCTGTTTTGGAACAATATATTATTTAAGGCCGTGATACACTATCATACAAAGTCGTGCGATCTACGAAAATATACAACCCTGGTGTGATGAATTGTTATTGTTTTTTGAAAATTTTCATAAACTCCATCATAACAGCGTTGTACTTTTTCGTAGATCGTACGACTTTGTATGATAGTGTATCATGGCCTTTAGCGATGAATCTAAATACAATATTTTTGGCCCGGATGGAGCGAACAAAGTTTGCAGAAAGACCAATGAGGAAATGCATTTAAAAAATTTAATTCCAACGATCAAACACGGTGGGGGTAGCGTCATGGTCATGCAGCAGGTGTGGGAAAAATGGTTTTTATAGAAAATTAGATGGATAAACATTTATATTTGAACATTCTACGAAATAACCTAAAACAAAGTGCGTATCTTTTGGGATTAGAAGAAAGCACATTTCTTTTCCAGCACGATAATGACCCCAAACATACGTCATACTTGGTCAAGGAATGGCTGCTATACAATTGCAAGCAACTACATACACCCCCGCAATCGCCAGACATTAACCCCATCGAACATGTATGGGATTTGTTGGAAAAACACATTAGAAAGCATACCATCAGCTCCAAGGAGTCTTTAAAACATGCTTTGTCAACAGAATGGGCCAAAATAATAGGAAATGATACCAAAAAATTTGCTACAAGCATGCTTCGACGCCTACAAGCAGTAATAAATGCTAATGGAGGGCCTACTAAATATTGACTTTGCATTCACTTTGTTCTTGGTTTCCCATTTATATACATTTTTATTTTTTAATAAGTGTACTTAAACTTTTTTGATATGAATTCACTGATGCTTAGATGTTGGTTTGCATTATATTTTAGAATTTTAAGGTTTTGTTTAAACAAAGAGACTGAATTTATGTTCCTCAGTATATATTTGAAAAATAAATATAAATTTTGTTAAATGTTTAAAAAACAATATGTTTCATGCATTTGTTCTTCTGTGCGACGGGTGTACTTAAACTTAATTGGCTCACTGTGTGTGTAAATACCTTAAAGTAAATATTTATTATTTTATAGGCATAAAAGTTTTTTTTGGTAAATTTTCGTTACAAAAATTTTTTTATTGAGCTATAACTTCTGAAATAAAGTATTTCAGAATATGACAAAAATTATTTCTGAAAGGTATTTAAACCCTCTAACCAATGGCATATACCTTAATAGGGTACAAGAGACAATTTTCTATTTATATTCAACAAGAAAATTCTAAACGCAATTTTCAAGAGCATTTTTCTCCCCTAGAAACTAAAATAAAAATAATGACAGCTAGTAAATCTGATTCTGCTCACACAGTAGCATTAAGATTAGTAAATTTTATTGAAATACAGTTTAAACTTATAGCACATTTATATTGCACCGAAATCTAGTAGTTATGAGATTTTGAGCAAAATCTAGTGGATTTTCGCTAGATTATCCATACAAAACTAAATCTAATTTGTTACTAGATTTTTATCAAATCTACTCATAATCTGCTAGTACTTAGAAATACAGCTATGATTTTTTCCAAACTATACCAAAAATACTACGGTGTACAAGAAAAATTGACATTTGATTTAAAAATATTAAAAACGGAAAAAGTCATTAAAATTTATAAAATAAAATAATAATTTCAACAAGAAATTCTCGTGGTACCTTCATAGCGAACAGTAGATTAGCGGAATTTTACTTACATACAAACAAAAAATTATACAAAAAATATTCGTAGTACATATTATTCGTAATAGGTACATACTGACTTTAATAAATAAGCTTTATGCTTTGCAATCATTTTTTTACATAGTAGAAATAACAGAAACAAAAAAAAAAAAAAAAATAACCGCAAACAAAAAAAAACATAAACAAAGCTACATTGAATACTCTGTATGTGTACCTCGAAACAAATAAACAATCAAAAATAACAAAAACAAAAAAAGACCGCAAACAAAAAAAAAACACAAACAAATAACCCTTGAGGAATTCTTTGTATGAGTGCCTCAAATACAAAAAAATTTGAAGTGAGTTCTAACGGCAGAAATGCTTAATGAAAAAAATATAAATAATAAATCTGATGAAAACCTTTTTTTAACGGCAAAGCCAATTTTTCGTCAGCGATCAACTTCGCTTTGTCCAATGCCAAATAGTAATGATGCATTAACATTACAGTTGCCTAGTACTTCTTCATACAAGCCAGTAATATCACCCCCTTCAGGCTCGTATTCATCACTTAACAAAGTTATCACTACAGATAACAGCGGCTCGAAACTCAAGGTACAAGGCGGAATGGACAGATATATAACCGTAGTAAACCGTGGGCGAAGCCCGAATTCTTAAAAAATTTTATCTGCTCCAAAAATGTCTAGGGATAACAGCGCAGCCTCAACTAATCGCCAAAATCGCTTTAAAATTTTGCAAGATGAGAACGACAAACCCGATGTATCCTCGAATAAAACATCCAAGCCGCCACCAATCTATTTGAGAGAGAAAAATTCAAATGCCCTTATTAAAAATTAATTTCGGTCATTGGTGAGAATAAATTTCACATTGTCCCAATAAAACGTGGCAACATCGATGAAACCAAAATTCAAATTTATGACGAAAAAGATTTCCGCAAAATGGTTTCTGAATTTGAAAAAAATAAAACAAGCTTCTACACATACCAGCTTAAGAGTGCTACAGGCCTGTAGATCGCATTGAAGGGCATAGATTCCTGTGTTGTTCCTGAAGAAATAAAAGATGCACTCGTCCTCCAGGGATTTAAGGTAAAAAATGTATCTAACATAATAAGCAGAGAAAAGGTACCCCAACCCTTATTTCGTGTTGAACTGGAGCCGAATGATATACAGTTGAAAAAAAAATGAGACTCATCCTATTTATAGCCTAAAATACCTTTTATATAGAAAAATCACAGTTGAAGAGCCACATAATTGCCAAGAATATGGCCATACAAAAACTTACTGCAATTTACCTACTGTTTGTGTTGTGTGCGGCGAATTACACGGCACTGCTAGTTGTACTAAACCAAAAGATCAAGCGGAAAAAATGCAGTAATTCTGGAGGTAATCACGCCGCTAACTACAGAGGTTGTCCTGTGTACTCTTTCGTAAAGAAGACTATGGTGCAAAAACCTAAATTAGCTCCAGTTCAAACAACAAACGCTTCCTCGGCCACTTTTGCGCAAATTAGCCAACCAGTTACTTCCCGTGTATCGTTTGCAGATGCTGCTAAGACAAATTCAATTCCCACAAAAAATGTTTCCCCACTAAATAATTTAACAAATACAAACTCAAACTTTAATTTTAATCGCCTTGAAGCCACTTTTGAAAATCTTGTGCAAACTATCAACAACTTTACAACAAATATGACTAGCATGATGCAAGAAATGCTACGAATGCAGAATACACTACATCAAGCATTAATTAACAAGCCTTGAACACGTTAAAAATATGTTTCTGGAACGCAAACGGCATTCGCCAACATAAAAATGAACTTGAGCACTTCCTTGCGGAAAAAATTATTGATGTAATGTTGGTCTCTGAGAGTTCTAGAAGCCTCTTTAAAATGAATGGCTACACATTATATGATACAAAGGACCCTAGAGGGAGAGCATACGGTGGAGCAGCAATTCTAATAAAGTCAAGACTCAAGCACTATATTCTTGACAACATTTGTGAAGAACATCTACAAGCAACAAACACCTGCGTTGAGAATTTTTGTTCAAATTTCGTGATATCTTCAATTTACTCCCCTCCTAGATTTTCAATCACTGAGGATCAATACGAGAAATTCTACAAATCTCTTGGACCTTGTTTCGTAGCAGCTGGCGACTACAATGCTAAGCATACGTTCTGGGGTTCGCGTCTTATTACGCCTAGACGTAGGGCGTTGTTCAACACAATTTCAAAAATGGGCTTGGATATTATTTCGAGTGGGGAGCCCATTTATTGGCCTTCTGACATACAAAAAATTCCGGATGTTATAGATTTTGGCGTTATAAGAAATATCTCTAGAGATTTAATTCAGTTTCAAACTTCTCTTGATCTCTCATCCGATCACTCGCCAACGATCATTACAATTTGTAGCCCATTAAGAAGTAACTTACCTGACCCATATGTAAAGATGATCAATCGTGTTATTTGGCTGGGGTTCAAAAAATATCTCAGTAGTCATTGCACGGAAAATATTACGCTAAGAACACCCAAAGATATTGAATCTAGTATTGCCAATCTTAACAAAAATATTAAACAGGCTGCTGAACATGCCACTACCTCTCATCCGCAAACTGGGTTTAATAAAATTTATTCTTCAGACATTGAACGTCTCATACGTGAAAAAAGAAGAGCTAGAAGAGAATGGCAACAGCACAGATCACCCCAAAATAAAATTAGATTTAAAGAGTGCACGAAACGACTCCAAGAGTTGCTTGCATCTGAGAAAACTGTATCTTTTAAAAATTATCTGGAAGGTCTTGATGTCACACCAGCATCTAATTTCTCTTTGTGGCGCGCTGCTAAAAAGCTTAAAAGACCCGTTGAGTTTAAACCACCTCTGCGGACTTCGACCGGTGATTGGGCAAGAAGCGATACTGAAAAAGGTAAAATATTTGCCTAGCATTTAAAATCCCTATTTACCCCAAATACATCTACTGGTGTTGCTCATTTGCCGAGTGTAGTTGCTCGTCCCCCTCGACCCTTAAAGTTTAAGATGCGTGATGTACATAAACTAATTGCTGAGCTCAACCCGAAGAAAGCTCCAGGTATTGATGGTATTAGTAACAAGATGCTGATGAATCTGCCTCGCACTGCAACTAGAAACTTACTATTTATTTTTAATGCCATATTACGACTAGAGTATTATCCACACAGCTGGAAGCTTGCCAAGGTCAAAATGATTCTAAAGCCGGGCAAAGATCTAACTAAAGCTCAGTCTTACAGGCCAATAAGTTTACTATCAACAATATCAAAGCTTTTCGAAAAACTGCTCATGACAAAATTATCCCCAATTCTAAGTGATAGTGGGTGCATACCGGATCATCAATTTGGTTTTAGAAGTCAGCATAGTACCATTGAACAAACGCATAGATTGGTTCAAGTTATAAGAAGAACATTTGAAGAAAAGAAGTATTGTTCTACTCTCTTTATTGATGTTTCTCAGGCAATTGATGAAGTATGGCATGAAGGCCTAATTTTAAAATTGAAGACATATCTACCAATAAATTTTCTAAAGCTATTGGAAAGTTATATTCTATCCCGGAAATTCATTGTTGTGGAATGAGACTTCATAGGTGTTCCCGAATCTATATCTGCCGATGTGCCACAGGGGATCAGTTTTGTATTTGATTTATACTTGTGATATACCTGTTAGCACTAAAATCCATACATCTACTTTTGCCGATGATACAGCCATCTTTAGCATGCATGAAAACCCTCACAATGCATCTTGATATCTTCAGGAACATATTACCCAACTGGAACTATGGTTAAAGTTATGGAGAATTAAAGTAAATGAGCAGAAATGTGCGCAGGTAACATTTACTATCAGAAAAGATACTTGTTCCCCCATTAGAATCAATAATAAAATTGCTCCTCAACATTCACATGTAAAATACCTTGGTATATACCTTGATCGACGGCTTACATGGAAACAACACATTGATTCTAAACTAACACAAATTAAACTAAAATTAGCTCAGGTACATTGACTGATTGGTAGAAATTCAACTCTCAGTCTAGATTGCAAATTTTTGATATACAAGTCACTTTTGAAACCTATATGGTGCTACGGAATTCAACTATGGAGCACTGCTTTAGTTTCCAATGTCGAGAGAATCCAACGAAGGCAAAACAAAATTTTACGTATGATAACTTCGGCTCCATGGTACATCAAAAATTCAAATATACATCGTGATTTGAATATGCCGCTAGTGATTGAAGAAATTGGAAAATACGCAAATATTTAACAAAACTCGAATCACATCCTAATCCGCTTGCTCGTAATATTTTGAACTTTACTGGACACATCTGCCTAAAAAAGAGGGACACAAGGGCTCTTATACTCAACACTCCAGATGGAACTACTTTTTTTTAATGCATGTTTTTTTTATTTATTGTATCTTCAAATATGAACTAACAATAAGTATTCAAATCTTAAATCTATAAAAAAATTATTAGGCCCGACCAATGTCGGACATAAGCTTAGTGATAGTTATTAATAATACATAAGTAGTGATAAGCAACAAAAAGAAAAAAGTGTTTTCAAGCAGCTTCATCATCTAGAGTGTTGAATATTAGAGCCCGTGTATCTCTCTTTTTTAAGCGGATGTGCCCAGTAAAGTTCAAAATATTACGAGCAAGCGGATTAGGATGTGACTCGAGTTTTGTTAGATATTTGCCTGCGTATTTTACAATTTCTTCAGTCACTAGTGGCATATTCAAATCGCGATGTATATTTGAATTTTTGATGTACCATGGAGCCGATGTTATCATGCGTAAAATTTTGTTTTGCCTTCGTTGGATTCTCTCGACATTGGAAGCTGAAGCAGTGCCCCATAACTGAATTCCGTAACACCATATTGGCTTTAAAAGCGACTTGTATATTAAAAGTTTGCAGTCTAGGCTAAGTGTTGAATTTCTACCAAGCAGCCAATGTACCTGAGTTAATTTAAGTTTCATTTGAGTTAACTTAGAGTCAATGTGATGTTTCCATGTAAGTCGTCGATCAAGCTGTAAACCAAGATATTTCACATGTGAATGTTGAGGAACAACTTGATTGTTAATCCGAATGGGGGAGCAAGTATCTCTTCTCAGGGTGAACGTTATATGGACACACTTTTGTTCATTGACTTTAATTCTCCATAAGTTTAACCAAAGCTCCATCAGGCTAATGTGTTCCTGGAGTTTGCGGGATGCCTCATCAGGGTTTTCGTGCATACTAAGGCAGGCTGTATCGTCGGCAAATGTGGAAGTATGGATACTACTGCTCACAGGCATATCACAAGTATAAATCAAATATAAAACTGGTCCCAGTATGATCCCCTGTGGCACCCCGGATGAAAAAGTTTCAGGCCTACTCGTAAAGTCTCCTTCCACAACAGTCAACTTACGGGAAATAATGTAACTTTCCAAAATATTTAAAATGTTTATTGGTAAGTAAGTCTTCAATTTTAAAATTAGGCCGTCATGTCACACTTTATCAAATGCCTGGGAAACGTAAAAAGAGCGCAGAACAATACTTTTTTTCCTCAAAAGTTCTTCTTATAAATTGAACCAGTCTGTGAGTTTGGGACTACTTGAAAATAATTTTTTTTCCTTTTTGATTATCACTACTTATGTATTATTTATAACTATCACTAAGTTTATGTCCGACAGTGATCGGGCCTAATAATTATATTCTAGATTTAAGATTTGAATACTTATTGTTAGTTCATATTTGAAGATACAATAAATAAATACATGCATTAAAAAAAATTCAACAAAATGGAGCAAATAAATAAAACTGAAAAAGTAAATGAAGTACAAATGGGAAATAAAAGGTAATGTAATGGTTCTTAATGCCTATTTGTTAATACGTATATATTCTTCATACATTACTCTTGTTTTACAGAAAACGAACTTATAACAAGAAACAATCGGAGGAGGAGTCTCTCCTAATTACGCTTTAGGGAGACTACATAAATGACTTTAGAGAAAGCCGAAAGAATAGCCATGCATACCAGTACATTTCAGTTGGGATGAAGAGTAACGGTTTTGATTTTAATTCAGAGGAAGTGAGGGTGAAAATACATAATCTCACAAATAAATACAGAAAATCTACCAATTTATAAGTATTTATGTACGTATGTACATAGATATGCATATATATATCGTCACCTTAAATGCAGACGCAAGTGAAGAAAGAAAACTCTTAAAAAAGGCAAACTTTATACAGAGTTGCAAAAAAAAGGAGCAAATTTGTTTTGGTTTGCATATAAAATGTGAAAAAATTCTACTATTTTGCAAACCGTTTAAAAAGGGCAAGTAATTAATAAATATAAAAATAACAACTGAATTATGTACATAAAAAGCTGTTAAACCTAATTTCGTAGCTATAATTTTTTCATTTCCATACCCTAGAAGAACAGAGCACTTGAAAATAGCACTCTAGAAAAAGTTTGCTGGCCCATAAAATTAAAACTGTTCAATGTACCATATAGCGACTAGCACCATTCGATAGAGAATCAAAATACCTTTCAGAATTGATAATAATCATTTTTTCAAATACTTGCATTCAGAAGTTATAGCCCAGCAAACCTTTGAAAATCACAAAAATATTAAAAAAATTTTCTTTCACTTGTAAAACAAAACCTATTTGTTGTAGCATACATTTTTTTACCGATTGTTAGAAAACTAAAGTAGCTTTAAGAAAAAGTAACTTTTATTTTCTGAAACACTATCATTCAGAAGTTATACCCAGCAAACTTTTGAAAGTCAGTCAAATTAAAAAATAAGTCTTCTGTTAATTAAACATAACCAATTCATTGTACGGTATTGCAACTTGTACCAATTTATAGAGAATTATAAAGGCTTGAAAAAATCGTGTTTTTCATTTTCTCAAATACTTTAATTCAGAAGCTATACCCCGACAAACTTTTTAAAGTCACCAAAATAAGAAAAAATTTGTTTCACCTTTAACTGTAAAACTATTCGATGTACCATATGGCGAATTATACAGCAGTTAATATGAAATCAAAATAGCTTTCAAAAACAGTAACTTTTATTTTCCGAAATACTTGCATTCAGAAGTTATAGCCCAGCAAACTTTTCAAAGTCAAAAACTTAGTAAAAAATTGTTTTGCCTATAACTGAAAAACTATCCAATGTACCATATAGCGACTAGTACCACTCATTAGGGAATACCTATCAGAAACAGTAATTGTTATTTTTGTAAATACTTGCATTCAGAAGTTATAGCCCTGCAAACTTTTCAAATTAAAAAAATTAAGAAAGTAGTCTTTCACCTATAAAATTGAAACCATTCATTGTACCGTAATAAATCATATACCAATCAATAAAGGATAAAAGTAGTTTTCCGATTTAGTATCAGTCAATTTTTGAAATACTTGAATTCAGAAGTTATTTGTGAATTAACTTTAAAAAATTTTGCAATATTTTCATGATAATGCAGTTTTGCACATTAAGTATGTGTATGGCAACCTTGCGGTATTCTTCCTAGTAAAATATGTAAACAAACTTTTTAAAAAATTGGGATTTTGTAACACGATAAAAATAGGTAATAGTATATTCACATTGCTTGGAAATTTAGTAGGTTAGATTTGAAAGCTTTCTCGAAATCTGGATCGTTTACACTGTTTTTTTAGATTAGCAAGATTTCATGCTCATAGAAAAGATAGCTGACTAAAATACAAAATAAAAAAATTATTTATCTAAATTGTATTTCAAAACAAACAATAATGCAAAATACAAAATCTTTAGTGGCATTTTTTTATCCAGACCAAAAAAAGTCCAGTCAGAAATCTTATTGTTACGTAAGAAGAAACGTAAGCATTTGTTAAACATAAGACTTTAAAAGATAATGCAAATGTATTACTGCTCACATATGTATATTAAATAGCAGACTGGAATGGGCACATGTAAGTATATACAGACAATAATACCTAATTTTTCCTAATTACTGTACACATTTTTGTTGTAGATTCGTTATGGCTCCTTTTGGGAGGAATATGTTCCTAATATGTCTAATGAAATGTTCATTGAAAATTTTAGAATGAGTCGACAAACATTTATATTGTTATGTTCAAAGCTTACATCGATGAGAAAAAATGATACTACATTTAGAAAATGTATCCCACTTCAAAAAAGAAGTTCTATTGCCTTATATTGTCTTAAGTCTTCCTCTGAATACGCGCCCATAGCCCACATGTTTGGAGTATCTAAGGCAAGTGTATGCCTTATATAACAAGAATTTTGTAAAGATCCAGCTAAAAAAATATTTATGGAGCATATATGATATCCCATATATGGTTCGGATCCGAAAAATGAGGGTATATGGGCATATATGATTATATATATTCATACATTTTCATACATGTATGTGTAAATATTCCCTCTACAGTATGCAAAGTTCACAAAATCGCACTGTTGTGCAATAAATTAAATTACTAAAATTACTTTTTTTAGATTTTGTACAGGGAGGTTGTATTTAATGATACATTTGTTTGGACAAATAATTCAAATCGAACTGAAAGTCATTTCATTCCTCATTTTAAGTCAAAAGGTGAATCAATAATTTAAAAGACACAAAGAAATCAGATTAAAAACTAATGAAGTTAATTATAAGAGAAAAAAATAATTCGTCTAACAATAGTTTTCAATATATTTTTTCAGTAACATGAACTTTGTATCTTATCTACAGAATTCTTTTATTTTCGATAAAATTAATGACTGGATTATTCATTTGATTATTTGATCCACTATATATAAAATCATGCAAGAATGGTTTTTTTTTGTAACAAAAGTTTTTCGTTTTTAAACGTTGAGGGCACGCATACCGCATGTATTTTCTAATGGATTTCCAGTTCACCAGTGATAAAATACCAAGCTTTTTTGATTGCAAAAACGATCTTATGTGAAATATCATGTATGCATACATTCTTATATGGCTACATATATTAAATCTTATTTCTGTGCATATAGTGATTGTTATTTGATAGACTTTGGGCTGCTGTTTTGAGTTGTCGTTGGTATGCTTATGTAGGTTTATTGTGTATATATGCATTTATGTTTGCGATCTCTGGGGAAATAATCTAATAGCTGTAGAGAGTGGCAACCCTGTTGCGAATGAAAGTGGATAGGGAATGTATTAAGGCGGTTCATAGTTTGACTGTTTTTATGTGTGTATATGCCGACGGAAAAATGATATTTCCTAATGACGACGGGAAAACGTGAAAGTTTTTTTTTCTAATGATAATGTAGGTGTTGCTAGACTGTGGGAATTTAAGGCTGACCGTGAATTGAGTGGGTGGCGTTGTTGGCATAATATGAAACCATAGGAATTTGTGGATGTGTCTGTCTGTCTGTGAGAATTTAGGTGAAGATTTGATTGGCAGGGGGCGGGGTGTAGTTGAGGTAGATCGATTGCGTGTATATATGTGTGTGTGTGTGTGTGCGTATGTTTGTATGCATTTCAATGTATGTATTTCTGTAGGAGCTTAAGGCTGATTGTGATTTATGAGGGGTGAGATGTTCTAGTAATATGCAACCGGGGGAATCTGTGTATTTTGTATGTCTGTAGGAGTTTGAGGCTGACCATGATTTTGGGTGGGCAGGGTTGTTCACGTAATATGTAGTAGCCATGGGGATTTGTGGATGTGTCTGTCTATAGTAGTTTAAGGCTGATTGTGACTTGAGGTGGGTGCGGATGTTGTTGAGGTAAATTGCTTATGTGTATGTATGTATGTATTTCGGTAAGAATTTAAGATGATTGTGATTTATTAGGGACGAGGTGTTCTTGTAATATGTAGCCGTGAAAATCTGTGTGTATAGATCTCTGTAGAAGTGTAGGACTATCTGTAATTTCGGGTAGGTGAGAGTGTTGTGTTGTTGAGATTAATTTCGTATATTGTATATGTATGTATGTATGATCATGGGAATTTGTGTATGTATATCTGGGGAGAATTTAAGGCTGGTCATGATTTGTAAAAGGTTTGGGTGTTGTTGAATTTTTCTTGGATATTTCTTATATGAATTCTGCTATGTGTGTGCATTTGCGCTGGTATTTATATGTAGGTAAAAATAAATTGTTTTCAATATCGACATTTGGTACTATAAATTACTATCATATATCTGGACTTCCCTAATCCTAGTATGCTTTTATACTAACGATTGCTTTATATTTTCTCATGCTTAAATTTGTCTCGCGTTAAAGCCTGCCTGTGTGAAATTTGTTTGTATTACAGATTTTGTTTATTTAACTACATCTGTCTTCTTTGACTGAATGAGTTTTCTACACACAGAGAAAAACCAACTTGAAATCAGTAAAAACCATGCTGAATTAGTAAGAACCATTAACGAAGGTTTAGTCATATAGAAATTTCTTATTTCAATATGAACAAAATATTAATTTACAGTATTTATTTATTAAACTCATTAGTTTGTAGATATCTCAATATACATTTTCTATTATATTAAAAATTATTGAATTAATGTGACGAATTCTTATTTTTAAGCTGCAGATTTTCCCTAAGTGTATGGATTGTTTATATTTGCATTGTACTTTAACTAAACGACGCTTCATATATTTTCATGATGTAGATCTAATAAATACTTAAGCATTGATAAGAAATTTGATATGTATACATACATATCTACAAATTGATTTTATGTATATATGTATATATGTACATACAAATAAGTGTTTAACTCAATCTTTGAATACATTTTTTATTTTATTTTTTGTCATGTGATGTCTGTTGTTGTTGAAATTAAAAACATTTTAATTTTTATCTGCGTTTACTTAAAAGTTTGTGAGGATTTTCTGTTTTAAGTAAAACTGAATTCCTGAAGATATGTACATACTCTATAGTAATAGTAACTATAATAGAAATATTTCTTATACTTAATTTACATTTTTTTAAAGTTGATGCAACGTTAGTTAGTCAACGTTTGACATTTTTAGGGTATTTAATTTTTTCTAGATATAGCCTTCTACATTTATTTTGGAAAGCTTACTTTGTTTTTTAAAAATGTATAAACATTATTAAATGAAACTGATCCGGCACTCCAGCTTAGGTACTGATAGTTTTTTTTCTGTTGTTAGTTAACTTACTTCTTTTTTATTTTTTATTGATAAACATTTAAAATCAAAAGGGAGTTTTATATTGTAATTATTATTTTCATA
Source organism: Tachina grossa (assembly GCA_949987645.1). Taxonomy (NCBI): domain Eukaryota; kingdom Metazoa; phylum Arthropoda; class Insecta; order Diptera; family Tachinidae; genus Tachina; species Tachina grossa. Next base: position 109,739,097 of record OX465274.1, on the reverse strand, counting down.
ATTGTTGAAAACAATCGTTGCTTTTTGTTTGTTTTTTGCGATGAAATCATTTGAAATACTTTTGAAACTTTACGCGTTTATAAAAATTATGTTATTTTCTATATTTCTTAATTTATAAGACTTTTAGACCTTGTCCCTTAGTGGTTATATATTCTATTATACGATTATGAATAAGAATGCAGTAAGCTGATGTATTTGCTTACTGCTTCAAATTAAAATTTTATTCAATTGAATAAAAGGAGATTTTTTCTTAAACTCTGATGTAGTTAGAAGCGCTGGAGATTCTTTCATATAACAGCTTTCTTGGAATTTTAGATGCATATAATATAGAATTGGATAACATTTACTTTTAATTTTTATGTTAAGAAGTACAGATATGAGACTAAATTTAAATGTACTTTTAAATTAGTTAAATCTTAACGAACAAACATATTTTACTCTAGGATACAAGATGACTTTGTGTGACGAAATTTCTGTTGCTTTATACTGATAATATGTTTACATTAATAAGGTACATATATGTTTGTTTTATGAAGGGTGAGCACCTATGACTCTTATTTGATGTCCTATATAATTTTTTTTCATTTTATTAAAGTTCAGCGTATTGTGTATATATTTCTAAGATGTTTAAGTGTGTTTTGTGTGCCCATCGGACAGAGTGTACCTATTAGTTGGTCAGTCAGTCTCTATTTTTATTTATTTTTTTCTTCTAATGTGCCAATCCTTTTTTCAGATTTTACTACTTGAAATAGAGAATTTTTGTCTAATTTTTTGCTTGGTATATAAATTAGGTATGTAGAAATTAAATTATATACAAAGAAATACATGTTTAATAAACAACTATTGTAGCAAATCGATCTCAAATAACTCAGTTACCTCTACCAGCAATTCACCGTTGGTGTTTTCATAAAGTGTTAGAAGTAATGAAATATTTATGTTTGGGAGAATTTTTCCCCTCAAGTATTTCTACATGAGGTTTGCTGGTTGAACCCTATCGCATTCATATGTAATGATTATTCACTTAGAAAAGGTCATCATCACAATGAATCATTTCCTTATACAATACATTCATGAGTTGGGTTGATCCAGTTACAATTGCTGTCTCATCACCTTCTTACAGCTTTATATATTTTGTATGCATGCCTTAGCATGCTTCTATCGATAGTGACGTAAGAGTCCGAGATGTAGTAGTGTTACAATTAAAAATCTTTACTATTAGAATTCACCAGTTCGCTATTTTGAATTTTTACAAAGTAGATACATATGTATGTATTTCAGTGACCACAAAATTTCTTTGCTTACAAAATGTATGACGTGAGGATTTTTGTTTTGTTTTTTTTTTTTGAAATTATAATGCTTTGGAATGCTTTCATTTTTTTTTTCTGTAAATTTATTTAATACTCATACAGATACAGATATAAAGTAAGATCTGTTTGCAGTATGCATGCTTCAGCATGATTCTAGTTGAAGCGTATATTCATTCACTAAGTTTGCTTGATACTTATTCATACACATGTACATTCTTAAAGATTGGATATCGAAGTCCGAATTCCGTAGTTTATCTATATTTTCTAAAGGTCTGATAGCTAAAGAAATAAATAGAGCGAAGATCTTCTATCATAATCCCATTTTCATATTGTAAAATTTTGCTTGCTAGCGCTTTCGATGGGAAAATGTACATACAACTTTATAAAAAGTGATAATGTGATGTGCTGATGAATATTGCACTATGCTATAGTTCATTTTAAACACTGAAGTTTTCGCAATATTTCATTCAGACCATCAAGTTTAGAGAATTCCACTACATTTAGTCAATTATCTTTCTTAAGACCCATCATTCCTAATCAATCCTGCAAAAAACAAGATAAACTAGATTTTTCGTTTTTAATTTTATTTTCATTTTTATTAAATTCAAAATTTTGTACATATTTAAATTACTTTATACTGTATTTAGCAGCTTTTCCTCATTTGTTGAGTTAACTTTAATCGTAAACATTTTAATGGTGAGATAAATTTTTCTATTTTATGCACTAAGTAATTCTTTATATATACCAATCCTTTTATATGAAACATTTAAGGTAATTTTTTCACATCATTCCTTTTTATGCTCAATTAAATCATTGTACTATTGATGCTTTCATATTAAGTAATGTTTAATCTTCTATTTATGTATGAGTTTTCCAAAGTATTTATTAAAAAATTCTTTAGAATCATCTGTTTGTAAGTTATTTTTTTTGGTACCCGTACCACTTCAAAAATATTTTCCATTGCCTTGGTTTTTGGAGTGCAGCTTTTATTTTCAGCTCTACTGACTATAAAACACCCTATACATGTGTATGAATAAGTATCAAGCAAATTTAGTGAATGAATATACGCTTCAAGTAGAATCATGCTGAAGCATGCATACTGCAAACAGATCTTACTTTATATCTGTATCTGTATGAGTATTAAATAAATTTACAGAAAAAAAATGAAAGCATTCCGAAGCATTATAATTTCAAAAAAAAAAAAACAAACAAAAAAAATCCTCACGTCATACAATTTTGTAAGCAAAGAAATTTTGTGGTCACTGAAATACATACATATGTATCTACTTTGTAAAAATTCAAAATAGCGAACTGGTGAATTCTAATAGTAAAGATTTTTAATTGTAACACTACTACATCTCGGACTCTTACGTCACTATCGCTAGAAGCATGCTAAGGCATGCATACTATGAATGTATTGTATACGGAAATGATTGATTGTGATGATCACCTTTTCTAAGTGAATAATCATTACATATGAATGCGATAGGGTTCAACCAGCAAACGTCATGTAGAAATACTTGAGGGGAAGAATTCTCCCAAACATAGATATTTCATTATTTCTAACACATTATGAAAACACCAACGGTGAATTGCTGGTAGAGGTAACTGAGTTATTTGAGATCGATTTGCTACAATAGTTGTTTATTAAACATGTATTTCTTTGTATGTAAACTAATTTCTACATACCTAATTTATATACCAAGCAAAAAATTAGACAAAAATTCTCTATTTCAAGTAGTAAAATCTGAAAAAAGGATTGGCACATTAGAAAAAAAAATAAATAAAAATAGAGACTGACTGACCAACTAATAGGTACACTCTGTCCGATGGGCACACAAAACACACTTAAACGTTTTAGAAATATATACACAATACGCTGAACTTTAATAAAATGAAAGAAAAAAATCATATAGGACATCAAATAAGAGTCATAGGTGCTCACCCTTCATAAAACAAACATATATGTACCTTATTAATGTAAACATATTATCAGTATAAGGCAACAGAAATTTCGTCACACAAAGTCATCTTGTATCCTAGATTAAAATATGTTTGTTCGTTAAGATTTAACTAATTTAAAAGTACATTCAAATTTAGTCTCATATCTGTATTTCTTAACATAAAAATTAAAAGTAAATGTTATCCAGTTCTATATTATATGCATCTAAAATTCCAAGAAAGCTGTTATATGAAAGAATCTCCAGCGCTTCTAACTACATCAGAGTTTAAGAAAAAATCTCCTTTTATTCAATTGAATAAAATTTTAATTTGAAGCAGTAAGCAAATACATCAGCTTACTGCATTCTTATTCATAATCGTATAATAGAATATATAACCACTAAGGGACAAGGTCTAAAAGTCTTATAAATTAAGAAATATAGAAAATAACATAATTTTTATAAACGCGTAAAGTTTCAAAAGTATTTCAAATGATTTCATCGCAAAAAACAAACAAAAAATAACGATTGTTTTCAACAATTATGAAAATAATAATTACAATATAAAACTCCCTTTTGATTTTAAATGTTTATCAATAAAAAATAAAAAAGAAGTAAGTTAACTAACAACAGAAAAAAAAACTATCAGTACCTAAGCTGGAGTGCCGGATCAGTTTCATTTAAAAATGTTTATACATTTTTAAAAAGCAAAGTAAGCTTTCCAAAATAAATGTAGAAGGCTATAGCTAGAAAAAATTGAATACCCTAAAAATGTCAAACGTTGACTAACTAACGTTGCATCAACTTTAAAAAAATGTAAATTAAGTATAAGAAATATTTCTATTATAGTTACTATAGAGTATGTACATATCTTCAGGAATTCAGTTTTACTTAAAACAGAAAATCCTCACAAACTTTTAAGTAAACGCAGATAAAAATTAAAATGTTTTTAATTTCAACAACAACAGACATCACATGACAAAAAATAAAATAAAAATGTATTCAAACACTTATTTGTATGTACATACATACATACATAAAATCAATTTGTAGATATGTATGTATACATATCAAATTTCTTATCAATGCTTAAGTATTTATTAGATCTACATCATGAAAATATATGAAGCGTCGTTTAGTGAAAGCACAATGCAAATATAAACAATCCATACACTTAGGGAAAATCTGCAGCTTAAAAATAAGAATTCGTCACATTAATTCAATAATTTTTAATATAATAGAAAATGTATATTGAGATATCTACAAACTAATGAGTTTAATAAATAAATACTGTAAATTAATATTTTGTTCATATTGAAATAAAAAATTTCTATATGACTAAACCTTCGTTAATGGTTCTTACTAATTCAGCATGGTTTTTACTGATTTCAAGTTGGTTTTTCTCTGTGTGTAGAAAACTCATTCAGTCAAAGAAGACAGATGTAGTTAAATAAACAAAATCTGTAATACAAACAAATTTCACACAGGCAGGCTTTAACGCGAGACAAATTTAAGCATGAGAAAATATAAAGCAATCGTTAGTATAAAAGCATACTAGGATTAGGGAAGTCCAGATATATGATAGTAATTTATAGTACCAAATGTCGATATTGAAAACAATTTATTTTTACCTACAGATAAATACCAGCGCAAATACACACACATAGCAGAATTCATATAAGAAATATCCAAGAAAATTTCAACAACACCCAAACCTTTTACAAATCATGACCAGCCTTAAATTCTCCCCAGATATACATACACAAATTCCCATGATCATACATACATACATATACAATATACGAAATTAATCTCAACAACACAACACTCTCACCTACCCGAAATTACAGATAGTCTTAAACTTCTACAGAGATCTATACACACAGATTTTCACGGCTACATATTACAAGAACACCTCGTCCCTAATAAATCACAATCATCTTAAATTCTTACCGAAATACATACATACATACACATAACCAATTTACCTCAACAACATCCTCACCCACCTCAAGTCACAATCAGTCTTAAACTACTATAGACAGACACATCCACAAATCCCCATGGCTACTACATATTACGTGAACAACCCTGCCCACCCAAAATCATGGTCAGCCTTAAACTCCTACAGACATACAAAATACACAGATTCCCCCGGTTGCATATTACTAGAACATCTCACCCCTCATAAATCACAATCAGCCTTAAGCTCCTACAGAAATACATACATTGAAATGCATACAAACATACGCACACATACACACACATATATACACGCAATCGATCTACCTCAACTGCACCCCGCCCCCTGCCAATCAAACCTTCACCTAAATTCTCACAGACAGACAGACACATCCACAAATTCCTATGGTTACATATTACGCCAACAACGCCACCCACTCAAATCACGGTCAGCCTTAAATTTCCACAGTCTAGCAACACCTACATTATCATTAGAAAAAATAACTTTCACGTTTTCCCGTCGTCATTAGGAAATATCATTTTCCCGTCGGCATATACACACATAAAAACAGTCAAACTATGAACCACCTTAATACATTCCCTATCCACTTTCATTCGCAACAGGGTTGCCACTCTCTGCAGCTATTAGATTATTTCCCCAGAGATCGCAAACATAAATGCATATATACACAATAAACCTGCATAAGCATACCAACGACAACTCAAAACAGCAGCCCAAAGTCTATCAAATAACAATCACTATATGCACACAAATACACGGATCCCTTGTAACTACCCTGCAGTCAGACTGGGAGCAAGTGTCTGTGTGTCAACGCTAAAATTCTAGTAAAAATAGTGGTATAATAAGTTTTCTTCTATTCGTCAGTATAAAAGAAGAAGAGAAAACAGATATGATGTATTTGTGGTGGAATTGTCAATAAGTTTTGAATATACATACACTTGTATATACGTCGCACAAGCGACAAGTCGAAAGCGACTCAGTACATTTTCACCATCGACGTTTCCTACTGGGTATAATGATTGTCTGCCACTACAACAAAAGTATCGGACACCATCAAACATACAAGTAAATACCAAAACACACACTCATACACACACACAAACACACACACACCCCCATACACACATACAAACACCCCACATATACATGCATACACATAACCAAAGAATCAGACTCACACACACACACGTACATACATCCATGCACTGTAAGCACAACATTTCTCTACAACAACAAAAGCTGTGCACACAAGTATACATACATACACACGAACGAAGAATCAATCACACACACACACACACAATATCAGCATGAAAATCCCCTAAATCCCCCCCTTTTTATAACATGGTTGCCAACGTTTTTGTTTTTTCCCGGTTTTGAATTCCCAAAATATGTCGTCCTCCGCCATTAACAATCTGCTCCCATTGTTTTGGAGCGATAGGTGTGAATATTGTAAACATATGTACTCTATATATTTATACTTCTTTTATTTATTCTAAATTTTCCCAATAGATGGATGTCATTTTGAGGTTCATCCCCCTTTTTCGGAAACTTGTGACTATTTCAATTACAAGGAGTGGTACTCAGTTGTTTTGCTCGCTATTGTTGACTATAGGTTTAGGTGCTTATATATTAATGTCGGATGTCCAGGTAGATGCAATGATTCCACCATATTTGAGCGATTTCTCCTTAGAAAAAAATTGCAACATCCCATATTTCAACAAATTCTGAAAATTCTGGCTTTATTAATTGGTGATTCTGCTTTTCGATTGTCTGGATGTATGATGAAACCTTGTGCATAGTGAGATAAGATTTTAAAATAACATTTAGCTAAATCACGTTTGAAAAAGATCTAAAATAAGCTAAAAATTCAAATTTTAAGCCAGAAAATAAAGCTAAACTTTTTTCGACATCTTTGATCAATTTGCAATTGTTTTTTATTACTAAAATAACGTTAAATCTATACATACACAAACATATTTTTCTATTATTTGAAAAAAAAAATATTGAATAATTCTTTAATTAAATGATTTATTCATTATTATATATGAGTTTAATGAAAAACAAAAGAAAAACTTCCCAAAATAAGCTTAACCAGTCTTCAAATATGTAAAGCATTTACACTAATATACGAAACCTTTTTTAAATCTATTTCTAATTTTTGTTTTAAGTAAATTCATGCCGCTGAATGCACGTTCAACTCAAGTCAAAGGAACTCTTTAAACGTCTTATGAGTAATATTATTTACTTATCTTTTGCCATTGTAACAGTAGTAGTGAAATAACGGTTCTGCCCCAATTAAAATTGTTAAATTGTTGCTGAAATTGTTAAATTGTGGGCTGCAATTGTTAAATTGTGGCAGAAATTGCTAAATTTGGGTACCCAGCTAAAAAAATTATATATGGTCCATATATTTTTAATATATGAATGATTATAATTATATATGAGTATGTATGAATTCATGTATGGAAATGTATGGGATTATACATGACAAAACTATTATATATGAACTAATATATGGACTAATATATGAAATGTAATATAATACATGAGCTCATATATGGAAATTTAATTATGAAGCTCTTCATATGTGGATCCATATATAGAAATAAGATTTAATATATGGAGCCATATAAGAATGTATGCATATATGATATCTCACATACAATCGTTTTTGCAATCAAAAAAGGTTGGATTTTATGATATGTATGATATTGAAATATTTGAACCAAAGATTCTCTCGTAGATTTTAGTGACCCTCGTCTACAATTATATTTTTAATATTATTGCACAAAATAATAAAAAAGAAAACTATTGACAAACAAACTATTGACGCGTTCATTTACAATATCACCAGAAATACACTTGAACTGTTGTCTCTAACGTATCTCTACTCATGCATAAAAGGAAAGTTGTCGACATTTTAACTAGTGCAATTGTCGCTGGAGAAAGACTATTGACATAGAGACATATGGTTCTAGGCTGAATAGAGGGTATGTATGTATGACCAGGGGAATTTGTGTATGTATATCTGGGGGAGAATTTAAGGCAGGTCATGATTTGTGAAAGGTGGGGTGTTGTTGATATTTTCTTGGATATTTCTTATATGAATTCTGCTATGCGTGTGTATTTGCGTTGGTATTTATATGTAGGTAGAAATAAATTGTTTTCAATATCGACGTTTGGTACTATAAAATACTTTCATATATCCGGACTTCCCTAATCCTAGTATGCTTTTATACTTACGATTGCTTTATATTTTCTCATACTTAAATTTGTCTCGCGTTAAAGTCTGTCTGTGCGAAATTTTTTTATATAACAGATTTTTTTTATTTAACTACATACATCCGTCTTCTTTGACTGAATGAGTTTTCTTTACACACAGAAAGACCAACTTAAAATCAGTAAAAACCATGTTGAATTAATAAGAAACATTAAAGAAGGTTTAGTCATATTAAAATTTCTTATTTCAATATGGACAAAATATTAATTTACAGTATTCATTTATTAAACTCATTAGTTTGTAGATATCTCAATATACATTTTCTATTATGTTAAAAATGATTGAATTAATGTGACGCATTCTTATTTTTAAGCTGCAGATTTTCCCTGAGTGTATTTATTGTTTATATTTGCATTTTGCTTTAACTAAACGACGCTTCATATATTTTCATAATGAAGATCTAATAAATACTTAAGCATTGATAAGAAATTTGATATGTATGCATACATATCTACAAATTGATTTTATGTATGTATGTATGTATGTACATACAAGTAAGTGTTTAACTCAATCTTTGAATACATTTTTTATTTTTTATTTTTGTCATGTGATGTGTTGTTGTTGTTGTTATAAATATTCGCCTGTGTATAAATGCGAAATATTCATAGTTTTTTATTTGAAACTAAAAACATTTTAATTTTTATCTGCGTTTACCTAAAAGTTTGTGAGGATTTTCTGCTTTAAGTAAAACTGAATTCCTGAAGATACATACTCTATAGTAATAGAAACTATAATAGAAATATTTCTTGTACTTAATTTACATTTTTTTAAAGTTGATGCAACGTTAGTGTTGTAATTTTAGTATTCCAATACTTCATTTAATACAAAAAGTACAATACAAAAGGATAAAATAAAAGATGAGAGATATTTTAATACTGTAAGATCACGTTGCTTTTTTTTCTCTCTATCGGAAACTAGAATGTTCTACTCAATAATTACGACAGCAAGTGCTACCATTAATCAGTGATGTCAACGCTATTATTTGATACAACAATACTCCCACACTTGATTGAACTTCCAATTGGATTTGTACTCCTCATCAGTCCATTACATAATCGTCTAGATGCTATGGAACCCTACGTGGTCTTTGAGTTGGTCTGTTGGCATTCTGATTTTGTTCTGATTCTGGACCTGGACACTGTGTAGGTGCTCCACTCTCGACTAGTTCCTGAGATGTTGTTGCGAAACGAGATGTGCAAGGTAATTTCTCTGAACTGGGTAAACGTGTTGTTAATTAGGCAATACTATTGCTTGTTGAGATAATTGTTAATTTTCTTCTTGGTTTTCATTGAGATTGCTCGGTTGCTGTTGAATCTCTTCTGTGTCACTGAGGCTAACGTTAGTAGCACGGAGCTGATTTGTATGCCTTTTTAATATGTTGCCATCGTCGAGTTTAACGATCTAATGAAGTAAACCCAGCTTCTTCAGAATAATTCCCAGTTTCCACGAGTTTTTATTCGCCGTATAATATTGAGCCTGAACTCGGTCTCCCTCTCGCAATTGTCTGATCGGACCTTGTGGTGCTACTGATTTCCCCAGTTGTGAAGGTTTTAACACATCTAACTTTGTTCTTATTTGTCGTTCCAAATATAGTTCTGATGGACTTTTGCCATTACGCAGTGGTGTTGCTCTGTATTTGAATAAGATTTCTCTAATCTTTGTAGATATTGATGATGTATCCTTGGCCATGGCCGCTAAGCGCTGCGACAGTGTCTGAACGTTCCTTTCAGCCAATTCGTTCGTTGCTGGATGACCTGGTGCTATAAATTTTTGGAAAACAGCTTAGTCGTTACAGAAATTAGTAAATTCTTCGCTTTTAAAAATAGTGGCATTATCTAAAACCATGACGTCTGGATACCCATTCCTTGAAAAAATATTTTGTAAAATTTGAATTGTTGAAGCTGATGTTGGTGCGGATGTAGTAGTTCTCTTCTCCCTCGACTAGGTGTGACAAAACTCCAGCTATCTCTGTGGGACTATCATCACAAGCAAGCTGCACTGGAAGTTCTGGGTTAAACGGCATAAGCACTCGATCACTGGATATCTCTGTCAATGGAAATGTTGAATTCTTTGTTAACAATTTCCGTAACGGTGTTGTAATAGTAGATGCTTTCGGGATAAACTTGGTATAGTATGTTATCATGCCGAGGAAACGTCGAACATCATCTACGTTCTCAGGCGCTGGCATTTCAGTGATTGCCTTTATTTTGGAAGGGGACCTTAGTACTTTATTAAACTGCACTTTATGCCCTAGAAATTCAATTTGGGTTTTGAAAAATGTACACTTTGAAATGTTTAAGTGAAGGTCATATTTTTGAAGTTGACTTAAACACTTTCATAAATTAGCTTTGCATTCAGGTTTAGATTTACCGTGTACCACGATGTCATCAAAATAAGATTGTGTTTTAGGAACCTCACGTAATATCTGGTCAATTATTCTATTAAATTCCGATGGTGCTGTTTTTATGTCGAATGAAAGCCTGTTCATGCGGTAAGTACCCTTATGTGTGAAAATAGTTTGAATCTCCCTTGATTTCTCATCGACAGCAAGGTGCAAATATGTCTTATACAAATCAAGACAGCAAAAATATTTAGAGTCCCTTATAGTATGTTTACACGATACGTGCTTCGCTCTCTATTCATGCTTCACACCCCAATCATGACCGAATCATACAAAATTATGAGAGCGAATCAAGTAGATTCAATATGAATCTACTTGCGAAGCACGTAAAATTGGTATATTCTCTAACTTTTATTGCAGTTTAGCTGAACCATCGATCAAAACAAAATATATATACATATGTGTATGTATGGGTTTGAACAAATAAAAGCAAACCAAAAAAACCTAGATGTGAGTTTAATATAAATAAATTTAATTAAGTTATGAATAGCAAAAAATGGAAAAATAAGAAGAAAATATAGGAATGCCTTCAAAAACAAAATTTTGAATGATCCGAATGTACGTAAGTATGTATGCTTATGTGTATGTATGTATATACGTGCATATGATACGTATGTACCCAACTGGAAAAGTAGGCATTAATTACATGAAGTATTATTTTCCAAAGCAAAACAATACATCCCTTAGACACGATAGGGGTAATTTGATCAAACACCATTAAAATAATTCATTACTTTCCTAGGACATGTTCTGTGTTAACAGTAATCAATTCAGAAATGAAAAATTATACATAATGTGCATTACCTTATAGTTTACTATTCATTACCTTTTCCCACTGGGTATGTATATGCGTACGTATGATATGTATGAATGTGTGAATATAAATAAAAAGATGCCACACGAACAGTGATGCCAACTTTTTCAGAGTAAAAAGCACTGTGCCTTCAAAAAAAAAGTACTAAATGCAATAAAGCCATATTTCGATTTTGTTCAGTTATAAGTAGAATATGAGTAGGAAAATATTTTAAGTTCAAGAAAAAAGCAAATTAAACAATTGTAATGGGATATTTGATATAATAATTTTGGAAAAATAAAGTAGAACTCGTAAGCTTATATAATCCATAAAACCAAACTTCAGAAACAAAGTAATTTTATTTACAGGATAAAGATTTCAATTAAAATTTTATTTGTACTCTTTTATATATGTAACTGCCTAAATTAAATCATTCCGTATAGACGAAATATGAGAACACTTGATTAAAATTTATGTGAAAATGTAGGATTTTGGTCGATATCGAGTCCATCAATTTGTTACTTCAACTCCAGTAATTGTAACTAGAATCGAAATAAAATGAATTCTGCGTGTAATTAGCATACAAATCGAAAGAATTAGTATGTATTTATGTATATGTACATGCGTATAAATATGTAGGTATATGTCAATGAATTAACAAAAACTATTTACTATGTAATGATGTACATTAGGGTGTTCTCAAAAAAAAATCCTTTGTTTTTCTCAGGACCAGGTTTTAAACTTTAGTTTAGGTAAAAAATAGGCCTGTTAAAATATCAGCTCATAATATTAATGGTGAGATGGTGCGCATCGCACTTTTCAATTTCCCATACGATTCACATGGTATAAATTGATTTTATTCATTCTGATTGTCATAAGTAAAGAACGGAATGTCCTACAGTAAACTTCTTGGTACGCTATAAAAAAAGTTACATAAATTTTTTTGATAAGTTAGCTGCATCAAACGTTATTTACAATCCAAATAAAATTTACCTTAAATTTATACGATTTTTCAAGAAAACAAGAGAAATATTATGTTATTTCAGAAAATTTTACCAAGTTCCATACAAAATACAAACAGGCCTTTTAAAAAGTGCCAAAGAAGTGTTTTTCGTTATAATAGAGAAATATAAAACAATTTTATTAGTTTTTCAATTTATTTTAGCCAAGGCTGTAATAAGTGAATGGAATGGAAATTAAAAATATTTTTAATTCAGATTTAGTTTAATGTTAAATTTTTTTATAGAGTGTTCAATTTTCTACAAAAGCGTACCAAGAAGTTTACTGTAGCACATTCTGTTCTTTACTTATGACAATCAGACAGAAAAGTGGAAAATGTTTATTTGTTGTTTTGTGTAAAGCCACTATCACAAATTTATCACAAATTTATATTTAGTGGATTTGTTAAACGCACTAAAAGCACTAAAGTCAAAGGTGAAAAAGCACCAATTTCAGGTATTTTTATAAAAAAAAGCACCTAGTTGAAAAACTCCGGACTGTTATGAATTAAAAAGCACTAAATCTAGTGCGAAAAGCACTAAATTGGCACGCTGCACACGAAGCACGAAGGCGTCGTATAAATGGCAAGATTCAAAAACAAGATTCAGAGAGCGAAGCATGTGATTCAACTCATCGTCTAAACATAGTATTAGACTGTTAAAAATTTCATCAACTTTTTTAATAGGGTAATGCGCATCTACAAGTCGCTAGTTAACGCCGACTTTGTAGTCGACGCACAAACGAACACCGCCGTCAGCTTTCGGGATGACCACCAGTGGTGAACCCCAATCGCTATTGTCAGTTTTTGTAATAATTCCTGAATTTTCGAGATTTTCTAGTTCCTTATTGACGCGTTCTGTCAATGCATATGGAATTTGTCTCTCTTTAGTGTATACTGGTGTAACATTGTCACGCAACCTTAATGAAATTTTGTAATTGGGAATGCACCCTATTTTTTGCTCAAAGACATTCGGGAATTCCAATATTAACTCTTGTACATCGTCACATTGCTTAGTAGAATCATTTGTGATTACATTTACATTTGTTTCGTCTAATTCCTCTAATTTCATTCCAAGCCGTCGAATCCAAACTCGACCTATGAGAGCAGAATACCCATCTGGGATTGCAATGATATAATCGACGATTGATGATCCATTAAATGTTACCTTAACTTGCACTTTCCCAATTGATGGAATTTTATTATGACTGTACGATGAAAATGTGGTATTTATTGGTGTTAATTTGTCATTTACCTTTAACGTTTTGAATTTACTAATAGAAGAAACGTATAAGCAGATCCAGAATCTACTTTGAGTTTAAGTTTTCTACCCTCAATACAAATGTTACCATAATAGCGCTCTGAATATGAACTGGAACCACTTATTTTAAAAATGCCGAATGTGAATCATCTTCTTGTATGTGATTCGTAGAATTACGACCTGCAATGTTCGTTTTATTAAGACTGGCATTAGGACCATCCGCCAAAAGAGAAGTGATACATACTTTTTTAACATGACCACTTTTGTTGCACAAATGGCATTTTAACTTTGTTTTATAAATGTTACAATCATTTGCAAATTGATTATTTTTGCCGCATCGTAAGCACAGGCCAGCAATACCTAACTTACCGTAATCAATTTTCAATGGTTTTTGTTGAGGATTTTTATTATGTGCGTTATTAAAACGTTTTGATTTTTTGTTACTTGATATTTTATTTACGTCAGTTGCCTCGCTTTTAGCTAAATTGGTTAATTCCTTGGCGTCCGCCCTTGCGGCTTCTATTGCCAACGCTTTCTCTACAATTTCATCAAATGCTGACGTACTTGCTTGTAGTAGCTGTTCTCTTATGCTGTTGTTGTTAATTTCCCTGATAAACTGGGCTTAGCTATAGAAGCGTTGCATGCACATGGTGATATAAACTCGCACTCGCTTATGTCCATTCGCAAAGTAGCCACAAATTCTGCTATAGACTGGGTTTCATTTTGATACTTTAGTAGAAATTTATGCTGAGCCACTAATTTATTCTTCTTCGGCGCCAAATGCGTTTCCAAAATTTTTAGCAATGCATCGTATTCGAGATTTGTTGGATCCTTAGGGGCAGCTAACGCTGACAGCATATTAAAGTTTTTTGCACCAATAGAGTTGAGTAGTAATTTTGCATAATACTGTTTATTACCTTGAACATTTTTCATTGTTACGTAATTTGTGAATCTATATATATAGTTTTTATAGCTTTCTTTAGTAGAATCGAAAATAGTAGTTTGTTGTTAGTTAACTTACTTCTTTTTTTATTTTTTATTGATAAACATTTAAAATCAAAAGGGAGTTTTATATTGTAATTATTATTTTCATAATTGTTGAAAACAATCGCTGATGTCTTTGCTTACTGTTTCAAATTAAAATTTTATTCAAATTTTAGTTAGAAGCGCTGGATATTCTTTCATATAACAGCTTTCTTGGAATTTTAGATGCATATGTAAAATATAGAATTGGATAACATTTATTTTTAATTTTTATGTTATGCTTAAATGTACTTTTAAATTAGTTTTCATATAATTAAGGTATACCGTCTCGACGGTTCCTCTAGGATACAAGATGACTTTGTGTGACGAAATTTTTGTTGCTTTATACTGATAATATGTTTACATTAATAAGGTACATATATGTTTATTTTATGAAGGGTGATGGCTATGGCTTTTATTTGATGTTCTATATTATTTTTTCTCATTTTATTAAAGTTCAGCGTATTGTGTATATATTTCTGAAATGTTTAAGTATGCTTTGTGTGCCCATCGGACAGAGTGTACGTATTAGTTGGTCAGTCAGTCTCTATTTTTATTTATTTTTTTTTCTTCTAATGTGCTAATCCTTTTTTCAGATTTTACTACTTAAAATAGAGAATTTTTGTCTAATTTTTTGCTGGGTATAAACATTAGGTAAATATGTGTATGTATGTAGAAATTGGCTTACATACAAGGAAATGCATGTTTAATAAACAACTATTGTAACAAATCGATCTCAAATAACTCGGTTACCTCTACAAGCAATTCACCGTCCGTGTTTTCATAAAGTGTTAGAAACATTGAAATATCTATGTTTGGGAGAATTTTTCTCTCAAGTATTTCTACATGAGGCTTGTTGGTTGACCCCTATCGCATTCATATGTAAAGATTTCTCACTTTAAAAAGGTCATCATCACCATCAATCATACCCGTATACAACACATTCATGAGTTGAGTTGATCCAAATACAATTTCTGTCTGCAAATTAATGATTAAAAACAAAAAGCTTCTCATCACCTTCTAACAGGTTTATATATGTATTTTGCTAGTATGCATGCCTTAGCATGCTTCTATCGATAGTGGCGTAAGAGTCTGAGATGTAGTAGTGTTACAATTAAAAATCTTTACTATTACAATTTACCAGTTCACTCTTTTGAACTATTTTACAAAGTATATACATACATATGTATTTCATTTGCAACAAGGTAATAAAATGTATGTGCTTGCAAAATTGTATGACGTGAGGATTATTTTTGAAATTATACATGCTTCGGCATGTTTTCATTCAATTTTAGAGAATTCCGCTACATTTAGTTAATTATCTTTCTTAATACCCATCATTCCTAATCAATCCTGCAAAAAACAAGACAAACTAGATTTTTCGTTTTTATTTTGATTTAATTCAACATTTTTTACATCTTTAAATTACTTTATACTTTTGCGCATTTAATGTCAAAGTTTCTAGCTCTGAAGCTGAGGATTTTATTTTTATACTTTTCTATACCAAACTTTTCTTTCCAAAATGTAAAATATATACAATTTATAAAGGAAAAGATAAAAATTTATTTGACTTAGTTACTTTTATATATCACAAAAAGTTTAATACCAAATACATTCGTACTGAAGTATTAAATAAGTTTATTTTATAAAAAAAATAAAAATGAGTTTTCGGTAGCTAATTTTTTGTATCACAAAAAATGTGGGCTTTCCAACTCTGAAATCATCCTTTTTGATTTTTCTGATTTCTTATACTAATCTCTTTCTTTTAAGAATATTAGATATCTTTAATTTATAGAGAAAAAGGAAAAATTTGCTTTAGTAAGTTACTTTTGTATAAAAAAAATGTAAAGTTTTCCAACCCTAGAAACGAGTTTTAAACTTTTTTGAATTAAAAAAAAACAAATTTATTTGTACTATAGTATAAAATAAGTTTATTTATTTAAAAAAATTACAATTAGTTTTAGGTAGTTTATTATTTATTATTATTTATATCACAAAAGGAGTAAGTTTCCCAACCCTGGAATCATCCTTTTTAATTTTTCTAATTTCTTACACTAATCTCTTTCTTTTAAGAATATAAGATATCTTTAATTTATAAAGAAAAAGGAAAAATTTGCTTTAGTAAGTTATTTTGTATAAAAAAAGTTAAAGTTTTCCAACCCTGGAAACATCTCTTTAATTTTTTGAAGTTCAATTTTTAATTTCAAATACCAATTTTATTCGTACTGAAGTATACAATAAGTTTATTTAATAAAAAAAAGTAAAAATTAAGTTTCGGTAGTTAATTTTTTATATCACAAAAAGTTTCAGTTTTCCGACACTGGAATCATCCTTTTTGATTTTTCTGCTTTCTTACATCAGTTTTTTTTTTTCAAAATATAAGATATGTTTAATTTATAGAAAAAAAGGTAAAATCCATATAGTAAGTTACTTTTGTATAGGAAAAAGTTAAAGCTTTCCAACTCTGGATACGTCTTTTTAAATTTATAAACTTTTTTTATTTCAAATACCAATTTTATTCGTGGTGAAGTATAAAATAAGTTTTTTTAATAAAAATAAATAAAAAATTAGTTTACGGTAGTTAATTTTATATATTACAAAAATCGTAGGTTTTCCAACCCTGGAATCATCCTTTTTGTTTTTCTGATTTCTTACATCAATCTCTTTCTTTTAAGAATATTAGATCTGTTTAATTTATAAAAAAGCAACAATTTATTCTAGTAAGTTACTTTTGTATAAGAAAAAAGTTAAAGTTTTCCAACCCTGGAAACGTCTTTTTATTTTTTTAATTTTTTTTAGTTAGAAATACCAATTTTATTCATACTGAAGTATAAAATAAGTTTATTTAATAAAAAATAATAATAAGTAGTTTTCGGTAGTTAATTTGTATGGCAAAATGTAGTTTAAGCTTCCCAGCCCTGAAACCGTCTGATCGATTTTGCTGATTTTCAATACCAATCTTATTTCGACCAGTCCAAGAACGAAGTCTCTAGCTTATCTGGGAGCTTCGGAAAACCGATTTCACGTACAGACAGACGGGCATCGCTTATTCATCTTCCCTATGCATAAGGATCCAGAATATATATACTTTATGACTCGCTTATTAATATTCTGGAAAATACAAGCGGAATGACAAACCAATATATTATAGCATTGCACAGATACATCTGTTTGCACTAGTTTTGCGTGTTTTTTGGTTCTGGTATGAACAAATATGTTATTTATCGTTTTCTGTTACTAGTTGTAAATCTTGATTTTTTAAGCAATTATTGTATGGTTGGGCAATGAGCAAATGAAAACAACACATTTTTTTTTTTTTTTTTTTTTTCTAAGGCAAATAAGATATATAAAACTGCTTTTTACCATAAGTGCCTTATGATGTGAAATGTAAATGATACATGTACATGAAACACATGCATTTGTAATTACTCTCAGAGCAAAATTGTCTCTTTCTCTCTCATACTCTGGCTGCGCCACAAAATAACATAACGAACGTCCGCAAATACATCTGCACACATGTATTTGTTTCAATAGTGGTTTTAACTATATATTTGTATTACAATATGTATTTTTTGAGCAAAAACAGATCAAACAGTTGCTCAGCAGCAATACAATAAGCAATTATTATATGTTTTCAATTGTATTTTAATTTGGAAAAACACGCACACACAATAACTCTTATACTAGTTCTGTCGCTCACACTACAATTATATGGTACATACCATGGTATATTTGTTTTGGCTATACAAACGAGTATACAAATGTAACCCTTTACTATATACATATATCCGTTTATAATTTTTTGGTAAAGGGTATAATTAAAACGTTTTTAATTTCAAATAAAAATACTATGAATATTTCGCATCTATACACAGGCGAATATTTATAACAACAACAACAACAGACATCACATGACAAAAAAAATAAAAAATGTATTCAAAGATTGAGTTAAACACTTATTTGTATGGACATACACATACGTCCATACAAATAAGTGTTACATACATACATACATACATAAAATCAATTTGTAGATATGCATGCATACATATCAAATTTCATATCAATGATTAAGTATTTATTAGATCTTCATCATGAAAATATATGAAGCGTCGTTTAGTTAAAGCACAATGCAAATATAAACAATAAATGCACTTAGGAAAATCTGAATCTTAAAAATAAGAATGCGTCACATTAATTCAATAATTTTTAATATAATAGATAATGTATATTGGGATATCTACAAACTAATGAGTTTAATAAATAAATACTGTAAATTAAATTTTGTCCATATTGAAATAAGAAATTTTAATTTGACTAAACCTTCGTTAATGTTTCTTATTACTTCAACATGGTTTTTACTGATTTTAAGTTGGTTTTTCTCTGTGTGTAGAAAACTCATTTAGTCAAAGAAGACTGATGTAGTTAAATAAACAAAATCTGTAATATAAAAAAATTTCGCACAGGCAGACTTTAATGCGAGACTTAAATTTGTCTCGCGTATGAGAAAATATAAAGCAGTCGTAAGTATAAAAGCATACTAAGATTAGGGAAGTACGGATATATGATAGTATTTTATAGTACCAAACAAGGCCTTTTTATCTGGTCAATGCAATCGTCCTGATGATATTCTGTGTTTTCGTGTTTTAACTGTCAAAAGATGTTTGCACCAGACACTTAAGTTCATGTTTGTGTGTGTTTCTGACAACTAAAACACAAAGTTGTTTTTTGTGTTGCTGTATTTTTGTAGAGTTGCATAGACCTAATAAATAGGCCTTGGTACCAAATAGTGATATTGAAAACAATTTATTTTTATCTGCATATAAACACCAGCGCAAATACACACACATAGCAGAATTCATATAAGAAATATCCAAGAAAATTTCAACAACACCCTACCTTTCACATCATGACCAGCCTTAAATTCTCCCCAGATATACATAGACAAATTCCCATAGTCATACATACATACATATACAATATACGAGATTAATCTCAACAACACAACACTCTCACCCGAGATTACAGATAGCCTTAAACTCCTACAGACATCTATACACATAGACTCTCACGGCTACATATTGCAAGAACACCTTGCCCCTAATAAATCACAATCATCTTAAATTCTTACAGAAATACATACATACATACATACATACATATAACCAATTTACCTCAACAACATCCTCATCTACCTCAAATCGCGATCAGCCTTAAACTACTATAGACAGACACATCCACAAATCCACATGGCTACATATTACGTGAACAACCCTGCCCACCCAAATCATGGTCAGCCTTAAACTCCTACAGACATACAAAATACACAGATTCCCCCGGTTGCATATTACTAGAACATCTCACCCCTCATAAATCACAATCAGCCTTAAGCTCCTACAGAAATACATACATTGAAATTCATACAAACATACGCACACACACACACATATATACACGCAATCGATCTACCTCAACTTCACCCCGCCCCCTGCCAATTAAACCTTCACCTAAATTTTCACAGACAGACGGACACATCCACAAATTCCTATGGTTACATATTACGCCAACAACGCCACCCACTCAAATCACGGTCAGCCTTAAATTCCTACAGTCTAGCAACATCTACATTAGCATTAGAAAAAATAACTTTCACGTTTTCCCCTCGTCATTAGGAAAAATCATTTTCCCGTTGGCATTTGAAAAAATAATAATCATGTGTTGCCGTCGGCATTAGGAAAAATTAATAATCACTATTTCACCATTGGTATTAGGAAAAATCATTTGATTTTGATTCATTTTCCTCGTCTGTATATACACACATAAAAACCGCCAAACTATGAACCGCCTTAATACATTCACACAAAATATTCCACACACAAATTTCCACGGTCAAGCAGACAGACAGACAGACATACACTTAATGTAAACAAAAACTCCTAATGGAAACAAAAAACACCAAAGTGCCGCCGAAAACACAAATTTCCATGAATTTTAAAAGTTTCAAAATTTAATTACCCAGATAAAAATATATATGACCATATATGATTATATATATTCATACATTTTCATACATGTATGTGTAAATTTTCCCTCTACAGAATGAAAATTTCATATTCATACTCTCTTGATTTACAAAAGCGCACTGCTGTGCAATAAATTAAATTACTAAAATTACTTTTTTTTAGATTTTGAACAGGAAGATTGTATTTAATGAAACATTTGTTTGGACAAATAATGAAAAAAAATTCAGTAAAGTGCGACTCTGTCTCGCGCACGAAGGCTTCCGTACGAACACTAGATATGTAATTTAATACAAACTTCATCCTATGTAATATA
Source organism: Tachina grossa (assembly GCA_949987645.1). Classification (NCBI taxonomy): domain Eukaryota; kingdom Metazoa; phylum Arthropoda; class Insecta; order Diptera; family Tachinidae; genus Tachina; species Tachina grossa. The sequence goes on along the minus strand of OX465274.1, from coordinate 109,717,772 downwards.
TAGTTTTGGCATTTTTCTTTTTCGTTTTTGGGGTCTTTTCGGTTTTTTTGTATTGGCGTTTTTTGCGTTTTTTCGGTTTTGGCGATTATTTTTAAGTTTCGGCTCTTTTTTAGTTTTGACACTTTATTTTCTTGTTTTGGCGATTTTTTTCGGTTTTTGACGTTTTTTCATTTTGGCGATTTTTTTATTTTTGGCGATTTTTTTAATTTTTTCGATTTTTTTATTTAAATTTTTTTTTTAGTTTTGGCGATTTTTTTAGATTTTTTGGCGTTTTTTTTTTAATTTTGGCGTTGTTTTTCATCTGGCGATTTTTTAGAATTTGGCGATTTATTTTAATGTTAGAATTTTTTTTTTAATTTTGCGATTTTTTTCGTTTTGGCGATTTTTTTTTAATTTTTAGCGATTTTTTTTTTTTTGGTTTGGGGATTTTATAATTTTCGGTTTTTTTAGTTTTACCGGTTTTGAAAATTTCAAGTGTTTGTCTCTTACGGTTTCCAAAATATAGCAAATTGTCAAAATTACATAGTCAAAATTGCATACTGATGGACCACCCTTTAATTTTTTTTTTATTTTAGTGTTAATATTTGTAGTCTGTATAAAAATACATTAATTTTAAAAATTTCAAGTTTCAATATACATATGTTCATACAATTGTATGTATATTACATGGGATTTTAACATTTTTCGTTGCTCGTTTTGGAACACCCTTTAATTTTTAATTCTCATGTATTTGCTGTTGTAGCGGCCAAGATTCTACATACTCCGTCCATATTTCAGGTCCGTAGCTCTTACGGTTCCTGAGAAAATACCGTGTGACGGACAGACGGACAGCGTAGCGAAAACAATAGGGTTCCTTTTCACCTTTGGTGTACGGAACCCTAAAAACGAACTAAAAAACATTTCATTCATCATGTTAAGTCAAAAGGTGAATCAATTATTTAAAAAACACAAAACTCATATTCGTACATAAAATTTAATTTAAGAACCCAGCTAAAAATATGAAAATATATGAATGTATATAACTATATATAAGTATGTATGAATTCATGTATGGAAATATATGGGATTATGCATGGCAAAACTAGTATATATGAATTAATATATGGACTAATATATGAAATGTATTACAATATATGAGCTCATATATGGAAATTTAATTATGAAGCTCTTCATATGTGAATCCATTTATAGAAATAAGATGTAATATATGGCGCCATATAAAAACGCATGCATACATAATATCTCACATAAGATCGCATTTGCAATCAAAAAGCTTGAATTTTATTAATTCGACCTTTTTACATCTTTTTTATCACTAGTGAATTGGAAGTCTGTTAGAAAATACATACGCATATGCAAAGTTTATATGCGTAGAGCCTCAAGGTTTAAAATATAAAAACACGTGTAACAAAAAAATCTTTTTTGTTGATTTTATATATTGTGGGTCTATTTATTAATAAATCAAATAACCAAAAAGATAATGCAGCCATTAAACAAAATTCATATAACTGAAAAAAAATAATATTGAAAACTAGTGTTAGTATAAAAACGGTTTATTTTTTCTTTTATAATTGCATTAGTTTTTAATCTGATTTCTTAAATTATATGTTGTGTACGATTGTGTGTTTTATGTGTTTTTAATAATCGATTCACATTTTCTCTTAAAATGTCGAATATGAAATGTCTTTTAGTTCGTTTCGAATTATTTTGTTCGAACAAATGTTTCATTAAACACAACCTTTCTCCACAAAATCTTACAAAAAAAAGTAATTTTAATAATTTAGTTTATTGCACAGCTGTGCGCTTTTTGAATCAATATGAACTTTGCATACTATATAGGGAATACACATTCACGTATGAAAACGTATGAATATATAAGTAGTAGTGAAATCCCACTCCGGGGACAATTAAAATTGTTAAATTGTGGCTGAAATTGTTAAATTGTTGCTGAAATTGTTAAATTTGGGTAATTAAAATTTGAAAATTGTTAAATTCTTGGAAATTTGTGTTTTTTTGTTTACATAAGGAGTTGTTTGTTTACATTAGGAGTTTTTTGTTTGCATTAGGAGTTTTTGTTTACATTAAGTGTATGTCTGTCTGTCGGTCTGTCTGTCTGCCTGCCTGACCGTGGGAAGTTTGTGTGTGGAATATTTTGTGTGAATGTATTAAGGCGGTTCATAGTTTGGCGGTTTTTATGTGTGTATGTGACGACGGGGAAAATCATGAAAATGGTTTTTCCTAATGCTGACGGAAAATCATCTAATGATTTTTCGTAATTCCGAAGGCAAAACATGATAATTTTTCGTAATACCGAAGGCAAAACATTATAATTTTTCCTAATGCCTACTGCAATACATGATAATTTTTCCTAATGCCTACTGCAATACATGATTATTATTTTTTTCAAATGCCGACGGCAAAAAATGAATATAATTTTTTCAAGTGCCGACGGGAAAATGATTTTTCCTAATGACGACGGGAAAACATGATTATTATTATTTTTTTCCTAATGCCGGGCAATACATGATTATTATTTTTTCAAATGCCGACGGGAAAATGATTTTTCCTAATGACGACGGGAAAACGTGAAAGTTATTTTTTCTAATGCTAATGTAGGTGTTGCTAGACTGTGGGAATTTTAGGCTGACCGTGATATGAGTGGGTGGCGTTGTTGGCGTAATATGTAACCATAGGAATTTGTGGATGTGTCTGTCTGTCTGTGAGAATTTAGGTGAAGGTTTGATTGGCAGGGGGGCGGGGTTTAGTTGAGGTAGATCGATTGCGTGTGTGTGTTAGTGTGTGTGTGTGTGTGTATGTTTGTAGGAATTTCAATGTGTGTATTTCTGTAGGAGCTTAAGGCTGATTGTGATTTATGAGGGGTGAGGTGTTCTAGTAATATGCAACCGGGGGAATCTGTGTGTTTGTATGTCTGTAGGAGTTTAAGGCTGACCATGATTTGGGTGGGCAGGGTTGTTGACGTAATATGTAGCCATGGGGATTTGTGAATGTGTCTCTCTATAGTAGTTTAAGGTTGATCGTGATTTGAGGTGGGTGAGGATGTTGTTGAGGTAAATTGGTTATGCGTATGTATGTATGTATGTATTTTTGTAAGAATTTAAGATGATTGTGATTTATTAGGGGCGAGGTGTTCTTGTAATATGTAGCCGTGAGAATCTATGTGTATAGACGTCTGTAGAAGTTTAAGACTATCTGTAATTTCAGGTAGGTGAGAGTGTTGTGTTGTTGAGATTAATCTTATATATTGTATATGTATGTATGATCATGGGAATTTGTGTATGTATATCTGAGGGAGAATTTAAGGCTCGTCATGATTTGCAAAAGGTGGGGTGTTGTTGAAATTTTCTTGGATATTTCTTATATGAATTCTGCTATGTGTGTGTATTTGAGTTGGTATTTATATGTAGGTAGAAATAAATTGTTTTCAACATCGACATTTGGTGTTATAAAATACTATCATATATCTGGACTTCCCTAATCCTAGTATGCTTTTATACTTACGATTGCTTTATATTTTCTCATGCTTAAATTTGTCTCGCGTTGAAGTCGGTCTGTGTGAAATTTGTTTATATTACAGATTTTTTTTATTTAACTACATTCGTCTTCTTTGACTGAAAGATTTATCTACACACAGAGAAAAACCAACTTGAAATCAGTAAGAACCATGCTGAATTAATAAGAACCATTAGCGAAGCTTTAGTCATATTGAAATTTCTTATTTCAATATGGACAAAATATTAATTTACAGTATTCATTTATTAAACTCATTAGTTTGTAGATATCTCAATATACATTTTCTATTATATTAAAAATTATTGAATTAATGTGATGAATTCTTATTTTTAAGCTGCAGATTTTTCCCTGAGTGTATGGATTGTTTATATTTGCATTGTGCTTTAACTAAACGACGCTTCATATATTTTCATGATGTAGATTTAATAAATACTTAAGCATTGATAAGAAATTTGATATGTATACATACATATCTACAAATTGATTTTATGTATGTATGTATGTATGTATGTACATATATATGTACATACAAATAAGTGTTCAACTCAATCTTTGAATACATTTTTTTATTTTATTTTTTGTCATGTGATGTCTGTTGTTGGTGAAATTAAAAACATTTTAATTTTTATCTGCGTTTACTTAAAAGTTTGTGAGGATTTTCTGTTGTAAGTAAAACTGAATTCTTGAAGATATGTACTTACATACTCTATAGTAATAGTAACTATAATAGAAATATTTGTTATACTTAATTTACAGTTTTTTAAAGTATAGGGTATAAAATTTTTTCTAGCTATAGCCTTCTACATTTATTTTGGAAAACTTGCTTTGCTTTTTAAAAATGTATAAACATTTTTAAATGAAACTGATCCGGCACTCCAGCTTAGGTACTGATAGTTTTTTTTTTTTGTTGTTAGTTAACTTACTTATTTTCCATTTTTTATTGATAAACATTGGAAATCAAAAGGGAGTTTTATATTGTAATTATTATTTTCATAATTGTTGAAAACAAGCGCTGCTTTTTGTTTGTTTTTTGCGATGAAATCATTTGAATTACTTTTGCAACTTTACGCGTTTATAAAAATTATGTTATTTTCTATATTTCTTAATTTATAAGACTTTTAGACTTTGTCCTTTAGGGGTTATATATTCTATTATACGATTATGAATAAGAATGCAGTAAGCTGATGTATTTGCTTACTGCTTCAAATTAAAATTTTATTAAATTGAATAAAAGGAGTTTTTTTTCTTAAACTCTGATGCAGTTAGAAGCGCTGGAGATTCTTTCATATAACAGGTTTTTTGAAATTTTTGATACATAGTATAATATAGAATTGGATAACATTTATTTTTAATTTTTATGTTAAGAAGTACGGGTATGAGACTAAATTTAAATGTACTTTTAAATTAGTTAAATCATAATGAACAAACATATTTTCTTCTTTAATAGCGATCAACAGAAAACGAACTCGTTTTCATATAATTTAGGTATACCCTATCGACGGCTCCTCTAGGATACAATATGACTTTGTATGACGAAATTTCTGTTGCTTTATACTGATAATATGTTTACATTAATAAGATACATATACATATGTTTATTTTATGAACGGTGAGCACCTATGGCTTTTATTTAATGTTCTATATGACTTTTTTTTTCATTTTATTAAAGTTCAGCGTATTGTATATATATTTCTGAAATGTTTAAGTGTGTTTTGTGTCCCCATCGGGCAGAGTGTACGTATTAGTTGGTCAGTCAGTCTCTATTTTTATTTATTTTTTTTTCTTCTAATGTGCCACTCCTTTTTCAGATTTTACTACTTGGAATAGAGAATTTTTGTATAATTATATTATTATTTGTATATACATTAGGTATGTAGAAATTAGTTTAGATACAAAGAAATTCATGTTTAATATACAACTATTGTATCAAATCGATCTCAAATAACTCAGTTACCTCTACCAGCAATTCAGCGTTGGTGTATTCATAAAGTGTTAGAAACAATGAAATATCTATGTTTTGAGAGAATTTTTCCCCTCAAGTATTTCTACATGAGGTTTGAGGGGTCAATCACTGTCGCATTCATATGTAATGATTATTCACTTAAAAAACGTCATCATCACCATCAATCATCTCCGTATACAATACATTCATGAGTTGGGTTGATACAGATACTATTGCTGTCTCATCACCTTCTAACAGCTTTATATATTTTGCTAGTATGCATGCCTTAGCATGCTTCTATCGATAGTGACGTAAGAGTCCGAGATGTAGAGTGTTACAATTAAAAATCTTTACTATTAGAATTTACCAGTTCGCTCTTTTGAATTTTTACAAAGTAGATACATATGTATGTATTTCATTGACCACAAAATCATAAAATTTCTTTGCTTACAAAATTGTATGACGTGAGGATTTTTTTTTTTTTTTTTTTTTTTTTTTTTTTGTTAAATTATACATGCTTCGGCATGCTTTCATTTTTTTTTTTCTATAAATTTATGTAATACTCATACAGATACAGATATAAAGTAAGATCTGTTTACTGTACATTTTAAAATTTATGCATGCTTCAGCATGATTCTAGTTAAAGCGTATATTCATTCACTAAGTTTGTTTGATACTTATTCATAGACATGTACATTCTTAAAGATTGGATATCAAAGTCCAATTTCCGTAGTTTATCTATATTTTCTAAAGATCTGATAGCTAAAGAAATAAATAGAGTGAAGATCTTCTATAATAATCCCATTTTCATATTGTAAAATTTTGCGTGCTAGCGCTTTCGATTGGAAAATATACATACAACTTTATAAAAAGTGATAATATGATGTGCTGCTGAATATTGCACTATGTTATAGTTCATTTTAAACACTGAAGTTTTAGCAATATTTCATTCAGACCAACAAGTTTAGAGAATTCCACTACATTTAGTTAATTATCTTTCTTAAGACTCATCATTCCTAATCAATCCTACAAAAAACAACACAAACTAGATTTTTCGTTTTAATTTTATTTCTATTAAATTCAACATTCATTCTTCAAATTACTTTATACTATATTAAGTAGCTTTTCCTCATTTGTTGAGTTGACTTTAATAGGAGACATTTTAATGGTACGATGAACTTTTCTATTGCATGCATTGAGTAAATCTTTATACATACCAATCCACTTATATGAACCATTAAAGCTAATTCTTTTCACATCATACCTTTCAATGATCTATTAAATCATTCTAATATTGATGCTTTCATATTAAGTAATGTTTAATCTTCTATTTATGTATGAGTTTTCCCGAGTATTTATTAAAAAATTCTTTAGAATCATCTGTTTGTAAGTTTTTTGGTACCCGTACCACTTCAAAAATATTTTCCATTGCCTTGGTTTTTAGAGTGTAGCTTTTATTTTCAGCTGTACTTTGAGAATGTGTCAATTACAGTCTTCAAAAATCAACAATTTCTATTTTCTGTAGAATAGTTCTACATTTCACCTGACTTAGCTCCATAAAACATCATATATTCCTATCATTACATCTCTACAAGCACAAACAGTTGTTGAAATTTAATATGGACTTCGTTAACTAAATTCCTTTTTAAAGACATTGAATTGTTTCACAGATTTTTTCGAAAGTGTTGTGATCTACATCTTGCACTTTCAGCTATTTATACTAACATGTAGTTAATTTTCTAATCTATATATTTAACCGTAAACTCTTCAATTTGTTTTTAATTATTTACTTTTTAGAATTGCTTTTTCAATTTTATAACTGTCTTCTTTCTCTAATTTTATTTCACGTTGTAGTTCCTCAATTTGCATTTAAATATATTCTTGAATATTAATGCTTTAAGCTATATTATTAATTTGTCTTGTATTTTATCTTCATTCAGTTTAATGTAACTATCAACAATAGTTTGTATCTAATTCATTTATGCCTTCCAATACTGATAAGTCAGTATAAATGTCTTCAGAATTGGAAGTCTATGAGTAAAATCATCGTCATCATCATTCTCAGTATCATTAAATATGATGGTATTATCAAATATTGTTCCTTCTACTAGTTTCTTTTGGGGTACTTGTCTATATCTTGAGTGAAGGTTTCTCAGGCTTTAAACTTGTATATTTTCAACTTCTGTCTTGATTTTACTTTCTTCTTTCATAAGAATTCTTTTAATATTTTTAGAACTATTTATGAATTCTTCTGCTATAGGTTTAAATGTATCTTTTAGTTGTTCACTTGTATCTATTTCACCAGTTTTTATACTACGAAGCTTTTTCTTCAACACATTTCTTGTCAACACCAACTGTTTTAAAATTTTCTCATCCAGGGCAAATAACAGGTATCAGCAATCATATCAGCTTTTCAGGAGCTGGTCTGGTTTTCAGATCAGCTTTTCAGGACCTGGTCTGGTTTTCAGATCAGCTTTTCAGGACCTGGTCTGGTTTTCAGATCAGCTTATCAGGACCTGGTCTGGTTTTCAGATCAGCTTTTCAGGACCTGGTCTGGTTTTCAGATCAGCTTATCAGGAGCTGGTCTGGTTTTCAGATCAGCTTATCAGGAGCTGGTCTGGTTATCAGATCAGCTTATCAGGAGCTGGTCTGGTTTTCAGATCAGCTTATCAGGAGCTGATCTGATTTTTAGATCAGCTTATCAGGTAACAGATCAGGCTATCAGGAGTGTTCAGATTTTCATTTCAAGATATCTGAGTCAGATTTAGTTATCAGTGTACAAGTAGCTAGCCATTTATAACATTTATATACATGAAGTTTAAAGTCAGATGAAATACGAAAAAGTAAAGTTTTATCTAGTAAAATTATTTTCTATAACGATCATCGTTTAATTCACTATCTTTGCTTATAATCAAAAATCCATATTTATCCTTTCAAACATGCTTTTTATTTTTCTCACCTAACTTAAACATTAAATATACATTATGATGATCTCTTATTAAATGTTTGGTGATTCTGGTGTAAGTTTTACATAAGTAGAATGAATCAACATTCTTATCTCTCCCCATACAAAAATATGCTTCCCACACGCATCATCGTTAAATATCATATTGGAATTACTTTGGACTGAAATAACAGATTCACTATCGGTAAATTTTGTAATATATTATTATTTTAATTGATGTAATTAGTTTCTTCAGATATTTATATCTGGGGTGATATAAAGATTTTGAGTATAAGTAAATGTTCTCAAAATTTAAGTCCATTAGGACTTTCTAGCAAGCCAATCATAGCGTTTTTTTTTTCGTAATTTGACAGGTCAACTATTGTTGCACGAATAGAATTTGATATAAAGGAACTATGATTTATTTTTGAACTATCGTTCGATGAATCATCAATATTTCGTACCAAGGTATTTTAGGTTGTTTTACTAACCGCATTTATGTAGCTAAATACATTTTATAAATATTATCTCTTATTATAAAAAAAGAAACTAATACAGCTATACCATATCAGAAAATATTTTCTGAAATCGTATAGCTGCATTAGTTTATTTTTTCTATAATAAGAGATAATGATCCACACTCATAATCAAAACAGCATAAAAATATCCTTTTTTTGACTATGAGTATGCATCAATATTTATGAAATGCGTTTAGTTACAAAAATGTGGTTAGTAAAACAAAGTATATTTTAACAGCCTTAATAAGTATTATAAATAAGGCTGTAAGAGTTTAAAATCAGTATTTTTTATGATAATACTGATTTGAAACTCTTAAAATATTCTTTGTTTTGACAATGAGTAGGGGCCATTATCTCTTATTATAGGACAAATAAAATAATATAGCTATACGATTTCAGAAAATATTTTCTGATATCGTATAGCTACATTTTTAATTTTTCTATAATAAGAGATAATATTTATGAAATACATTTCATAAATATTGGCGCATACTCATAGTAAAAACAACCTAAAAATACCTTGGTACGAAATATTGATGAATCATCAAAATTTCATACCATCCTATATTTATGTTGTTTTACTAATCGCATTTTGTAAATAAATGCATTTCATAAATATTATCTATTATTATAGAAAGAATCAAATAGTATGGTTATATGATATTAGAAAACATGATTTCTGATATCATATAATCATACTATTTTATTTTTCTATAATAAGAGATAATGACTCATACTCATAGTCAAAACAAAGGATATTTATATGCTGTTTTGATTATGAGTATGCGTCAATATTTATGAAATGCATTTAGTTATAAAATGCGGTTAGTAAAACAAAGTATATTTTAAGTGTTTAAAACCACCATTTTTATGGTAATACCGGTTTTAAACACTTAAAGCATACTTTGTTTTGACTATGAGCATGAGATGATATTTATGAAATGGATTTTATAGATATTGACTCATACCCTTAGTCAAAACAACATAAATAATTCTAGGTACGAAATTTTGATGATTCATCGAACGATAGTTCAAAAATAAATCATAGTTCCCTTATATCAAATTCTATTCGTGCAACAATAGTTGACCTGTCAAATTACGAAAAAAAAACGCTATGATTGGCTTGCTAGAAAGTCCTAATGGACTTAAATTTTGAGAACATTTATTTATACTCAAAATCTTTATATCACCCCAGATATAAAGAAATTAATTTCATCAATTAAAACAATAATATATTGAAAAATTTGCCGATAGTGAATCTGTTATTTCAGTCCAAAGTAATTCCAATATGATATTTAACGATGATGCGTATGGGAAGAATACTTTTGTATGGGGAGAGATAAGAATGTTGATTCATTCTACTTATGTAAAACTTACACCAGAATCACCAAACATTTAATAAGAGATCATCATAATGTAATTTTAATGTTTAAGTAAGGTGAGAAAAATATAAAGCATGTTAAAAGGCTAAATATGAATTTTTGATTATAAGCAAAGATATTGAATTAAACGATGTACGTTATAGAAAATTATTTTACAACATAAAACTTTACTTTTTCATATTTCATCTGACTTTAAACTTCATGTATATAAATGTTATAAATGGCTAGCTACTTGTACACTGATAACTAAATCAGACTCAGATATCTTGAAATGAAAATCTGAACAGCTCCTGATAGCCTGATCTGTTACCTGATAAGCTGATCTGAAAACCAGACCAGCTCCTGATAAGCTGATCTGAAAACCAGACCAGCTCCTGATAAGCTGATCTGATAACCAGATCAGGTCCTGATAAGCTGATCTGATAACCAGATCAGGTCCTGATAAGCTGATCTGATAACCAGACCAGCTCCTGATAAGCTGATCTGATAACCAGATCAGGTCCTGATAAGCTGATCTGATAACCAGCCCAGCTCCTGATAAGCTGATCTGATAACCAGACCAGCTCCTGAAAAGCTGATATGATTGCTGATACCTGTTATTTGCCCTGGATGAGAAAATTTTAAAACAGTTGGTGTTGACAAGAAATGTGTTGAAGAAAAAGCTTCGTAGTATAAAAACTGGTGAAATAGATACAAGTGAACAACTAAAAGATACATTTAAACCTATAGCAGAAGAATTCATAAATAGTTCTAAAAATATTAAAAGAATTCTTATGAAAGAAGAAAGTAAAATCAAGACAGAAGTTGAAAATGTACAAGTTTAAAGCCTGAGAAACCTTCACTCAAGATATAGACAAGTACCCCAAAGAAACTAGTAGAAGGAACAATATTTGATAATACCATCATATTTAATGATGCTAATACTGAGAATGATGATGACGATGATTTTACTCATAGACTTCCAATTCTGAAGACATTTATACTGACTTATCAGTATTGGAAGGCATAAATGAATTAGATACAAACTATTGTTGATAGTTACATCAAACTGAATGAAGATAAAATACAAGACAAATTAATAATATAGCTTAAAGCATTAATATTCAAGAATATATTTAAATGCAAATTGAGGAACTACAACGTGAAATAAAATTAGAGAAAGAAGACAGTTATAAAATTGAAAAAGCAATTCTAAAAAGTAAATAATTAAAAACAAATTGAAGAGTTTACGGTTAAATATATAGATTAGAAAATTAACTACATGTTAGTATAAATAGCTGAAAGTGCAAGATGTAGATCACAACACTTTCGAAAAAATCTGTGAAACAATTCAATGTCTTTAAAAAGGAATTTAGTTAACGAAGTCCATATTAAATTTCAACAACTGTTTGTGCTTGTAGAGATGTAATGACAGGAATATATGATGTTTTATGGAGCTAAGTTAGGTGAAATGTAGCACTATTCTACAGAAAATAGAAATTGTTGATTTTTGAAGACTGTAATTGACACATTCTCAAAGTTTAGTACAGCTGAAAATAAAAGCTGCACTCTAAAAACCAAGGGAATGGAAAATATTTTTGAAGTGGTACGGGTAACAAAAAAAAACTTACAAACAGATGATTCTAAAGAATTTTTTAATAAATACTTGGGAAAACTCATACATAAATAGAAGATTAAACATTACTTAATATGAAAGCATAAATATTAGAATGATTTAATAGATCATTGAAAGGTATGATGTGAAAAGAATTAGCTTTAATGGTTCATATAAGTGGATTGGTATGTATAAAGATTTACTCAATGCATGCAATAGAAAAGTTCATCGTACCATTAAAATGTCTCCTATTAAAGTCAACTCAACAAATGAGGAAAAGCTACTTAATATAGTATAAAGTAATTTGAAGAATGAATGTTGAATTTAATAAAAATAAAATTAAAACGAAAAATCTAGTTTGTGTTGTTTTTTGAAGGATTGATTAGGAATGATGAGTGTTAAGAAAGATAATTAACTAAATGTAGTGGAATTCTCTAAACTTGTTGGTTTGAATGAAATATTGCTAAAACTTCAGTGTTTAAAATGAACTATAACATAGTGCAATATTCAGCAGCACATCATATTATCACTTTTTATAAAGTTGTATGTATATTTTCCCATCGAAAGCGCTAGCACGCAAAATTTTACAATATGAAAATGGGATTATTATAGAAGTTCTTCACTCTATTTATTTCTTTAGCTATCAGATCTTTAGAAAATATAGATAAACTACGGAAATTGGACTTTGATATCCAATCTTTAAGAATGTACATGTCTATGAATAAGTATCAAACAAACTTAGTGAATGAATATACGCTTCAACTAGAATCATGCTGAAGCATGCATAAATTTTAAAATGTACAGTAAACAGATCTTACTTTATATCTGTATCTGTATGAGTATTACATAAATTTATAGAAAAAAAAATGAAAGCATGCCGAAGCATGTATAATTTAACAAAAAAAAAAAAAAAAAAAAATCCTCACGTCATACAATTTTGTAAGCAAAGAAATTTTATGATTTTGTGGTCAATGAAATACATACATATGTATCTACTTTGTAAAAATTCAAAAGAGCGAACTGGTAAATTCTAATTGTAAAGATTTTTAATTGTAACACTCTACATCTCGGACTCTTACGTCACTATCGATAGAAGCATGCTAAGGCATGCATACTAGCAAAATATATAAAGCTGTTAGAAGGTGATGAGACAGCAATTGTATCTGTATCAACCCAACTCATGAATGTATTGTATACGGAGATGATTGATGGTGATGATGACGTTTTTTAAGTGAATAATCATTACATATGAATGCGACAGTGATTGACCCCTCAAACCTCATGTAGAAATACTTGAGGGGAAAAATTCTCTCAAAACATAGATATTTCATTGTTTCTAACACTTTATGAATACACCAACGGTGAATTGCTGGTAGAGGTAACTGAGTTATTTGAGATCGATTTGATACAATAGTTGTATATTAAACATGAATTTCTTTGTATCTAAACTAATTTCTACATACCTAATGTATATACCCACCAAAAAATTAGACAAAAATTCTCTATTCCAAGTAGTAAAATCTGAAAAAGGAGTGGCACATTAGAAGAAAAAAAAAATAAATAAAAATAGAGACTGACTGACCAACTAATACGTACACTCTGCCCGATGGGGACACAAAACACACTTAAACATTTCAGAAATATATATACAATACGCTAAACTTTAATAAAATGAAAAAAAAAGTCATATAGAACATTAAATAAAAGCCATAGGTGCTCACCGTTCATAAAATAAACATATGTATATGTATCTTATTAATGTAAACATATTATCAGTATAAAGCAACAGAAATTTCGTCATACAAAGTCATATTGTATCCTAGAGGAGCCGTCGATAGGGTATACCTAAATTATATGAAAACGAGTTCGTTTTCTGTTGATCGCTATTAAAGAAGAAAATATGTTTGTTCATTATGATTTAACTAATTTAAAAGTACATTTAAATTCAGTCTCATACCCGTACTTCTTAACATAAAAATTAAAAATAAATGTTATCCAATTCTATATTATACTATGTATCAAAAATTTCAAAAAAGCTGTTATATGAAAGAATCTCCAGCGCTTCTAACTGCATCAGAGTTTAAGAAAAAAAACTCCTTTTATTCAATTTAATAAAATTTTAATTTGAAGCAGTAAGCAAATACATCAGCTTACTGCATTCTTATTCATAATCGTATAATAGAATATATAACCCCTAAAGGACAAAGTCTAAAAGTCTTATAAATTAAGAAATATAGAAAATAACATAATTTTTATAAACGCGTAAAGTTGCAAAAGTAATTCAAATGATTTCATCGCAAAAAACAAACAAAAAGCAGCGCTTGTTTTCAACAATTATGAAAATAATAATTACAATATAAAACTCCCTTTTGATTTCCAATGTTTATCAATAAGAAATAAAAAATAAGTAAGTTAACTAACAACAAAAAAAAAAACTATCAGTACCTAAGCTGGAGTGCCGGATCAGTTTCATTTAAAAATGTTTATACATTTTTAAAAAGCAAAGCAAGCTTTCCAAAATAAATGTAGAAGGCTACAGCTAGAAAAACTTTTATACCCTATACTTTAAAAAACTGTAAATTAAGTATAAGAAATATTTCTATTATAGTTACTATTACTATAGAGTATGTAAGTACATATCTTCAAGAATTCAGTTTTACTTACAACAGAAAATCCTCACAAACTTTTAAGTAAACGCAGATAAAAATTAAAATGTTTTTAATTTCACCAACAACAGACATCACATGACAAAAAATAAAATAAAAAATGTATTCAAAGATTGAGTTGAACACTTATTTGTATGTACATATATATGTACATACATACATACATACATACATAAAATCAATTTGTAGATATGTATGTATACATATCAAATTTCTTATCAATGCTTAAGTATTTATTAGATCTACATCATGAAAATATATGAAGCGTCGTTTAGTTAAAGCACAATGCAAATATAAACAATCCATACACTCAGGGAAAATCTGCAGCTTAAAAATAAGAATTCATCACATTAATTCAATAATTTTTAATATAATAGAAAATGTATATTGAGATATCTACAAACTAATGAGTTTAATAAATGAATACTGTAAATTAATATTTTGTCCATATTGAAATAAGAAATTTCAATATGACTAAACCTTCGCTAATGGTTCTTATTAATTCAGCATGGTTCTTACTGATTTCAAGTTGGTTTTTCTATGTGTGTAGATAACTCTTTCAGTCAAAGAAGACGAATGTAGTTAAATAAACAAAATCTGTAATATAAACAAATTTCACACAGACCGACTTCAACGCGAGACAAATTTAAGCATGAGAAAATATAAAGCAATCGTAAGTATAAAAGCATACTAGGATTAGGGAAGTCCAGATATATGATAGTATTTTATAGTACCATATGCCGATATTGAAAACAATTTATTTCTACGTACACATAAATACCAGCTCAAATACACACACATAGCAGAATTCATATAAGAAATATCCAAGAAAATTTCAACAACACCCCACCTTTTGCAAATCATGACGAGCCTTAAATTCTCCCTCAGATATACTTACACAAATTCTCATGATCATACATAGGTACATATACAATATACAAGATTAATCTCAACAACACAACACTCTCACCTACCTGAAATTATAGATAGTCTTAAACTTCTACAGACGTCTATACACATAGATTCTCACGGCTACATATTACAAGAACACCTCGGCCCTAATAAATCACAATCATCTTAAATTCTTACAAAAATACATATATACATACATACACATAACCAATTTACCTCAACAACATCCTCACCCACCTCAAATCACGATCAGCCTTAAACTACTATAGACAGACACATCCACAAATCCCCATGGATACATATTACGTCAACAACCCTGCCCACCCAAATCATGGTCAGCCTTAAACTCCTACAGACATACAAACACACAGATTCCCCCGGTTGAATATTACTAGAACACCTCACCCCTCATAAATCACAATCAGCCTTAAGCTCCTACAGAAATACACACATTGAAATTCCTACAAATATACACACACACACACACACACACACACAACTACACACGCAATCGATCTACCTCAACTAAACCCCGCCCCCCTGCCAATCAAACCTTCACCTAAATTCTCACAGACAGACAGACACATCCACAAATTCCTATGGTTACATATTACGCCAACAACGCCACCCACTCATATCACGGTCAGCCTAAAATTCCCACAGTCTAGCAACACCTACATTAGCATTAGAAAAAATAACTTTCACGTTTTCCCGTCGTCATTAGGAAAAATCATTTTCCCGTCGGCATTTGAAAAAATAATAATCATGTATTGCCCGGCATTAGGAAAAAAATAATAATAATCATGTTTTCCCGTCGTCATTAGGAAAAATCATTTTCCCGTCGGCACTTGAAAAAATTATATTCATTTTTTGCCGTCGGCATTTGAAAAAAATAATAATCATGTATTGCAGTAGGCATTAGGAAAAATTATCATGTCTTGCAGTAGGCATTAGGAAAAATTATAATGTTTTGCCTTCGGTATTACGAAAAATTATCATGTTTTGCCTTCGGAATTACGAAAAATCATTAGATGATTTTCCGTCAGCATTAGGAAAAACCATTTTCATGATTTTCCCCGTCGTCACATACACACATAAAAACCGCCAAACTATGAACCGCCTTAATACATTCACACAAAATATTCCACACACAAACTTCCCACGGTCAGGCAGGCAGACAGACAGACCGACAGACAGACATACACTTAATGTAAACAAAAACTCCTAATGTAAACAAAAAACTCCTAATGTAAACAAAAAACTCCTTATGTAAACAAAAAAACACAAATTTCCAAGAATTTAACAATTTTCAAATTTTAATTACCCAAATTTAACAATTTCAGCAACAATTTAACAGTTTCAGCCACAATTTAACAATTTTAATTGTCCCCGGAGTGGGATTTCACTACTACTTATATATTCATACATTTTCATACGTGAATGTGTATTCCCTATATAGTATGCAAAGTTAATATTGATTCAAAAAGCGCACAGCTATGCAATAAACTAAATTATTAAAATTACTTTTTTTTGTAAGATTTTGTGGAGAAAGGTTGTGTTTAATGAAACATTTGTTCGAACAAAATAATTCGAAACGAACTAAAAGACATTTCATATTCGATATTTTAAGAGAAAATGTGAATCGATTATTAAAAACACATAAAACACACAATCGTACACAACATATAATTTAAGAAATCAGATTAAAAACTAATGCAATTATAAAAGAAAAAATAAACCGTTTTTATACTAACACTAGTTTTCAATATTATTTTTTTTCAGTTATATGAATTTTGTTTAATGGCTGCATTATCTTTTTGGTTATTTGATTTATTAAATAGACCCACAATATATAAAATCAACAAAAAAGATTTTTTTGTTACACGTGTTTTTATATTTTAAACCTTGAGGCTCTACGCATATAAACTTTGCATATGCGTATGTATTTTCTAACAGACTTCCAATTCACTAGTGATAAAAAAGATGGAAAAAGATCGAATTAATAAAATTCAAGCTTTTTTGATTGCAAATGCGATCTTATGTGAGATATTATGTATGCACGCGTTTTTATATGGCGCCATATATTACATCTTATTTCTATAAATGGATTCACATATGAAGAGCTTCATAATTAAATTTCCATATATGAGCTCATATATTGTAATACATTTCATATATTAGTCCATATATTAATTCATATATACTAGTTTTGCCATGCATAATCCCATATATTTCCATACATGAATTCATACATACTTATATATAGTTATATACATTCATATATTTTCATATTTTTAGCTGGGTTCTTAAATTAAATTTTATGTACGAATATGAGTTTTGTGTTTTTAAATAATTGATTCACCTTTTGACTTAACATGATGAATGAAATGTTTTTTAGTTCGTTTTTAGGGTTCCGTACACCAAAGGTGAAAAGGAACCCTATTGTTTTCGCTACGCTGTCCGTCTGTCCGTCACACGGTATTTTCTCAGGAACCGTAAGAGCTACGGACCTGAAATATGGACGGAGTATGTAGAATCTTGGCCGCTACAACAGCAAATACATGAGAATTAAAAATTAAAGGGTGTTCCAAAACGAGCAACGAAAAATGTTAAAATCCCATGTAATATACATACAATTGTATGAACATATGTATATTGAAACTTGAAATTTTTAAAATTAATGTATTTTTATACAGACTACAAATATTAACACTAAAATAAAAAAAAAATTAAAGGGTGGTCCATCAGTATGCAATTTTGACTATGTAATTTTGACAATTTGCTATATTTTGGAAACCGTAAGAGACAAACACTTGAAATTTTCAAAACCGGTAAAACTAAAAAAACCGAAAATTATAAAATCCCCAAACCAAAAAAAAAAAAATCGCTAAAAATTAAAAAAAAATCGCCAAAACGAAAAAAATCGCAAAATTAAAAAAAAAATTCTAACATTAAAATAAATCGCCAAATTCTAAAAAATCGCCAGATGAAAAACAACGCCAAAATTAAAAAAAAAACGCCAAAAAATCTAAAAAAATCGCCAAAACTAAAAAAAAATTTTAAATAAAAAAATCGAAAAAATTAAAAAAATCGCCAAAAATAAAAAAATCGCCAAAATGAAAAAACGTCAAAAACCGAAAAAAATCGCCGAAACAAGAAAATAAAGTGTCAAAACTAAAAAAGAGCCGAAACTTAAAAAAAATCGCCAAAACCGAAAAACGCAAAAAACGCCAATACAAAAAAACCGAAAAGACCCCAAAAACGAAAAAGAAAAATGCCAAAACTATATATTACATAGGATGAAGTTTGTATTAAATTACATATCTAGTGTTCGTACGGAAGCCTTCGTGCGCGAGACAGAGTCGCACTTTACTGAATTTTTTTTCATTATTTGTCCAAACAAATGTTTCATTAAATACAATCTTCCTGTTCAAAATCTAAAAAAAAAGTAATTTTAGTAATTTAATTTATTGCACAGCAGTGCGCTTTTGTAAATCAAGAGAGTATGAATACGAAATTTTCATTCTGTAGAGGGAAAATTTACACATACATGTATGAAAATGTATGAATATATATAATCATATATGGTCATATATATTTTTATCTGGGTAATTAAATTTTGAAACTTTTAAAATTCATGGAAATTTGTGTTTTCGGCGGCACTTTGGTGTTTTTTGTTTCCATTAGGAGTTTTTGTTTACATTAAGTGTATGTCTGTCTGTCTGTCTGCTTGACCGTGGAAATTTGTGTGTGGAATATTTTGTGTGAATGTATTAAGGCGGTTCATAGTTTGGCGGTTTTTATGTGTGTATATACAGACGAGGAAAATGAATCAAAATCAAATGATTTTTCCTAATACCAATGGTGAAATAGTGATTATTAATTTTTCCTAATGCCGACGGCAACACATGATTATTATTTTTTCAAATGCCAACGGGAAAATGATTTTTCCTAATGACGACGGGAAAACGTGAAAGTTATTTTTTCTAATGCTAATGTAGATGTTGCTAGACTGTGGGAATTTAAGGCTGACCGTGATTTGAGTGGGTGGCGTTGTTGGCGTAATATGTAACCATAGGAATTTGTGGATGTGTCCGTCTGTCTGTGAAAATTTAGGTGAAGGTTTAATTGGCAGGGGGCGGGGTGAAGTTGAGGTAGATCGATTGCGTGTATATATGTGTGTGTGTGTGCGTATGTTTGTATGAATTTCAATGTATGTATTTCTGTAGGAGCTTAAGGCTGATTGTGATTTATGAGGGGTGAGATGTTCTAGTAATATGCAACCGGGGGAATCTGTGTATTTTGTATGTCTGTAGGAGTTTAAGGCTGACCATGATTTGGGTGGGCAGGGTTGTTCACGTAATATGTAGCCATGTGGATTTGTGGATGTGTCTGTCTATAGTAGTTTAAGGCTGATCGCGATTTGAGGTAGATGAGGATGTTGTTGAGGTAAATTGGTTATGTGTATGTATGTATGTATGTATTTCTGTAAGAATTTAAGATGATTGTGATTTATTAGGGGCAAGGTGTTCTTGCAATATGTAGCCGTGAGAGTCTATGTGTATAGATGTCTGTACGAGTTTAAGGCTATCTGTAATCTCGGGTGAGAGTGTTGTGTTGTTGAGATTAATCTCGTATATTGTATATGTATGTATGTATGACTATGGGAATTTGTCTATGTATATCTGGGGAGAATTTAAGGCTGGTCATGATTTGTGAAAGGTAGGGTGTTGTTGAAATTTTCTTGGATATTTCTTATATGAATTCTGCTATGTGTGTGTATTTGCGCTGGTGTTTATATGCAGATAAAAATAAATTGTTTTCAATATCACTATTTGGTACCAAGGCCTATTTATTAGGTCTATGCAACTCTACAAAAATACAGCAACACAAAAAACAACTTTGTGTTTTAGTTGTCAGAAACACACACAAACATGAACTAAAGTGTCTGGTGCAAACATCTTTTGACAGTTAAAACACGAAAACACAGAATATCATCAGGACGATTGCATTGACCAGATAAAAAGGCCTTGTTTGGTACTATAAAATACTATCATATATCCGTACTTCCCTAATCTTAGTATGCTTTTATACTTACGATTGCTTTATATTTTCTCATACGCGAGACAAATTTAAGTCTCGCATTAAAGTCTGCCTGTGCGAAATTTTTTTATATTACAGATTTTGTTTATTTAACTACATCCGTCTTCTTTGACTAAATGAGTTTTCTACACACAGAGAAAAACCAACTTAAAATCAGTAAAAACCATGTTGAAGTAATAAGAAACATTAACGAAGGTTTAGTCAAATTAAAATTTCTTATTTCAATATGGACAAAATTTAATTTACAGTATTTATTTATTAAACTCATTAGTTTGTAGATATCCCAATATACATTATCTATTATATTAAAAATTATTGAATTAATGTGACGCATTCTTATTTTTAAGATTCAGATTTTCCTAAGTGCATTTATTGTTTATATTTGCATTTTGCTTTAACTAAACGACGCTTCATATATTTTCATGATGAAGATCTAATAAATACTTAATCATTGATATGAAATTTGATATGTATGCATGCATATCTACAAATTGATTTTATGTATGTATGTATGTATGTATGTATGTAACACTTATTTGTATGGACGTATGTGTATGTCCATACAAATAAGTGTTTAACTCAATCTTTGAATACATTTTTTATTTTTTTTGTCATGTGATGTCTGTTGTTGTTATAAATATTCGCCTGTGTATAGATGCGAAATATTCATAGTTTTTTTATTTGAAATTAAAAACGTTTTAATTATACCCTTTACCAAAAAATTATAAACGGATATATGTATATAGTAAAGGGTTACATTTGTATACTCGTTTGTATAGCCAAAACAAATATACCATGGTATGTACCATATAATTGTAGTGTGAGCGACAGAACTAGTATAAGAGTTATTGTGTGTGCGTGTTTTTCCAAATTAAAATACAATTGAAAACATATAATAATTGCTTATTGTATTGCTGCTGAGCAACTGTTTGATCTGTTTTTGCTCAAAAAATACATATTGTAATACAAATATATAGTTAAAACCACTATTGAAACAAATACATGTGTGCAGATGTATTTGCGGACGTTCGTTATGTTATTTTGTGGCGCAGCCAGAGTATGAGAGAGAAAGAGACAATTTTGCTCTGAGAGTAATTACAAATGCATGTGTTTCATGTACATGTATCATTTACATTTCACATCATAAGGCACTTATGGTAAAAAGCAGTTTTATATATCTTATTTGCCTTAGAAAAACAAAAAAAAAAATAAATGTGTTGTTTTCATTTGCTCATTGCCCAACCATACAATAATTGTTTAAAAAATCAAGATTTACAACTAGTAACAGAAAACGATAAATAACATATTTGTTCATACCAGAACCAAAAAACACGCAAAACTAGTGCAAACAGATGTATCTGTGCAATGCTATAATATATTGGTTTGTCATTCCGCTTGTATTTTCCAGAATATTAATAAGCGAGTCATAAAGTATATATATTCTGGATCCTTATGCATAGGGAAGATGAATAAGCGATGCCCGTCTGTCTGTACGTGAAATCGGTTTTCCGAAGCTCCCAGATAAGCTAGAGACTTCGTTCTTGGACTGGTCGAAATAAGATTGGTATTGAAAATCAGCAAAATCGATCAGACGGTTTCAGGGCTGGGAAGCTTAAACTACATTTTGCCATACAAATTAACTACCGAAAACTACTTATTATTATTTTTTATTAAATAAACTTATTTTATACTTCAGTATGAATAAAATTGGTATTTCTAACTAAAAAAAATTAAAAAAATAAAAAGACGTTTCCAGGGTTGGAAAACTTTAACTTTTTTCTTATACAAAAGTAACTTACTAGAATAAATTGTTGCTTTTTTATAAATTAAACAGATCTAATATTCTTAAAAGAAAGAGATTGATGTAAGAAATCAGAAAAACAAAAAGGATGATTCCAGGGTTGGAAAACCTACGATTTTTGTAATATATAAAATTAACTACCGTAAACTAATTTTTTATTTATTTTTATTAAAAAAACTTATTTTATACTTCACCACGAATAAAATTGGTATTTGAAATAAAAAAAGTTTATAAATTTAAAAAGACGTATCCAGAGTTGGAAAGCTTTAACTTTTTCCTATACAAAAGTAACTTACTATATGGATTTTACCTTTTTTTCTATAAATTAAACATATCTTATATTTTGAAAAAAAAAGACTGATGTAAGAAAGCAGAAAAATCAAAAAGGATGATTCCAGTGTCGGAAAACTGAAACTTTTTGTGATATAAAAAATTAACTACCGAAACTTAATTTTTACTTTTTTTTATTAAATAAACTTATTGTATACTTCAGTACGAATAAAATTGGTATTTGAAATTAAAAATTGAACTTCAAAAAATTAAAGAGATGTTTCCAGGGTTGGAAAACTTTAACTTTTTTTATACAAAATAACTTACTAAAGCAAATTTTTCCTTTTTCTTTATAAATTAAAGATATCTTATATTCTTAAAAGAAAGAGATTAGTGTAAGAAATTAGAAAAATTAAAAAGGATGATTCCAGGGTTGGGAAACTTACTACTTTTGTGATATAAATAATAATAAATAATAAACTACCTAAAACTAATTGTAATTTTTTTAAATAAATAAACTTATTTTATACTATAGTACAAATAAATTTGTTTTTTTTTAATTCAAAAAAGTTTAAAACTCGTTTCTAGGGTTGGAAAACTTTACATTTTTTTATACAAAAGTAACTTACTAAAGCAAATTTTTCCTTTTTCTCTATAAATTAAAGATATCTAATATTCTTAAAAGAAAGAGATTAGTATAAGAAATCAGAAAAATCAAAAAGTATGATTTCAGAGTTGGAAAGCCCACATTTTTTGTGATACAAAAAATTAGCTACCGAAAACTCATTTTTATTTTTTTTATAAAATAAACTTATTTAATACTTCAGTACGAATGTATTTGGTATTAAACTTTTTGTGATATATAAAAGTAACTAAGTCAAATAAATTTTTATCTTTTCCTTTATAAATTGTATATATTTTACATTTTGGAAAGAAAAGTTTGGTATAGAAAAGTATAAAAATAAAAACCTCAGCTTCAGAGCTAGAAACTTTGACATTAAATGCGCAAAAGTATAAAGTAATTTAAAGATGTAAAAAATGTTGAATTAAATCAAAATAAAAACGAAAAATCTAGTTTGTCTTGTTTTTTGCAGGATTGATTAGGAATGATGGGTATTAAGAAAGATAATTAACTAAATGTAGCGGAATTCTCTAAAATTGAATGAAAACATGCCGAAGCATGTATAATTTCAAAAATAATCCTCACGTCATACAATTTTGCAAGCACATACATTTTATTACCTTGTTGCAAATGAAATACATATGTATGTATATACTTTGTAAAATAGTTCAAAAGAGTGAACTGGTAAATTGTAATAGTAAAGATTTTTAATTGTAACACTACTACATCTCAGACTCTTACGCCACTATCGATAGAAGCATGCTAAGGCATGCATACTAGCAAAATACATATATAAACCTGTTAGAAGGTGATGAGAAGCTTTTTGTTTTTAATCATTAATTTGCAGACAGAAATTGTATTTGGATCAACTCAACTCATGAATGTGTTGTATACGGGTATGATTGATGGTGATGATGACCTTTTTAAAGTGAGAAATCTTTACATATGAATGCGATAGGGGTCAACCAACAAGCCTCATGTAGAAATACTTGAGAGAAAAATTCTCCCAAACATAGATATTTCAATGTTTCTAACACTTTATGAAAACACGGACGGTGAATTGCTTGTAGAGGTAACCGAGTTATTTGAGATCGATGTGTTACAATAGTTGTTTATTAAACATGCATTTCCTTGTATGTAAGCCAATTTCTACATACATACACATATTTACCTAATGTTTATACCCAGCAAAAAATTAGACAAAAATTCTCTATTTTAAGTAGTAAAATCTGAAAAAAGGATTAGCACATTAGAAGAAAAAAAAATAAATAAAAATAGAGACTGACTGACCAACTAATACGTACACTCTGTCCGATGGGCACACAAAGCATACTTAAACATTTCAGAAATATATACACAATACGCTGAACTTTAATAAAATGAGAAAAAATAATATAGAACATCAAATAAAAGCCATAGCCATCACCCTTCATAAAATAAACATATATGTACCTTAATGTAAACATATTATCAGTATAAAGCAACAAAAATTTCGTCACACAAAGTCATCTTGTATCCTAGAGGAACCGTCGAGACGGTATACCTTAATTATATGAAAACTAATTTAAAAGTACATTTAAACATAACATAAAAATTAAAAATAAATGTTATCCAATTCTATATTTTACATATGCATCTAAAATTCCAAGAAAGCTGTTATATGAAAGAATATCCAGCGCTTCTAACTAAAATTTGAATAAAATTTTAATTTGAAACAGTAAGCAAAGACATCAGCGATTGTTTTCAACAATTATGAAAATAATAATTACAATATAAAACTCCCTTTTGATTTTAAATGTTTATCAATAAAAAATAAAAAAGAAGTAAGTTAACTAACAACAAACTACTATTTTCGATTCTACTAAAGAAAGCTATAAAAACTATATATATAGATTCACAAATTACGTAACAATGAAAAATGTTCAAGGTAATAAACAGTATTATGCAAAATTACTACTCAACTCTATTGGTGCAAAAAACTTCAATATGCTGTCAGCGTTAGCTGCCCCTAAGGATCCAACAAATCTCGAATACGATGCATTGCTAAAAATTTTGGAAACGCATTTGGCGCCGAAGAAGAATAAATTAGTGGCTCAGCATAAATTTCTACTAAAGTATCAAAATGAAACCCAGTCTATAGCAGAATTTGTGGCTACTTTGCGAATGGACATAAGCGAGTGCGAGTTTATATCACCATGTGCATGCAACGCTTCTATAGCTGAGCCCAGTTTATCAGGGGAATTAACAACAACAGCATAAGAGAACAGCTACTACAAGCAAGTACGTCAGCATTTGATGAAATTGTAGAGAAAGCGTTGGCATTAGAAGCCGCAAGGGCGGACGCCAAGGAATTAACCAATTTAGCTAAAAGCGAGGCAACTGACGTAAATAAAATTTCAAGTAACAAAAAATCAAAACGTTTTAATAACGCACATAATAAAAATCCTCAACAAAAACCATTGAAAATTGATTACGGTAAGTTAGGTATTGCTGGCCTGTGCTTACGATGCGGCAAAAATAATCAATTTGCAAATGATTGTAACATTTATAAAACAAAGTTAAAATGCCATTTGTGCAACAAAAGTGGTCATGTTAAAAAAGTATGTATCACTTCTCTTTTGGCGGATGGTCCTAATGCCGGTCTTAATAAAACGAACATTACAGGTCGTAATTCTACGAATCACATACAAGAAGATGATTCACATTCGGCATTTTTAAAATAAGTGGTTCCAGTTCATATTCAGAGCGCTATTATGGTAACATTTGTATTGAGGGTAGAAAACTTAAACTCAAAGTAGATTCTGGATCTGCTTATACGTTTCTTCTATTAGTAAATTCAAAACGTTAAAGGTAAATGACAAATTAACACCAATAAATACCACATTTTCATCGTACAGTCATAATAAAATTCCATCAATTGGGAAAGTGCAAGTTAAGGTAACATTTAATGGATCATCAATCGTCGATTATATCATTGCAATCCCAGATGGGTATTCTGCTCTCATAGGTCAAGTTTGGATTCGACGGCTTGGAATGAAATTAGAGGAATTAGACGAAACAAATGTAAATGTAATCACAAATGATTCTACTAAGCAATGTGACGATGTACAAGAGTTAATATTGGAATTCCCGAATGTCTTTGACCAAAAAATAGGGTGCATTCCCAATTACAAAATTTCATTAAGGTTGCGTGACAATGTTACACCAGTATACACTAAAGAGAGACAAATTCCATATGCATTGACAGAACGCGTCAATAAGGAACTAGAAAATCTCGAAAATTCAGGAATTATTACAAAAACTGACAATAGCGATTGGGGTTCACCACTGGTGGTCATCCCGAAAGCTGACGGCGGTGTTCGTTTGTGCGTCGACTACAAAGTCGGCGTTAACTAGCGACTTGTAGATGCGCATTACCCTATTAAAAAAGTTGATGAAATTTTTAACAGTCTAATACTATGTTTAGACTATGAGTTGAATCACATGCTTCGCTCTCTGAATCTTGTTTTTGAATCTTGCCATTTATACGACGCCTTCGTGCTTCGTGTGCAGCGTGCCAATTTAGTGCTTTTCGCACTAGATTTAGTGCTTTTTAATTCATAACAGTCCGGAGTTTTTCAACTAGGTGCTTTTTTTTATAAAAATACCTGAAATTGGTGCTTTTTCACCTTTGACTTTAGTGCTTTTAGTGCGTTTAACAAATCCACTAAATATAAATTTGTGATAAATTTGTGATAGTGGCTTTACACAAAACAACAAATAAACATTTTCCACTTTTCTGTCTGATTGTCATAAGTAAAGAACAGAATGTGCTACAGTAAACTTCTTGGTACGCTTTTGTAGAAAATTGAACACTCTATAAAAAAATTTAACATTAAACTAAATCTGAATTAAAAATATTTTTAATTTCCATTCCATTCACTTATTACAGCCTTGGCTAAAATAAATTGAAAAACTAATAAAATTGTTTTATATTTCTCTATTATAACGAAAAACACTTCTTTGGCACTTTTTAAAAGGCCTGTTTGTATTTTGTATGGAACTTGGTAAAATTTTCTGAAATAACATAATATTTCTCTTGTTTTCTTGAAAAATCGTATAAATTTAAGGTAAATTTTATTTGGATTGTAAATAACGTTTGATGCAGCTAACTTATCAAAAAAATTTATGTAACTTTTTTTATAGCGTACCAAGAAGTTTACTGTAGGACATTCCGTTCTTTACTTATGACAATCAGAATGAATAAAATCAATTTATACCATGTGAATCGTATGGGAAATTGAAAAGTGCGATGCGCACCATCTCACCATTAATATTATGAGCTGATATTTTAACAGGCCTATTTTTTACCTAAACTAAAGTTTAAAACCTGGTCCTGAGAAAAACAAAGGATTTTTTTTTGAGAACACCCTAATGTACATCATTACATAGTAAATAGTTTTTGTTAATTCATTGACATATACCTACATATTTATACGCATGTACATATACATAAATACATACTAATTCTTTCGATTTGTATGCTAATTACACGCAGAATTCATTTTATTTCGATTCTAGTTACAATTACTGGAGTTGAAGTAACAAATTGATGGACTTGATATCGACCAAAATCCTACATTTTCACATAAATTTTAATCAAGTGTTCTCATATTTCGTCTATACGGAATGATTTAATTTAGGCAGTTACATATATAAAAGAGTACAAATAAAATTTTAATTGAAATCTTATCCTGTAAATAAAATTACTTTGTTTCTGAAGTTTGGTTTTATGGATTATATAAGCTTACGAGTTCTACTTTATTTTTCCAAAATTATTATATCAAATATCCCATTACAATTGTTTAATTTGCTTTTTTCTTGAACTTAAAATATTTTCCTACTCATATTCTACTTATAACTGAACAAAATCGAAATATGGCTTTATTGCATTTAGTACTTTTTTTTTGAAGGCACAGTGCTTTTTACTCTGAAAAAGTTGGCATCACTGTTCGTGTGGCATCTTTTTATTTATATTCACACATTCATACATATCATACGTACGCATATACATACCCAGTGGGAAAAGGTAATGAATAGTAAACTATAAGGTAATGCACATTATGTATAATTTTTCATTTCTGAATTGATTACTGTTAACACAGAACATGTCCTAGGAAAGTAATGAATTATTTTAATGGTGTTTGATCAAATTACCCCTATCGTGTCTAAGGGATGTATTGTTTTGCTTTGGAAAATAATACTTCATGTAATTAATGCCTACTTTTCCAGTTGGGTACATACGTATCATATGCACGTATATACATACATACACATAAGCATACATACTTACGTACATTCGGATCATTCAAAATTTTGTTTTTGAAGGCATTCCTATATTTTCTTCTTATTTTTCCATTTTTTGCTATTCATAACTTAATTAAATTTATTTATATTAAACTCACATCTAGGTTTTTTTGGTTTGATTTTATTTGTTCAAACCCATACATACACATATGTATACATATTTTGTTTTGATCGATGGTTCAGCTAAACTGCAATAAAAGTTAGAGAATATACCAATTTTACGTGCTTCGCAAGTAGATTCATATTGAATCTACTTGATTCGCTCTCATAATTTTGTATGATTCGGTCATGATTGGGGTGTGAAGCATGAATAGAGAGCGAAGCACGTATCGTGTAAACATACTATAAGGGACTCTAAATATTTTTGCTGTCTTGATTTGTATAAGGCATATTTGCACCTTGCTGTCGATGAGAAATCAAGGGAGATTCAAACTATTTTCACACATAAGGGTACTTACCGCATGAACAGGCTTTCATTCGACATAAAAACAGCACCATCGGAATTTAATAGAATAATTGACCAGATATTACGTGAGGTTCCTAAAACACAATCTTATTTTGATGACATCGTGGTACACGGTAAATCTAAACCTGAATGCAAAGCTAATTTATGAAAGTGTTTAAGTCAACTTCAAAAATATGACCTTCACTTAAACATTTCAAAGTGTACATTTTTCAAAACCCAAATTGAATTTCTAGGGCATAAAGTGCAGTTTAATAAAGTGCTAAGGTCCCCTTCCAAAATAAAGGCAATCACTGAAATGCCAGCGCCTGAGAACGTAGATGATGTTCGACGTTTCCTCGGCATGATAACATACTATACCAAGTTTGTCCCGAAAGCATCTACTATTACAACACCGTTACGGAAATTGTTAACAAAGAATTCAACATTTCCATTGACAGAGATATCCAGTGATCGAGTGCTTATGCCGTTTAACCCAGAACTTCCAGTGCAGCTTGCTTGTGATGATAGTCCCACAGAGATAGCTGGAGTTTTGTCACACCTAGTCGAGGGAAAAGAGAACTACTACATCCGCACCAACATCAGCTTCAACAATTCAAATTTTACAAAATATTTTTTCAAGGAATGGGTATCCAGACGTCATGGTTTTAGATAATGCCACTATTTTTAAAAGCGAAGAATTTACTAATTTCTGTAACGACTAAGCTGTTTTCCAAAAATTTATAGCACCAGGTCATCCAGCAACGAACGAATTGGCTGAAAGGAACGTTCAGACACTGTCGCAGCGCTTATCGGCCATGGCCAAAGATACATCATCAATATCTACAAAGATTAGAGAAATCTTATTCAAATACAGAGCAACACCACTGCGTAATGGCAAAAGTCCATCAGAACTAAATTTGGAACGACAAATAAGAACAAAGTTAGATGTGTTAAAACCTTCACAACTGGGGAAATCAGTAGCACCACAAGGTCCGATCAGACAATTGCGAGAGGGAGACCGAGTTCAGGCTCAATATTATACGGCGAATAAAAACTCGTGGAAACTGGGAATTATTCTGAAGAAGCTGGGCTTACTTCATTAGATCGTTAAACTCGACGATGGCAACATATTTAAAAGGCATACAAATCAGCTCCGTGCTACTAACGTTAGCCTCAGTGACACAGAAGAGATTCAACAGCAACCGAGCAATCTCAATGAAAACCAAGAAGAAAATTAACAATTATCTCAACAAGCAATAGTATTGCCACAATTAACAACACGTTTACCCAGTTACGAGGAATTACCTTGCACATCTCGTTTCGCAACAACATCTCAGGAACTAGTCGAGAGTGGAGCACCTACACAGTGTCCAGGTCCAGAATCAGAACAAAATCAGAATGCCAACAGACCAACTCAAAGACCACGTAGGGTTCCATAGCATCTAGACGATTATGTAATGGACTGATGAGGAGTACAAATCCAATTGGAAGTTCAATCAAGTGTGGGAGTATTGTTGTATCAAATAATAGCGTTGACATCACTGATTAATGGTAGCACTTGCTGTCATAATTATTGAGTAGAACATTCTAGTTTCCGATAGAGAGAAAAAAAAGCAACGTGATCTTACAGTATTAAAATATCTCTCATCTTTTATTTTATCCTTTTGTATTGTACTTTTTGTATTAAATGAATTATTGGAATACTAAAATTACAACACTAACGTTGCATCAACTTTAAAAAAATGTAAATTAAGTACAAGAAATATTTCTATTATAGTTTCTATTACTATAGAGTATGTATCTTCAGGAATTCAGTTTTACTTAAAGCAGAAAATCCTCACAAACTTTTAGGTAAACGCAGATAAAAATTAAAATGTTTTTAATTTCAAATAAAAAACTATGAATATTTCGCATTTATACACAGGCGAATATTTATAACAACAACAACAACACATCACATGACAAAAATAAAAAATAAAAAATGTATTCAAAGATTGAGTTAAACACTTACTTGTATGTACATACATACATACATACATAAAATCAATTTGTAGATATGTATGCATACATATCAAATTTCTTATCAATGCTTAAGTATTTATTAGATCTTCATTATGAAAATATATGAAGCGTCGTTTAGTTAAAGCAAAATGCAAATATAAACAATAAATACACTCAGGGAAAATCTGCAGCTTAAAAATAAGAATGCGTCACATTAATTCAATAATTTTTAACATAATAGAAAATGTATATTGAGATATCTACAAACTAATGAGTTTAATAAATGAATACTGTAAATTAATATTTTGTCCATATTGAAATAAGAAATTTTAATATGACTAAACCTTCTTTAATGTTTCTTATTAATTCAACATGGTTTTTACTGATTTTAAGTTGGTTTTTCTGTGTGTAAAGAAAACTCATTCAGTCAAAGAAGACGGATGTATGTAGTTAAATAAAAAAAATCTGTAATATAAAAAAATTTCGCACAGACAGACTTTAACGCGAGACAAATTTAAGTATGAGAAAATATAAAGCAATCGTAAGTATAAAAGCATACTAGGATTAGGGAAGTCCGGATATATGAAAGTATTTTATAGTACCAAACGTCGATATTGAAAACAATTTATTTCTACCTACATATAAATACCAACGCAAATACACACGCATAGCAGAATTCATATAAGAAATATCCAAGAAAATATCAACAACACCCCACCTTTCACAAATCATGACCTGCCTTAAATTCTCCCCCAGATATACATACACAAATTCCCCTGGTCATACATACATACCCTCTATTCAGCCTAGAACCATATGTCTCTATGTCAATAGTCTTTCTCCAGCGACAATTGCACTAGTTAAAATGTCGACAACTTTCCTTTTATGCATGAGTAGAGATACGTTAGAGACAACAGTTCAAGTGTATTTCTGGTGATATTGTAAATGAACGCGTCAATAGTTTGTTTGTCAATAGTTTTCTTTTTTATTATTTTGTGCAATAATATTAAAAATATAATTGTAGACGAGGGTCACTAAAATCTACGAGAGAATCTTTGGTTCAAATATTTCAATATCATACATATCATAAAATCCAACCTTTTTTGATTGCAAAAACGATTGTATGTGAGATATCATATATGCATACATTCTTATATGGCTCCATATATTAAATCTTATTTCTATATATGGATCCACATATGAAGAGCTTCATAATTAAATTTCCATATATGAGCTCATGTATTATATTACATTTCATATATTAGTCCATATATTAGTTCATATATAATAGTTTTGCCATGTATAATCCCATACATTTCCATACATGAATTCATACATACTCATATGTATATATATATATATATATATATATATATATATATATATATTCCTTGTGCGAGTTTTAGGGACGCGAAAAATATGTATTTTTTATTGGTTATATAGCATCTTGATTCCTTTATATTGCTATATAACCCGATATTTGCTCAAAATTTTTTATTTAAACGCTAAAAAACTAATTTCAACAATTGTGTGATATTTTCAAGGACATTAATATACTTTGTGCGTTAATTAGGTATGTGTTCCCAAAACTATCTTTACGTATTTGATAATTTTTGTTGCCATATTTTCGTAATATTTGGGCTCGAATTTGCTGACTGCGTTAAAACTTTCTGTCTAACTTTGTGATCTTGCTGTCAATTCCGTCAATGGCGCCAAAAGCAATGTATAGTACTTTATATGGCAGGGTTGTATGAGGACTAATGTAGAGGTTTGGAAAATGTATTCATTTAGTAAAGAAAAATGCAAAACTCTCGATTTAAAAAAATTATGAATTAGGGCCTTTCTATATTAAGGTGACGATATGTAGCAGTACTCTTATTTAGAAAGATAGACAATTTATTAAAATTTTCCTTAGTTGAAAGATATGCACATGTGTTCAAGTCAATATTTAACTGAAAACGAATAACATGGTAACATGAAATTGTGTAAGTGATGGCAATAACATATTTCTAGGTTAATTTTTCAACTAATAAATAGAACTTAGAAAGTTTTCTTCTACATTCATAGGCACTTACGTCAGGCGATGAGAGCTCTCATCACCATTGTGTACAATAATCAATCACCCTTATTCTAATTGTCGGCATCGACGTCACTTTAACACAACACCAAAGAATTGGGGCTTGTGTACCCGTTGTCGAAAACAACTGACAAACTGGCAAGTTTATGCTATTTTGTAGACCTTAGGGAACGGAAATATATTGTCATTGGGACAAAATTGTTCTTGAGAGCGAGTACACAAGCCTCAATTTTTTGGTATTGTGTTAATGTGACGTGTACCACAAGAAATTAATTGTAAGAAACGACCTTCCAAAAAAATACTTAAACACAAAGCCTTGGTTTTTACTCTTTATATACTCTTTTCCAAAAAGTGTCAAAATGTATTTCTACAATGTTTAAACTGTGGAAAATTGAGCATATAAAGGTTCAAAAAGAAGGGTTTTTCTTTTTAGTTATTTGTTTGGAAGTTCGTTTTTAGCAATTTATTTCTTAAGAAAAAAAATTTTTGGAAAGAGAATCTAGTGTATGTATATAAATACCCAGCAAAAAATTAGACATTACTATCTGAACTACTTACCATATAATGACTTACTTTTTTGATTACCAAATTTAAATACTCGCTTACAAATCACACTACGCAAATTTTAAAAAGTAGGAAGCTGAAGTTGAATACATTCTTTGGGTTTTAAAGGATGACATGAAAATATTGCCAAAATATGTAGTTATTTTGAATAAATTACATTTCTAAATTGTTTACTTGTTTTAAGCGAAAAAGTTAGTGCTTATGTTTTGGGAAATTATTATTTATATATACATAATTAGTTTCAAATATTTTTTTATTTTCGGTTTTAATAAAAGTTCAACAATCAAAACAATTGAAATTTTTCTAAATATAGTATTTATAAGTAATACAGGCACGGATGCGAATAAAATATAACCCACCCACATTCATCGAAGTCACTTTAACACAATACCAAAAATCTCGGGCTTGTGTACTCGTTGTCGAAACAACTGGCTTCTTTTGGCAGGTTTATGCTATTTTCTACATCTTGGGGAATGGAATTAAATTGTCAGTTGCACAAAATTGGTCGACAGCAAGAAAACAATCCCCAACTTTTTGGTATTGTGTTAAAGTGAAGTCGATTTCGACGTATGGAATAAGGATGATTATTTATTTAATCAAACTGAGTTTTTAATCAAGATCTCCCCCATTTACTCAAACAACGGCATAAAAAAAGAGGAATTTTTTCAACTAAAAAAGTAGTGTAGATAATTTTAAAAACTTGCAACAAAAATTGCAAGTCTGGACGAGGACATATGTATGTACATACCATCGGTAAAACTAAGAAAACCTTCTTGGTGCACCTTTTAAAAGCCTGGTTAAATATTTTTTGATTCAATTGCTATTATCCAACTGCTAAAGAATGCCACATAAAATGCCTTAACTTTTTCACATAAGATACAATACACATTCCAGTCACTTCTATGAAAAAGGGAGAGGAGAAACAATTTTTTTTTTGCAAAAGCAAAATCCATTATCT
Organism: Tachina grossa; assembly: GCA_949987645.1. Taxonomy (NCBI): domain Eukaryota; kingdom Metazoa; phylum Arthropoda; class Insecta; order Diptera; family Tachinidae; genus Tachina; species Tachina grossa. Next base: position 109,683,096 of record OX465274.1, on the reverse strand, counting down.
TGAAGGATTTTCAAAATCTCTGACGAAAGAAGCAAGATCAGAGGCCTGCCCCGCAAATATATTGGAGCGAGCAGGCCTTATACATCCAAAAGAATGCGCAGAGGCATTCTAGAAGGCTTCTTTACTCCTTGTTCCCACTGGCTACATATGTATGTAGTATGTATATGATTAATAGTGCAATCAATGCTGCGTGCATTAGAAAAACAAAAACATTTTTTTATATTCACTATCACTTTTACTTATTTGTACTTAGCTCATTTTTAATAGGATTGTAAGAAATATTTAACTATTAGGTGATTTTGAATATATAATATATATATATTGAAAATATAATTATTCACATGAGTAGTATTTACGATACCATTCTGAATGTTTTCAGCAATGATGGACATGTCCTTGAACTGATTAATCTGTTGACCTGAGGTAGCCTTTCGCAAATTAGATCTACAATTATCGTTGAGCTGAAAACCCCAAGCCTTTGCCATGTTTAGTTCTTAACAGATCAACTGGAACGCGACAAGACTGCTATCATAAAATATATACATCGAATGCTGCATCAGCCAATCGGTTAAAATGTTGTTGATGCGCAATATTCCTTCCATATTTTATTAAAAGTGATTCGACAGTTTGTCGAAATGAGTCAATATATTCTGCTGCGGCTTTACCATGACATTGGACATCTGGAACTACAGGTGATAAATCTGTGCCTCCGATGCCAACGGTGCTAGCAGCGCGACGTAAAGCTTCTTTAAATATTAAACCCAAATTATCGGCAAGATTTCTTAATGTCTTTTGCAATTCCTTCAAATGAGACGCAGCCTACTGCATACATACCATTTAGAGCAACAAATATTTTTACAGATTCATTGCATACATGACAGGCAGCCTCAGAATATGCAGAATGTGCAATATCTGGAAAGCCATTGATTGTGACATATTGAGGACAATTATGAATAAAATTCCGCGAAAAATTTTTCCCGGGAAACAATTCAAACTAATAGCAAAAGGGAAAACAAAAAATTTTAATTGGAAAAGGAAGACATTTCTCGCTGAATTTTATTTATAATTGCCTGAATTGTATCATACTCATTTCGACAAACTTTTCCGGGTCACCAGAATATTCTTTTTACTAAACCATGTGCGGCTGTTAATATGATCGACAGCCTTTTCAATCCAATGTTTCATAGCACCAATATTTGCAATACTGCCATTAGAAATCCAAATTTTGGAATCATTCATAGCGTTTACCACCGGCAGTTTTTAAGCCCCGTATTTAATGGAACCAGCATCGGATCCAGCACTAGGCTGTTACAGCATATACTTTCCGGTAAATACTTAAGCGGATATTTGTCTTTCTATGTGCCATACAAGATACCCTTGAATACAATGCTTTTATTAGTTCCAAGTGTAATGACCACACCCAAATCGTTTGCACAAAGAATTTGGCAAAGCCTTCTGCACTGTGTTGTTCAATCTCAAGCCTCAAAATTCGCTTAGAAGTTGAATGGAAAAACTCTCTATTCCCATAATTAATCATCGATTTGTAAGTTTTTATCGCTGTTGGCAGTGGCAGGGTAGGTTTCAATTAGATCAATCAATAGCGTCACCGGCGCTCAATGTATATCAAATTAATTTAATGTGCCTAGCCGGCGCATGGTAAAATTATATAAGGTGCATGCACGACGACAAAAAATTGCAACACCAAAAAACACATGCATATTGTTGGTATTAACAAACGTACAATTGTCAGAAACATGATACAATTATAACAGGAAAACAATTACAACACATATAGTTGTCAAACTTTGTTTACAAGCTACGAAAAAGATGGTGTATGTGTTTTACATAAAATGATTACAGTGCTGCCAATGAAATTAAAAATGGCTGTGTTTCCAATTACATATTGAAGAAAATTACATTACACGTTTTTATGGGTCAAAATGAAAACAAAAATAAATAAAAATGTAACATGAACATAGATTATACATGAATGTAATTATATAGCCTACATATGAGAGTAATTGCACACTCTGTGTAATTACACACCTATTGACAGCACTGAATGTAATTTTTATTTCTAAGAAGAAAAGGCATCTTTTTCTTTTTTCTATTATACCACAAAACATTCTGTGATTATACGTTCGTTTATGCCAACAAAATGCATGTGTATTTTGAAGTTGTAATTTTGTTGTTGTCGTGCATGTACCTAGTATAATTTTACCATGGTCAGAAACAGATACATATCTTTCGAAAGAAAGAAGAAGAAAAATGATCGTTTTTAAAAATTACAATTACAGGCAAGGCATATCAAACTAATGAACTATTGCAGACGCGGCATTCAAGAATAATGAACATAGCGTCTATACCTGATATTAACTCTGATATAATATGAGAGAGAACTTCGGCAGAATGAGAAGAAAAATATATTTATATTAATATCTATGTGGGGGAAAACGTACACTTTTAAATATCACAATATTTCATAATTATCAGGCAGCCGTGCAGTGAACATCTTTGTTTATATGAATAGTAATGTGTATTTCATAAAAATTTTGCGATTTTCCTAATACATCGTGTATAATTAAGCATTTCATCACTTTTTTGTCAAAAAATATTCATTTTCATTTTAATTCATAAAATTTTCTTCTGTATATCTATGCATTTGTGCGTTTTTTTACACTTGATATCATAATATTGTTTTCTAAATATATATTACGGAAACAATATTATAATATCTGATATAATATTAATATAATACTAATATTGCAGTCCACATGTAATATAATTCGCTCTGCTATGAAATTTGACGTTTGCTGATAGAAATATATTTGATATTATATCAGGTATAGGTCGGAATTTACACTATGCAAGTCTTATTGCTAAGCTGATTAGTTTGTTAGGAGAGAGAGACGGGGGGAAAAGAAACATTGCTGTTCCCCTCGTCTCTCTCACCCTGAAACTAATCAGCTTAGCAATAAGACTTGCATAGTGTGATTTGCGACTAGACGCTATGTAAACTGTCTAGTTATATCATATTTACTTTAAATTTTGTTATAACAGAAAACAGTTTTATCAGAATCTATGTTAGGTGTAAATGTGGTATTAAAAAAGTATGGTTGCACCTAAAAACCAGCACGTATGGCAACATTCACAAAGTAAATTGAATAAAAACAGGATTATCACGTTAACACAGCTAAATTTCTTGCAAATGTCAAAATCTATATAACATCAGCGTAGTTAGATGAATTTTGACATCACGTTTTAACTATAGTTAAGCAATTAAATGAAATGTTACCAAAGCCATTTTATAACGGAATATAAAACGGTTTTTTCGTGGAAGCTTATTTTATTTCTAAAGGCGTCTTTAAATCTCTAGCGTCATATTGAATTAAGCAGCCGTAAAGTTCGTACAGTGTGTTGTGTTAAATTTTAATAAGTGTTTTTCAATTAAATACATTTCAAATTAAAAAGTTTTTCAATTATACTACAACATATACAATGTATATTATACATATACTTAAATTCTAAATCCATTTCGCTGCAAAATATATTTTTAGCATATACATGTGTAATATCAAGCGGGAATTAAAAAGGTAAGTCATTATCCCATTAATTTCGATGGTCCAAGTAGAAAGGCTCTATCTGATATTTTGATGAAATTGAGTTTTTCGGTGATTCCAATATATTTCACAGAAATACACCTCGCCACAAAAACTTATTGCGATAGTGTAAAAATTGCTGTTTTTATTATATTTTTACCTGCTCCTGTAAAGTTGCAATTATTGAGTTAGGGCCTTTCTACTTCTGACCAACGATAAAGTACATGACATGTACATATAAAGCCAATTACGTACGTGGATATTCAGGGCTATCATGAATAAAATTCCACGTGAAATTTCTCCCTTTTTCAAACAGAATTTTTTGTTTTCCATATTACTTCCTATTGTTTGAAATTGTTCCCCGGGAAAAATTTCTTCGAAATATTATTCATAATTGCCCTCAGTAGTTTTGTCCTAAAATCCAATTGTGGCGCATGTAGCTGAAGCGGCCATATTTGAAGAAGAAACACATGTGCAAATATTTGAATGTTTGCATGCACATATGTTACCAGTACACTGCATGTAGCAAATGCACAATGTACAAAAGCTACATTTCCTACATGCCGTGCATTAATATCATTCCTAGATGTAGACATTCAAATGTTTACACATGTGCTTCAGATATGTCCGCTGCAGCTACTTCTGACACATTTGGATTAAAGGATAAAAATGCTATCAAAGTTTTACACCAGAGACACATGCGCATGTGGTTTTTTTTTACATGACGTGCTCTGCATGTTTTACATACACCCTTATTCCACTTGACGACATCGACGTCACTTTAACACAATACCGAAAAATTGAAATTTGTTTACTCGCTCCCAAGAACTATTTTGTGCAACCGGCAATTTATTTCCGTTCTATAAGGTCTAGAAAATAGCATAAACCTGCCAAAAGTAGTCAGTTGTTTTCGACAACGGGAACACAAGCCTCGATTTTTTAGTATTGTGTTAAAGTGACGTCGATACCGACAACTGGAATAAGGGTGATTAATTACAGTTTCAGATTGTGAATAAGTGTATTTCTCCGGGGATTCTATTTAACATAGTCGATTAGCATATATATAAAAACGCACTTTTACAAGGCTGAGTTAAAAAAAGGTAAATAATTTTAAAATAAATTTTGGTCTTAAATCTAGTTCAGTGAAGCACCTTAAAAAACCTTGTAGGTATTAGGAAAGTTTCAATTGTAAACCAATTCTGTATTGACTTTGTCACTAGTACTACTGCTTCACTAAGCTATATTTGTTCCAAAATTTTAATTTGTGGTGTGAGTTAAAATTCTGAAATCCGTGTTAATAAAATTTACTTTGCAGATGTTTTCGTTAATAAAGTTTCACAACGATAAATATTACGTTGTGCCATTTAAACATGTGCAAGAGGTTGTGGGCAATACGTGCACAGTAAAATTCAAAGGGGGAAAATATTCGGCATTCCTTATTAAAAAAAATGGTAAGTGTAACCTAAAAAATTATTGATAAATTTTTATTTTATTTTACGGCCTGGCCCACGATATTGACAAGAAATTTAATAACACTTATGTATGTTGTATATCGAAAACAAAAATAATTTTTTTTGTTTTATTGTTTTCAATACAATTTGTCGATGGAAATTTTCTTTTCTCGAAATCGTGGGCCAGGAAAGTTAATCTGTAAAAATATACGTATTTATATGTGTATATCGCTCCTTTATTGCAACAGAGTCAGAAATCATAAGGCTAGTTTCACTATACATATAATTTAATCAACATTTTGATGACTTGAAGTGGCTTGATTGAATGAGTGACTGAATGAGTGCTTTACACAATCAAATACCACCAGCCAAGTATTTAAAAAGTTGTATTTTGTAGGAGAATAAAAAAAACTGAAAAAACAAGCATTAACATGCAGAAATAATTTTTTAAGTGGCTTGATTTTAAATTGTATCGTACTAAAATCTTCAAGCAGGATGCAAGTATAAGTTATCTCCCAGAAAAAGTTAAAAACGTGATTTAAAAAAAAAATTAAGATGGACCCTTTTTATATTAAGCCATCGATATGTATTTTCTACAGTAGACCGGAAAACTGACGTCACACCACCATATAATTAAAGTTTTTTAGATTTTTGATTTTATTTCAAAAACTAAGAAAGAAAAACGACTTAAAAACAACAGCAAAGCATAATTAATAAATTAACTCGAAAAATTATGACCTTAATTTTGTAAATGTATATTTATTAAAGAATATTAAAGCGTAATCGGAAGCAAATCTTAAGTAAAACCGATTTTCTTGGATATATGGGATTGAGATTACAGATCGAACGACAAAAAACATTGAATGAGTGCTTTACACAATCAAATACCACCAGCCAAGTATTTAAAAAGAAATATTTTGCATAATTTTTCAAGTTAATTTATTAATTATGCTTGTCACTACTTTTGCGGCTGAAGTTTACGATGTTTTTCTAATCTTTTTTTTATATTTCTACTTTTATGAAATTAAGGTCATAATATTTCGAGTTAATGTATTAATTATGTTTTGCTCTTGTTTTTAAGTCGTTTTTTCTTTATTAGTTTTTGAAATAAAATCAAAAATCTAAGAAACTTTAATTATATGGTGGTGAGTCCTCAGTTTTGCGGTTTACTGTATGTAAAAAAATTTTATTCTCTCAAGAATTGCATGTACAAGCTGTTTATATGAAATTTTTATACAAGATTAAATATAAAACAGTAGTTTTGATTTAGCTGCCTTTTGTTTAAGTGCACTTTGGACTTAAATACCTAAAATGATAAATTTCTGTCACTATTCTTTGAAATCCCATACAAATTTGTTTTGTAAGTGCACTTTCTATACCTGCACATTTAAGATAGTGCACTAAAATTTTGGTAATTTTAAAATATTTTCATACAAAAAATCAATGTTAGCTGCACATTGACTTAACTGCACAAAATATATTTTTTCTGTAATTATTGTTCAAAGTGCAATTTGTATACCTGCGCACTTAACATATTTTTTTGGCAGTTTTAAAATATTCTTATTTAAAAATTTAAATTAACTGCACACATTAAAAAAATGTGGCTACATAAATATGCACCCATGTATGTATATAAACCTAAAATCAAAAATTGTATACTTGCACATTTAGGCAGGTAAGTGCATTTAAGATAACACAATTTTTGACTTACCTGTACAAAAAGTCGCGCAAAGTTAATTGTGCAGCTAAGTCAAAATTACTATATGCAGGCAAATCACTACTGATTTTAAAAGTAAAAATGGTCATGCAGATATTTGTACGGTCTTTTTTTTAATTTTTCTATTGTATAGAGCATCAAATATCATTTATGAAAGAAATTTATCGTATATGATTTTAAAAACGTCTACAGGACCATTATTACTTTTTTAAACCAATAGTGATTTGAAAAATTTGATTTTCAGAGCATGCCTGATAAAGATTTTTTCTGCAAAACGTATTTTCTTATATATGACTATGTTGCCGTAAAGGAGCAATATGTATATATGTATTATTGATGCACAAATATTCGTATTCGTATCCGATTTCCTGAATATTCGATAATATTTAGATGTTCTTATTCGTATTTTTCAAAAAAAAGTAAATAAGTAAAATAAGTAAATAAATGCAAAATCCTAAACTAAATTAGAATAAAAGGCTAAAAATATTAGTTTGTGATAGTTAAAAAAATGAGTTTACATCTGGCATTTCTTGTGTGCTATGTGCCAAAGAAAGCGTAACAAACAATTACTAAGGAAAAACTGTTTGATTCAGAAATGTGTTCATTGATTTAAACTGTTTCCAATCATGTCGTATTTTATAAAATTGTTTATTAGTTATATACGAAACTGTTTAACTTAATAAATACGTGTCTGAATCAAAAAGTTTTTCATTAGTATTTAGTGGTTAAGCTTTTTTATGCTTGTGTGGCACATGGCACACAGATGTAAACCCAGCCTCAGTTTGGTTTTGAAACCACCATGATTTTCAGAACAGACCCGATGTATTAAATTTAAGCACGTTATAAAATAAATTTAATTTGGAAGAAATAAAAGCCAGTTTTTTGCTTCAAATTAAGTGAATTTGTTCTTTGAAAAAATACTACAGTTTAACGTTGCATATGTACGTTTATGCTTTTGAGCCACTGTACATACATATGTACGTTTGTACATACAGTCAGCAAAGAAAAAACTTGTACAGCAAATGCTCCGCTCTTCCAATCAAAATATCTATATTGCTTTGTAAGACTTTAAGTTAAAACCAAAAGCGATTTCTAAAATGGAATGATTGAAGACGAGTGTGAGCAGTTGACTATGTGTGTATGTTGTATATTTATGTGTGTACGTATGTAAATTAATTTACGCAAAGTTCATTATCATTATTATTATTATTATTATTAATAGTAATAATAATAATAATAATAATAAAAATAATAATAATAATAGTAATAATAATCATAATTTTAATTATTGCTTTTTTAAATATATTTTACTTAGAATGTGTAAGTAAATAAAATGTTCACTAAGGCATTTCCTTCTAGGATGAAAATAGTCAAATAAAAACAAAAACAATTCATATTAGATATTACTTAAAAATACGTTAATTTAACTTACCAGGTAGGACACACTTGCCCTTAAGTTATCGCTCACTTAAGGTTAAACTAAAGTTGTAATAATGAAAAAAAAACTTTTTATGTCCGATAAAATTATAATTTCAAATAATTATTAAGCTGTTCCCAAATCAAATGTCAATGCAGAATTATCACAATTATATTTTTGTAGGTTTTTCTTCTAGCGCATTGTAGATGTTGGTGTTTTATTATTTTACTATTTAAATTTATAAAACCAAACTTCCGACAGACAAAATTGATGAAAATGTTATTTGTGAACTCATTTTTTATATTTTTTCACGCAAAAAGAGATGCACCAAAAATATAAACAAAATACATAGATCACTTTGAAAAATATTACAGGTAGCAATTAACATACCACATTTTTGCTGCATTTATTTTTTATTCATAAAAGAAAATTCCAAATGGCCTGACTGCTAACGATTTCTTGAAATTTAATTGTGCCCTTTGAGCGCGTTTCGTTTGTTGTTGTTGGAATTAGCGCACCAAATTATAGGTAAGTAATAAAACCATCCCTTAAAAACATATGTATGAATATGAATGCGCATCGATGTGAATTCGCACTGATTTTTTTTGTTATTTGTATTGTGTTGCTTTTATCAGAGCGTCCATTGAATTTTTATTTGTTGCACGTTTTGTAAAAAAAATATAGAAAATGAGTTCACAAATACACACAAAAAATTAATATAAATGATTTTGTATCACTAATTAAAATATTTATAATATCAATTAAAAAATTAAGCAATTTGATAAAATTAATAAAGTTATTCCAATCAAATTAAAACAAGTAAATTTTTAATTGAATGAATTAAATTTTTAATTAATAATATTTATTGGTGAATACTTTTTTCTGTGTAACATTTTTATCAATTTTATCTGTCGAGAATTTGCTTGTATAAATTTAAAAAGTAAATAGAAGAAAGCCCTACAAAAATATAATTGTGATAATTCTGCATTGACATTTGATTTGGGAACAGCTTAATAATAATTTAAAATTATGATTTTATCGGACGTATAAAAAGTTTTTTTCATTATTATAACTTCAGTTCAACCTTAAGTGAGCGATAACTATATTGCAAGTTTGTCCTACATGGTAAGTTAAATTAACGTATTTTTTAGTAATATCTAATATGAATTGTTTTTGTTTGACTATTTTGTTCATCCTAGAAGGAAATGTTTCCTTAGTGAACATTTTATTTACTCACACATTCTAAGTAAAATATGTTTAAAAAAGCAATAATTAAAATTATTATTATTAATAATAATGATAATAAACTTTGCGTAAATTAATTTACATACGTACACACATAAATATACAACATACACACATAGTCAAATGCTCGCACTCATCTTCAATCATTCCATTTTACCCATCATAATGAGACAGAAATATTTTTTTGCCATAAATATGCATAATTTTTTATTGATGAAATTTGACTTACACTTTCGTACTATCAGAATCAAAAAACTAATAAAAAAAATTGTTTTTGATACCGACATTCAAATCTCATTTCCCATCACTCTTTTCCAAGGCATACGTGAGCATATGCTCCCCAATATTACCAAAAACCCAGTTAATTCTATGAGAATATAGTATTAAATGCTAGACGTGGCCACATTTAGAACTAATTTTTAATATATTACTTACCTATTTCATGTTTTGATTAGAAGATGCTTTGATTAAAAGAGTGGGACGTTTGTTGCACAAGTTTTTTCTTGCTTACTGTATGGAGTTTTTCTGTACTTTTGAAACAATTAAGAACTTGCGAATTTTCTGTCACATTTCGGTACTCTTACACTATTACTAGGTGAAAAACAAAAGCTGCTCGAATTAAAACGGAAAAGGGAAGAACAATTATCCAATTTGACAAAAAATGAAAATGATTCGAAGCAAAACAAACGATATATACAAAACTCAACTTCAGCCGTTCACTTATCCTCATATAATAATGATACAATAAACTCTCATATAAATATTAATAACCCTCCGAGCAATTCTTCATCGTCTATGCAACAAATTCCATCGTCCTTCTCAAACGACACTGCAAAGGCAACCGAGAAAAGTAACATTTCCAAAACACATGATATGATTTTATCAGCTATCTCTCCTTCAAATAATACCAGGGAAAAACGGTAAACTATTCTCTAAATAAAAAAAAGCACCCGAGCAAATCTTCGCCAACTGTTGGAAAAATAGCAAAAGAAATGCCGCAATAATCTACCTTCTTCAAAACCACTTCAAAAGCATACCTTAACAGTACCACATTGTCAGAAATTAGCTTTATACCACAAACGTTAACTAATATATTTTCAGAACATGTACAAGATCCTTTAGAGAGTTCTATAGAAACAAATTTCGGTATCGATTCTGTACATGTGCCGCACTATACAGAAGAAGTCGTTGTTCCATATTCTAGGTCTTCAGATCAAATTGAAATAGAATTGCCAGAAACGTCAGCCTATTCAAATAGTACTGAAACTCTACAAAAAAATAACATTTCCAATATACTTGATGCGGTTTCACCAGCAATGTTTTCCTCAAATAATACACGAGACGAAACGATAAGCTCATCTGTAAATAACAATAAACAACCGATCAATTCTTCCTCGACTATTGAGCTAATAGAAAAAAAATTGCCACAAGCGCCTGTGTTTTTCAATAACACTTCAACAATACACTACAACAGTACCACATATGTACCAGACGCATCGGCTTTAGAAACCTCTAAAGAAAAAAATTGCAGCATCGATGCCGTAGATATGCCTATTAATGTTAAAAAAGTTGTGGTTCCTTATTCTAAATCATCAAAAAACATTTTTGCATATTTTGCAAAACACTTCAGTGCAAAATCGCCAGGCATTTATTTACTAAACATATGAATGAAAACGACGTTAGAAGGGCTTCAGGTTTGCCTAAAAAAGACAAAGAACGATTAAAAATTATTAACAATCTAAGAAAAAAAGGAGATTTTTTACACAACACATCAGCGAACTACAATAGTGGAGTGCTAATTGTAAGCCGACAGCAGCAAAGTAGATGCAAAAACAATGTTGATGATTACGTATGTATGTTGCAAGCATTGTAAAGGATTTTTTTCTAAGCGAGCCAGTCGATACCACATTTCCTTGTGTGGTAAGTCTAAGGGAAAACGAAGCAATTTTATAGAAAGTCGTCAATTGACGCAATATATACATTCGGCTGCTAATCACATTCTGAAAACTAAAATTTTCCCAATTCTACGCAATGATGAAGCGGTGCAATCAATAAGGTACGATGAACTCGCTATAAAATTTGGAAACAGAGAAGCTGAAAAATATACACAACATCAACATGACATGATAAGGGCCCATTTAAGATTGCTTGGTCGCTTTACAATACAAATGAAAAAAAGTGATCCAAGTGTTCATGAATTGAAAGACATTTTCAAACCACATATGTTCGATAAATGCATCAGTGCCTTAAGAATTGTTGCGAATTGGGACGAAACTTCTGTTCTTTTTAAAACTCCTGCGGTAGCACAAAACCTGACATGCTTGATAAAGAAATGCGGGAAAATGCAAGCAGCTGAATGTATTAAAACAGGACAGGCAGATCTCAAAACAGAGGTAGACAACTTTTTGTTGCTATGGGATAATGAGATTCCTACCTTAATAAAAAAAAAAGCTGTAGAAGACCTTTCCAATAACAAAAGAATAAAAAAAGTTGTTTTTTCTTCCATAGAAGATATAAAAAAGCTAAATTTTTATTTAAAAGAAAAAATAATTAATTGCTTAGAAAATCTTTCTAATACATTTTGTATCACCACTTGGACAGAATTAACTCAGGCAACGCTAATATTTGTCCAAATATTTAACCGTAGAAGAGCTGGTGAGATAGAAAGACTCACTATAGAAAACTTTGAAACAAAGGAGATTATTACAGATAATATTGACAAAAACATATTAAAGAATATTTCGAAAGATACAATTAAGTTCGCAAAGCAATATACGAGAATAACATTGCGTGGAAAGTTGGGTCGAACGGTAAGCGTTCTGCTTTGTCCATTATGCTCAAAAGCGATTGAAACTATTTTAAAATACAGGCGTAAAGCAGGGATAACAAGTGAAAACCATTATTTCAGCAAACAAACTTCTTCTTCATTATCCAAGCAATACCATCGGGCATGTGTTTTAATAAAAATGTTTTCCCAGGAGTGTGGTGCGAAAATTCCACAAAGCCTTCGGGGCACAACATTAAGGAAGCACATCGCAACATACGCATCTTTACAAAACATTGAAGAGGCATCTGTAGACAAACTTGCCAACCTTATGGGCCACCATAAGGATATCCATAAAAGTATCTACAGAATGGCTGTACCGGTTGCAGAAATTACGTGTGTTTCTAAATTATTAAAAGCTGCTGCCGGAGATGAAATGGAGGATGAAGTAGAAGATGATAGTGATGAGGATGAAGGTAAAGACGGCGATGAAGAAGGTATCATAGATGAAAGCATAAACTCTAAATCATCTTCCGGTAAAAAAAGAAGAAGCAGTAAGTTTATACAGTAAAATATATGGAATGTTTCTTTATAATTTGGTTTAAAACCAATCTTACATATTACATATGTTTACAGTACATCGCGTTTCATATAAAGTTTAACAGTCGCCAACTTCGTATATTATGCAAATTTTAGGTTAATATATACACTTTTTTATCAGCTCTAGTTCTCGAGATATACTGTTATGTCAAAAATTAAGGCACTTACACGACATATATTATCACAGCTTGAGAAGGCCATCCTCTATTCAGTAAATTAAAACTTCAAAATTCTTTAGCCCTTTCAAATATTATTTCTAAATCTGCACAGCGCCTTCGGCGCTATCGTAAAAAGTTGAGCAAAAAAATATTTTTTACGAAATCTTTTTAACATTTCAATTTTTCACCATGCCAGTTTTTTGTTGAGTAGTACTTAGCATATATATACACAAAAGATTGATCCATTTTCCCATGAAACTCAAGATTTTATTCACAATTTAGAAATGTTAGAAATTTAAATTTCCGTGCAACAGTACCACACACAAACGCAAATTCAAAACTTTTACAGATATCTGTTGCTTTAAAGCTTGTTTTTTATGAATATATGTTTTTCAGTTCTCTTCCTAAATTTTAAAAGTTGTACAACCATTTCAATGAAAAAGGGCTCCATTCCTTTAGAAAGATTTAGCTTCAAATTACATCAAAAATAATCTTGTTGTATTTTAATTTTTATATATTTTTAAAGCACAAAAATTAAAATGTTTTCGAAAATATATTTTTTTGGGTTAAACTTTTATTATTTCTTGAAAACTAGAGCTGATAGAAGAAACTAGAGTGCAGATTCGCGTTCAGCTTTTCAAACAACTAAAAAAACAACTTTCATTTCTAGCGAACGAAAAAGATTTTCGAAATTTGTAAACATGTGTGATAATATCGTGCCAGAACTTCAATTTTTGACCAAAATGCGATCGTAAATAGTCGATTTTCGTCAAAAACGAAGGTCAAAAATGTGTCGCTTAAACTAATTAAGCGGCCATGGCTTGATATGTTTGCAGTGCGTATTTACGTATATTATTAATGGCCCTTTTTACAATGTACAATTAAAAGCTAACAACGACTTTAATGACAAGTTTTGTATGAGGCACTTGCAGTTAATGTTCATGTTTACTCTTAATCAGACATTGTGAAAAGGGCCGTAAAGTATATAAATATTTACGATAAACTACATTTCTAACTATTAATAACACTATCAGTAATAACACAGAAAAACGCCGAGATACAATAACTTAATTTTGTGCCGAAAATATACATTTCTATTGTCTTCCGAGCTGCTTTTATAAAATATATGGAAAAAGCTTGAAATAAGATTATTTATTTGTCGATTCTTAACTCTAACAATATTAGCGGCCTATTTTCAGGTGGATAGTCATTTTTTAAAAGAAATTTTGATGTATTTTTCTTAAAACAACAAAAAAGACCACAAAATTAAAAATGCAATATCTGTTGACTTCGACTTTAATAATGGAGTATCCACTGTGTTCTGCGGCCAAAATTTTTGTTGGGGTGTCTCGGTGTTTTTCTGTATCAATTCGAAATTTAGAATTTTACTTATGCCGAGTTTGTATTTTGCCATGTTACCAGAAAAGGGTAACCACTAATTACTAATTATAAACTGTTTGATTCGGACATTTATTTAATGATTTAAACCGTTTCCAATCATGTTGAATTCTACAAAATTGTCTATTAGTTATGTATGAAACTGTGTAAATTAATGAATACGTGTCTAAATCAAACAGTTTTTCATTAGTAATTAGTGGTTCTGCTTTTTTGGGCACATGTCACAAGTTCAAAATTTTTCTTTTAAAAAATTAAAAATGTTTAATGGTATGATTTTCTACTAAGATAACAATATGTGACCGTCTCTGAGAAAAGGGACCTAGTGTGTCAAAAAAAAACGTGTTTGGACAGAGTGGATTCTGGTACCTAAAAGAGTGTAGAATAAGATGAAATTAATGAATGAGTGAATCATAACTAATCACATCAAATCGCATCTCCCAACTGAAGGTGTGTTCAAAGTGATAATGTGTTATAAAACTTTAAATGCGCATTTCTCAAAACTTCATTTTCACACACTAGGTCCATTTTCTCGGAGAAGGTCACATATATGTATCTATTATATTCTATAAAAAATTATTTGATTCTAAATTTTTCGTTGAATTAGCATCGCCCTATGGCAAAACAAAACGTACCAGGTGGTCCATAGACGAAAAACAAGCTATAAATTTGGCTTTTGGAGATCTTGTAATATTAAATAAGCCTCCGTCTCTAATGGAGTGCAGTAGAGCTATAATTCAATCGCCTGCACTGAAAAATAGGACACCACAACAAATTAAAAGCTGGATCCATAACCAGCAGCGGTGTAAATTGGACTACAAAAAGTAATTGTAAAAAATAGGCTTTCCACAAAATATATCAATAAATAAGGTAATGAAAACATTTGCATGTATGTAAGTATGTGTATAATATTTATTTTTGATATCTCATTTCAGATACTGGCTGCTATTTCCATACTTTTTAACGCATTGCATTTTCATAATTTTAATTAATTGATTTTTAACTTTTTAAGATAATTAACTGATATTAACTGATGTCATCAGTTTCTGGCCAACACCTCATTTAGACTTAAGCTACGGTCACACTTGTCAAACATTTGCCCAAAAAAGCGTAACCACTAAATGCTAATGGAAAATCTTTCAATTCAGATAAAAGTTTGTTAAGTTAAAGAGTAGCCAATAATGTTGGATTCTATGACATTATCTATTAGTTGTGTTCGAAACTGTTTAATTTGATAAACAAGTGTCTGGATCAAAATTTTTTTCGTTAGTGTTTGTTGTTACGCTTTTTTGAGCAGATGTTTGGCAAGTGTGACCGTACCTTAAGTGGTAGTGGTTTACTATTTATATAGGACAATAACGTAGCTGAGAGCCCACAAATTAAATCTTAACATTTCAAACGAAAAATATAATTACTTCATGCTTTTTTTTGTGCAGAATTAAAGGAAAAACAATTATCCCCTTTTTTATAATAACTAATTTTTATTCTAAAATTGTTTGGCAAAGTTGTAAATATGGTAAAGCGGGAAAACTTTTGTAAACATATGAATACAATATGTTTAAGCACTCCATAGCTCATACACACTCTTTATACTTCAAAAATTGTCGTTTTTTACAATTTTTCCATGTTAATTTTTTTTTTTTGAAAATCGTTTAATCAAATACACACCTTTATGTTGTTTCAGTAACTCCTTAAGCAACAAAATTAATTTTTCGAGCAATTTTGTGAAAAAAATAGAGTAAAAAATATTTTCTTTTTACTTTTTTCAGTATAAATTTCAATAACTACAACAAACCCTTTAAATATGAAGTACCAAAATTTTCAAAACAAGAAATGCAACAATAACAAAGTAAAAAGAAATATATATATGTATACCCTTTACCATTTTTGGGTATAAAAATGCACTAAAAGTATAGTTTAACTACTAAAACACGAAAATTTTTGAGGTAAAAACTGGTCTTAGGGAGGTATTTAGAGTGCCTAGATACGTTGATATTATATTGATATGATTACAAAATATGTTCAACTTTATGGTACCTACCAAATATTTTTAGCAAAAAGTTAGAGTCCATGTGGGTTATTTTGAAAAAAAAACAAAAATTTTTTTCTTTAATTTTCGCTAAAAAAAAGTGAACGAATATATTATTTTTTTGGCATAAGTTTTTTAACAAGATTTGTTGGTTAGGCTCCTAACTACATTATTGCCATAGAGCTATCACAAAGTCTGAAATAGTTGTTGGCCAAAAACTGATGCCACCATATTTTGACGGCTCACTGATTTTCGAAATTTTTGGAGACCTATAAAAAATTTGGTCACCAAAATTACCCTACTGAGTAATAAGGTTTTACTAGCCTTTGGTAGTAATATCGAACATATATAGATATGTCCAGTCCGTGTGTATGGAATAAAAATTTTACACCTCCATATTTATGGTAGGTCAGTACATATATCCTTGTATTTTGACTAAGGATCTTGAAAAAATAATAGATGTAAAAAGTATGTATATACATATGTATGTTTGTAAAATTAAATATTTTTTTCCAACAAATGTTAAATATTGAATTGAAGAAATGTACAAAAAAATCAATTTGTTATATCGCACACTAAATCATAAAGAGACAACTCAAAAAATTTCAGATGCTGAGTAGTGGCAAACTACTGTTGATACTGTACAAATGTCGCAAGCATGTAACATAAAACAAGCATAACGATTGTTTATATATTGCAAGAGGACTGTATTGCAAAAGAAATTGTCGCGATCGTTCAATTAACTGGTTTATAAAAAAAAAACAAAACCACTTCGATGATTTTGAGTTGTGACTGTTTATGATTTAGTGTGCGATATGTATGCATTGAAAAACACTATACATATTTATTGGTCTTACTTATGAACTAAACTGTTTATTTTTTAAACCATTTTTATACTCCATTCGTATGGTGAGTCAATATACATATCCTTATATTTTGGCTAAAGATCGTGAACAAATGTTTAGATGTACTCATCGCTAATTTACTCAGAACGTCATGACTCCAAAACTTAAATTTTTATGTTAGTAATGCAGAATTAATCCTCATACCATCATTCTTCATATCGTGTAAAAATTTCATAGAAATATTTTGATTACTCAACTCTTGAGAGCAAAATAAAGTTTTCTTTTTCCACTACGTTGTGTGTAAATTGAAAACTTCAAACTCGTTTTCTGACGTTGAGTAAATGAGCCATGCATATACATACATATGTATATAAAATTAATTTTGTTTGCAACAAACATACTGCCTTATTCATTAAATATTTCAGGTTTATTAAGAGCTTATTTGACATATTTCTATGGGAAATTTGTCAAATAAACCTGTAATAAAACTAAAATATTTTTTATGAATTAGACCGATAGCTATCTGAGTATTAAAGTAAGTATGTACAGTATAAAAAAATTCATATTCGTACACCCACAACTTTTAAAATAGAAAAACTCTTGTAATTAAATAAATAACTACATATATTTTTATGTACGAATTTGTAAAAAGAGATTGTTTAACAAATCAAATAATCAAAATGACATTTCGATCAATAATTTTATAGAAAATAGTGGAATTCACTACATACATATATGAAACAAATTTACATTCGTACACATAAATAATAAAAAACTGGTTTTAATATAAAAAAATGGCGTATTTTTTTCTTTGAAGTTGCATCAATTTCTAATCTGAAATTCTGCTTTTCATTTATTAAATTTTAATAAAATATATTTTAAATAAAACCCTTGTAAACAAAATCTTGCAAGAAATAAGTAATTCAAAATATTACAAGATAGTGGTTTTTTTTACTTTGCATACTGTGTGTAGATAATTCATATTTTGATTTTTGCAGCAAATCGTGAAGATTTTTTTAAAAGAAATAAAAATAATTAATTAAAGAAATAAATCAAACAAAAACTGAACATAAAACTACATAAATGTATACATACATACACTAGGGCTATAACTTTTCCTGGATGTAATTCTCCCAAGGTTACGGGCAATGTTGTTTTTATAATAAAAAAAAATTTAATTCAATTTGGTAACAAAACTTCACGCACCAAAAACGATTCTTAAAATGCATTTAGTATTTTATTTTAATTTTTTTATACATTTGTCTTAAATATGGAAAATATACATATGTACGTATGTATGCATGAACTACATATCTGTGGTCACAAGTAGAAAGGCCCTTACTTGTATTTTTTTACGAAATGTAGTCTTTAAGTGATTCCAATACATCACACAAATACACCTCGTCTCCAAAATTTATTGCAATTTTAAAAAATAACGCTTTCTCATGCTTTAGACTCGGCAGTTTTTCTTGAAGCAAGTCTGAGTTTATGGCAGAGAGAGAGGAAAAAAGAAAGAAGAGGGGTAGTGACTTGCTTGTAAGGAAAAGTTACTTCAATTCTCTTTTGTTATTTCATTCGCGGCATTAAAACAATAGGAAAATTTAACAAGAAACCGTCTGAGTGTAAACAAACGGGCAGTTTTAAAAGAGAATTGAAGATAACTGCTTCAAGAAAAACTGCCAAGTCGAAAACAAGACTTTTACAAGCAGTTGTACAAATTAGTTCTACTGTTTCTATTATGTTTTTACCTTTAAAGTAATAATTACTTGAGTAAGAGCCTTTCTACTTGTGACCAACGATATGTATGTATAAGTAAAAATATATCCTGCAAAACTAATAAAAAAGTATTTGGACATAAATATTATATAATTTTATTAATTTTTATTAAAAACTTTTAAAGATCGCGAATACCTAAAAATTCAGTTTTTAGTATATTTCCATGGAGGTATGATTATTGCAACAAAATTCAAAAAGTTGTAAAAAAAGTTACTATATACATACATATCGCTCGTTTACTACAACAACGTCATAACTCAAAAAAACTAGTTTGATGCTAGACGTGACTATATTTAGTGCTACAGTTTAGTATATTAAGGAAGAGTTAATATACGTCTTTTTTGCTCTTAAATAAAGTATTATTTCATGTTATTTTTTAACATTAAAATAAATTTGATAATATGAACGACTTTAATACAAAGCTGATTAATTTGGTTTAAATTGCTTTTGGTGTTAGCTGAAAATCTTAAAGGGCAACAGAGATAATTTGATTAGAAGAGCGGATCGTTTGTTGTGCAAGTTTTCATTATACGGCAATGTCATTTGCTTTATCAGAAGATTTGGTTTTTTATAAAAACGGATGCTGTTCTAACTTTCATTAAATAAAAGAAATTTTATGGAAACACATTCAAGTTAATTTTTATTTACAAAAAAGTTTTTTTTAAATAAATTGTTAAAAATAAACTTAAAAAATTACTATAAACAAAAATCCTTCGATTTTGCTCCTATGTAATTCATTTTCCACAGTGTCGAAATTGCAGGAATACATTTTGACACTTTGGAAAAGGGGCGTTATAAGTTTGGTAGGAACAGCTTTTGACCACTTTTTATTGACAACTGATATTTTTACCCTCTCGTTTTTACTCTTGATAGATTTTCCAAAAAGTGTAAAAATTGCAGGAATACAATTTGATGCTTTTTGGAAAAGGTTATATAAGGAGTAGAAACAAAGACTCTTTTTTTAAAGTAATTTTTGGAAGTCTGTTTTTCACAATTTTTTCTTTTTGTACATATTTTTATATATATGCTATTTGCGCTATCTGAAGACATTTTATTATGCTGCGATATTTTTGGGAACATTCATTGTTTAGAGGATCGACATCATCACTTTCAAGTTTAGCTTGTCATTTGTTAGCCACCGACCAAAAGAGAGGGATGTTATAAATTTGGTAGGAACCACTTTCCATTACTTTGTTTTCGATACAACTGATCTTTCTACATTAAGTTTTAAATAGATCACACCTAATTTTTTATCAAATACATGACCTGTTTCATTTTTGGCACGAGTTCCCTGAAAAACACCTTCACTTTATACACCTTTAATGCTTTGAACACCGATCAATCATATCGTTTGATTTGAACAATTTTCAGAGCATATAAAAATATGTTTTTGCACAATTTGCAAAATTCTTATTTTCATTATAAAATTTTGACATACACCTTTTCCAAAAAAAAATATATAAACATCGAAGTCTTCCATTTTAGTACTTTTTACCGGCGTCAAATCATGAGGGAAGAAATTCAATGCAATAAAAATTAAATAATTACGATGAAAGTCTGGCAATATTTTTTTCCAAAACTCAATTTTTTTTGCTAAAATTAATACTTCTAAAGTGCATATATATCGATATTGATTTATTGCAAACAATTTATTCATGTTGCGCAATCGTTGCATTGCAAAATTAAATTTTTTTTAAAAATATACTAAAATATTGATTGTTCCCAAAGAAGGCACGAGATAAATGATATATTTGAGACCGGTCCTTAAAACAATCAAATGTTCCCGAAAATATCAAAGGACAAATAAAATGTTCCCAGATATCGCACGTGGCATATATATATATATATATATATATATATATATATATATATATATATATATATATATATATATATATATATATATATATATATATATATCAGTGTTCGAAAATAAACATTATTTAATGTACTTTAATGTTCTGTAAGGTACAACCTCACATACACAAGCGCTAATAATGTAGGCATACCGAGTACATTAAAATTATAAGTACTTATAATTTTAGTTAACTTGTGCACAACAAGAATAATTATGTTAACCTACTCAAAATGATGATGATCAACACTTCGTTTCGTAAGGTTAAATACATTATTATTAAAGTATATTTAATGCATATATGTACACTCAAAAAAGTTTTACAATAACTGAATGTACGAGAAATTTCTCTTAACTAAAATTAAAGTAAATTTTATAGTTAGGTATAGTTTTACCAAGGTATTTGTATGTGAAGTCTTTGTGTTTATTGTTTAATAAACTGAAACAATTTCATCTGAAATTATTTTTCGTACAATTCTTACTTAAGCGATTAGTACACGACATGTAAAATGACACATACGAATGTGGCTGTGCCATGACGACAATTTTCAGATTGTTGGTTTAATTTTTTTAAATAAGTAGTGGTGGCTACATGACGTTAAATTTTTATAGTATTTTTGTTCCAAAATCTAAATGTAAAACATTTAGACTAGTCGGGCACATTTTCAGAAGCAGTACGTGTGTAAAGACGTGAATTTCTACATTAAAATGTGCTACTAGTACACGGCATGTAGCCAATTTAGCTTCATGGTGACGTCAAAATTATATCGTAACCATGAGCGAATGTGAAATTCTCATGCCGTATACTATTTGCCTTATATTATTTTATTTCATTGTAAAATTCAAAAATATTTTAATAACAACTAATCAATATGTTAAAAAATTAGAATACAGTGTATACGAGTATTTTAAAAAATTAAAATAGTTTTGCTTAAATTTAAACATAGATATGTACATATGTGCATACATATTTAAATACATATGTATATGGATGTAAAAATTCATTACTGTCGAATATAAAAGTATTAAAGTGGTAAGCTACATATGTACATGAAATTGGTATGTATCATGTTGAGGCATATGCATGTAAGTATGTATGTATTTAAGTATGAACATATGTGCATGTATACATATGCGTGTGCATATGTACGTAAGTTTCGTAGAAAACGAGTAATGGGAAATACGCCTTTTTTCGATTAAATCGTAAACGACAAAAACGAAAGTTTTTACTAGAATTTTTGTTAATCGGACCTTATTTTCGGTTTTATCGTAAGCGACAAAAATTAAAGTTATCAGGAGAAGGTTTTTGTAACATTCAAATATGTTTTTTTACGTAAAAAAATGTTCGTTTACGATAAAATTGAACAACCTATATCTTAAAAGTTATCAACAATTTTGGCATTTTGATAATTCTAAAATATGGATAGGCACATTTTCGATAACATGTCGCTTACGGTAGAATCGCAAATATGGCTCGATAGTCAAATATGTTTCACATGCCTGAATTGTCCCTTACAATTTTACAGCATGAATGTTAAAAGTTATCAAGAATTTTGGCATTTTGATAACTCTAAACAATGGATTGGCCCCTAAAATCTCAATTTCAATAAAAATGTTAATTTTTTACTACATGTAGTTTATTATTAAATCGAAAATAGAGCTCGATATGTACGTGCATAAAAAACTTAAAACGTTAAATTTGATAAGGCAAAAAACATGGAAATAGATGGTTGAAGTTTTGTTACATGGTATTTAACATCTAAGGGCTCTGTTTTGACGAAGATGAGGAAAGAACATCTGTTTTCCTATTATTTTGTACGAATATAAAAAATTATGTTATTAGATTACTTACAGATATTTTTTTCCATATTACCTAATTATCTCAGCAATATGTACTTTACATATTTATAAACAATAAAAATGATTTATAAAAAACATTCTTTAAAATTATATTTATTTAATTTACAAGCCTTGTTGTGTTGTATTTGAAAAGAAAGTTTAACTAAAATACTTCTAAATGAAAACAAGTTATTTCTAATTTATTTGAAGTCGTTTTTTCAAAATCGAATCAAGCAATTGTAATTGTACTAACTTGTGCTTAAATTGGTCAGGTAGGTAATTTTTTGTCCGTTAAAATAAGTGTAACACAATTTTTATAGTTTTATATACGGTATGTGATAGCTTCTGAGTCGTTTCACGTGTTGTCTTGATGTGAATTCTGCTGTTAAAAGATATGCCACACCTGCTTAAGTTGAAATTTTGAATACACAAATTAATAGTATGTGTTCCAAATTAGAAGAAAAATATTTTGAAACAAACGATTTAAAATCAGTAGTTTTAAATATGTGTGTGTTGGTGTTGAAAATAAAATAACTAGTATTCAAAAATAACTGAAAAATCATTCGCTTCATATGAAAAATAAGGCCTGTGCGCATGTGGCTTGGGCGTAATATTGACGTCACTATGAAGCTGCATATGGTACATGCCACGTAGTAGGGCCGATTTCAGCCCTTAAAATTTAACCAATTTACATAAGGCTGTTAATTTGTAAGTGCAAAGTAAATCAAAATGTTCACATCTACAACAAAACGGAGGTAAATTTGTATTTAACTCACAAGGGTAGTTAAATTTTAAGGGCCCATGTATATATACATTTTAAGTGCTGCTTATAAAATTATGTTTTACATTTGTAGCCGCTACTGCTTACTTAACAAAATGCAAGCAACATCCTGGAAATTCTCCTAACGTCATTATGTGTCTTTCTACATGTCATGTACCATATTGTTTGAAATGATGTTTCATTTGAATTTACTAACAGCATATTTTGAGTGTAACATGTATCAAGAACTGTTTTGTCCACACATATACTATCTTATTCTTTAGTAGTGTATGTGCTTCGTGAGTATCATACACAGCGTACGTGTGTGATGTTAAAAAGTAACAGATTATACTCGCCTTGCAATGCTGTCACCTCTTGAAATTTTAAACGCGGAAAAACATGTTTTTTAAATTTATTTTTTTTGTGGAAGTGCACTAAACTAAAAATTTCAAATCTATTTTATTTCGAGCAATCCTGTCATTTAAAAACTTAAATTGAACATTTCAAGATATTTGTTTGTATTATTATAAGACTGATTCAAGGAATACGCGCTCTATCAAACTCTAACTTTAATATTTAATTTAATTAATGTAAAAAATTGTTTTGTCTAACAAGAGGGAATCATTATGTCATCAGCATTCCAAATAGAATCGAATAGCGAAATTTGTATTATAGAAAATATATGGAAAATGATTCACTCAATGCAATTGAGAAACATTTGAGTCCATTTTAGAGTTTTAGGAAGAATTAAAATCTTATATATGTAGATTGAGTTGATATAAGCCTGTTTTACAAACCAGCAAAAAGTTCTGTCACATCCATATTTAAAGGCAAAAATAGAAAGAGATTTGGCTTTTATGTATTTCTTTAAGTTTAAAACATATGCCACAATATTCTTACACGCGTTTAACGCTGAAGCAATAAAATTTGTTGTGTAAAAGCAATGATATACCAAAGGATGGTGATTTTCATATAAATAGCAATGAAGTGTAAATAACTTTTCATACATACATATGTATATACAATTGTTTTTTATCTTCTCTTACATTTTGTATGGGTTTGAATGATACATGAATAGTTGAAAAAATACTTTTAAAAATATTATAGAAAAATACTAAATAATAGGTGTAAAACTACTTACTGCCAGTTTATAGAAGCCATGTGAAAATTCTCGTCTGCCTATTTATATTGAAAACAAAAACAAAGCACTCAAATTTGTTTTTGTTTTCAATATAAATACACAGACGAGAGTTTTTACATGGCTTCTATAAACAGGCAGTTAAATTGTGTTCAAATTACATATATGTTTTTGTCTTGTGGAATATCACTTTTACATGGTACATGTAGTCTGAAAACCTTTAAATACTAGCATGTGATATTTTTCAGTGCAAACATAAATTTTAAATAGAGCGTCTGACATCTGCTGGTTTTAAGCAAATCAAGTCCTTGTTTCAATAAAAACTTACTTATTGTTTAGGTTTTATTATGGATTTTTAAAACAAATTTTCATACAAAATTCTTTTCATTAAGCCTTAATAATTTTTATAAATAAGGCTGTTACTCTTTATTAATTTGTGTGTTAAATGAATTTTGTTTTCGTATAGGAACTGCGATATTTTTAAGAAATGAAAATTTGATATGTTCGTTCTTTTTAAAGTTTGTTTTTTAATATACATATGTGCTTTAATAATATGTTCTTTAGTATATGATTTTCTTTTTTTATATACAAGATTAATTTTAATAAAAGTAAAACATATTCTGCAGTATTCATAAAACACATTTAAAGTTTATTAAAGATTTATTTGACATATTCCTATGGGAAATTTGTCAAATAAACCTTAAATATTTTTTATGAATACGGCATATTATATTTAGTACCTTTTTATTTAACTCAAGTGTTTTTCCTGGTTGCATTGCTTTTTGAAATCTAAATGTTGACAACATTGTCCCCCATTATAGAAAATGGAGAGTGTGGCAACCGCCAGTGCTGCCAGATGTAGATATTTGTTACTAAAGACTTCGTTTTTAACGATGAAAATTTTGAAGTATTTTTTGGCAATTTGCTTCGTAATATTTTAATTCCTTGGCGATATTTTTAGCTATATCCATATATGCAATTTCAATAAAATGGGTTAGTGTTTAAAATATAGCAAATTTTGCGAGGAAATTTTTCTACAACATAAAATAATTAATGCAAAAGAGAGTTATTTTCTATACCGTATGTTTACCAGTGAGGATGTAAATAGCTGAATATAATGACTAGTACAACAATTTGTACTTAAATGTATTCTTAAGTAAATGTTAATTGTATGTTATCACGAGACTTCAATATTTATTTTGATCCCGATGTTCAAGTTTAATTTTTCTTATTAAGATTCATCTTTTGGTATAAGTAATTTTTATTATGTTTTATACGACAGTATTTTTATGTTATGGTAAGCTAATGTATGTCTTATAAATTAACTTTTGTTAATGTAAAAACTTATTTTATTTAAATTTAACAATATTTGTTAAATAAAAACATGTAAATTTTTTTAGCTCATATAAATATTATATTGGCGATATTCGACAACTAATTTAGCGAGGAGGCTACAAATAAATCTGACATCACTGGCTAGCATGTGTGTACTTATGTATGCACTACCGCGTGACGTATTGTTTTGCTATTGGCTGATAATTTTAAGTCAGAAAAAAG
The DNA here is from genome assembly GCA_949987645.1 of Tachina grossa. Lineage (NCBI taxonomy): Eukaryota > Metazoa > Arthropoda > Insecta > Diptera > Tachinidae > Tachina > Tachina grossa. The sequence goes on along the minus strand of OX465274.1, from coordinate 109,656,951 downwards.
CAAAAAAAATTGTAAACATTACAGTGGAACATATTATAATTTTTCTCTCTAAATTTTGGAAGCGAACCATTTTAATTTTTGTCTAAATTTATATATGTATGCTAATGAGATCATTGATAAAACTTTAAGCCATAAGCAGGTGCTAGACACATCAACATTCAGCTTCAATATGTGGTTGTGTGCGTTTTTTTATAAAAAAAATATTCACACCAATAGTATATGTGTGACTATTTTTGGAAAACAAACGCACACAACCACACATATTGAAGCTGAATATTGATGTCTCTGGCACTCGCTATACATGAAGAAAAATATAAAACTTTTAACTTTAAAGAACTTTATGGTTTACTTAATCCACCAGACATGAAGTGGTGTAACCCACATCTAGTTTTTTAAACAATTGCTCTTTTTGATTATTTAATTGCTTAATACTTTGCAAAATTATGATCTGTACAAAAACTATTTTCCAGTTCCATTTTTTTAAGAATACCAAAATGCGGTTTACTCTAACTTCGTTTGATAGTTGGTAACATATATTGTGTATTTATCAGCAACCAAAAATCTAATGTGCGGTGCGCTGATAGCCTCATACATATACACTTACGGTCTAATTCATAAAAAATAATTTAGGTTTATTACAGGTTTATTTGACAAATTTCCGCTTAATAAACCTGAAATATTTTTTATGAATAAGGCTGTTAATATATATCATAGGTAAAATAAATTAAAAAATGTGGTTCATTTTACGAGTATATTCGTCATTTTTACATTACAAAATCCTTCGTAGATAGGAGAAATGGTATTTGTTTTTTTTTTGTAAGTAAGAACATTTTCTATTTTTACAAATATTTTATTATTAGATTTATGAAAAATTATGTTTATATTACAAAAGAAATTCATGACTCATGAAAAACAATTCCGTTCCGTGTTATATACGAAATTTTGTATAAAAAGCTTAAAATATTAAAATCTGCAAGGAAATTATTTTGCCTTGCATTTGAAAAATAAGTTTGTAGAATAATCTGTAATTCTTGGAACTGAAGTTTGTAATAATCATAAAAAATATAATTTTAGTGGAATTGTTACAGCCTCTGTATTTCCCATACATTACATTACATATTTTGCACTAAAACTCAAGAATCAAACTGGCTATTAAAAGTTGCACAATGACATGAAAAGAAATGGAGGAAAAATTAAAAAATTTAACAACACAGCATTTTTATTTTTATATTTCAATATTTTGTTTATTTTTGGAAATTTCCAAGTTTATAAAAATGTTTTATTTTCTTCTAAATTCAATAAAATAAACGAAAAATATGGTACTATATATAATTTTTGTAACACAACGAAACTCGTATAATTACGAAATATGTTTCCTTGCACCAGCTAAACTTTTCGTAAAATTTACAAAATTTTCGTTTATTGCACAAATATTAAAAAACTAAACTTTTTTTCATATTTTCAAGCATGAAATATTTTGTATGTAGCATATATTACCAAGATAACCCACAAAGATATTAAAAATTGTGTTTTCTTATACATATGTGCCGGCTATACATATTATGAACATCTCAATAGGAGGATGTATTATCAATTATGACTTTTGAACTAGAACTTAAAATGCAAAAAAATAAATAAATAAAATAAAATTAGTTTTAAATTTATAATAAAGCATGCTGAAAATTTTTAAATCAAATTATGTAATTTTTAATAAAATACTGCATTACTTTGATTGCAATACGAGTATGCTCTTTGCTACTTATTTTTCGGAAAACAATAGAAGTAAAAAAAATTTTTGGTGTTATTTTGCTTGCAACTGCCCACTGCACACTTCATATTTAAGTATGTATTGTTTTTCACTACAGGATTGCCAACTTTTACGCAAGTAATGTTTTCCCATACTTTTCTTGCCAAGTTCGGTAAAATGGGAAGACGAAAATTAATCCTGCTTTCATACCCTTTTGTATTCAGACTTTCTATGATTTTATCGGTAATTATGTAATTAAATTTTATGGATTTGCAAATTATGGCCAGTGGATTCTTAACGAGTTTCAGTTTCTACTACATATGTATTATGGTTAGAGTGTAAAGTATTATTAACCAATTTTTGCCATGAAAATATCAAATTCCACTCATACAAATGCGTATTTTGAGCAATTTGAAGTTACAAAGCAAACAATATTATGAATTTTCAAGTATTTTTTTATTAAAAATTTGGAAGTCTTATATGTTTGTAAAGCACAATGTTATTATTTTACTCAAAAGTATTGCAATATTAAACCTAAAATCCAAGGGTAAATTCAAGAAAACCCATATTTTTTTATTACGCACATATGAACTTGCAAAAGTTAAAAAGTGATGTAGATTTTTGTCCTCAATTTATTGCCAAACTTAATGCAAGAAGAACGGTTTCACATTACATGTGTAAAAGTTGGCAATCCTGACTTAAAATTATTAAGAGATAAGTATAGAGTGCATGGCGTCGTCCGTCTGCAATTTTCTTGGGTTGGTTTAATCTCATATTCTATTCAGTGTTGCCGGAATCCCAATTCTGTTTTACAGGGATAAAACTTCAAACTAATCCAAATTTTAAATATTAATAAACAAAATTTTTTGTAATTATATTTACGGTGCTCTATTCCTATATACATATGTACATAAATAAGTATGTACATTACTTGTATGTATATACATATATAAATCACGATAGCAGTGACTTTTGACAAATAACACCGTGCAGCTTTAGTATCTGAAGTAAAAAACAAGCAAATCGCTCAATGATTACTGAAAATTACATTAAAAATTGGATTGAGTTCGAAAACTATTTCTTTGCATTGTCTAGTGAGAAAAAAAACTTCTTGCTTGAATGGAACAGCACAATACTCGTCCTTTGCAGCCATAACCACCCTAATGTGTACCTTTTCTTGCTTTGTTTACTTATAGTACTTTCCGTTGCCGATAAATTTATAAAATTCTAAAAAAATAATTGCTGGGTGGAGCCCTATTGCTTAAGAGTAGCTTCCAATAGTATTAGAAAAATATTATACATAAATTATTAAAACCCGAAAAAAACATAGTGTTAATTTTGGTGTAGATTTGCGAGTAATAGAAAGTTTAAATTTTTAATCTTATGTTTTAAAAAGCATTATAGTAATAATAAAAATAATATTGATCCATTCTGCTCTTTAACGCCCTTAGACCGAGAAGTAGAACAAACTAAAACAATTTGCCAGGAACACAACTTGCTACTTGAAGAAAATTTAATTCCAAAACACTGCAATAAGTGCTAGTTTAAAAACTCGCTCCTGCTACACATGTTTTAAGCTGCTGTACATATGTTTTAAGTAAAATATTTTTTCTTCTGCAAAAATTTACTATGTTTCTATCCAACAAAATAACGAAAGGACATAAACTGTATATGGCACACCTACTTTATTAAACGTTTTTTAACGTTGCATGTAGCGAGTTTTGAAATTCAATTCTACGTACCGATATGTATAAGATAAACAATTATTCAAATATATAATAAACATGTACATATAATAACTTTTGGACGTCATTCTCCCAATGATCTATCTTACGGTCAATATTATTTAAAGAATCAAAAGAAAATGAAAAAAGTTATAACCCTAATGTACATGCACATGTATACACGTTTAATTATTATTAAATTAATTAATTGTGTATGTTCTCACACATACATATAGATTTATACATACATATATAAGAAATATTCATAATGAATTTTCAACATGTGTAGTTTTCGAATCTTAACCAAGAAAGAAGCGTCGGGTTAAAAAGTGTCCCAGAATCGCTTATTTTGTCCATTACTTTGGTGACTTTTTGGCGAGATTGTCAAAGTAGCGTCTACATTTTAAGTTTGTTTTTGATACGAAGAAAACATTTTGCCAGGTACACATAACTAAATATGTAGCCTTCTTCTTAATGTTTCATTAGTTTTTAAATAAAAGTGGCGTAAAGTAACATATAAGTTTTTATAGAAATTAGTTTAAGAAATCCCTGTAAAAGGTTAATATAAATGTATTAAACAATATTTCAAAATATTAAAAAAATGCAAAATTGTATAAAAATAAAAAATTTGAAAACTTAACAATTATACTTACGTGGAAGTGTAATTTATGAAATTTTGATGAGCCTGTGGAACATTTTATTCAATCAGTTAAAGGTTTGCCACACGTTTAGTTCCATACTTAAGTGTTCGACTTTACTAATTCAGCGAAACATTAATTTTTGATTTACATGTATTTAATATAAATGACAAACAAAATACCTTTTATATAATATTTCAATTTAACACGAAATGTGAACAAAATGTGAATCAACTTGATTATCAAAAGTGTAAACTGGAAAATTCTTTCCACTGAATAATTCGAGGATACAATAATGTTGGAGCGAAATTATATTAAAATTACATAAGATATTTATATATAATTCAAATATAGTTGAGGAAAAATTGGTTTGTTCCATTAATAGATAACATCGCAGAAGTCGGCAACACTGATGTTTTAATTTGTGCTGCTTTATACTCTCAATAATTTTCTCATCTAGTTACTTCCCTCCCAACGAAAACAATTTTTTTTTTTTTAAATTGCACATCTTTATATGAACATCCATTCATGCATGCATGAAGGGATGTACATATATTTACAGTCTTTGCTTATGAAGCACTAACACTTTGACAAAGAACACTAAAATATAGTGTATTTACACATAGTTTTACACAAAAATTTTAATTTCAATGCTACAGGCCGTCAAGCAGAGTGCTTTATAAGGTACATATATTACTTGAGTTGTAAAATCATTGTGATTCTTATCGTGTAGTGTATATGTAAACATACACAAAGTAGATAGATGTCATATCTTACCCCGTGTAAATTACATTAAATAATGTACAGTTTATTTTCGTACACTGATATATATATTATATATATATATGTATATATATATATATATATATTTATTCATATTAAAAATATATGGACCATATATAATTTTTTTAGCTGTGTACCCAAATTTAACAATTTCATCCACAATTTAACAATTTCAGCCAACAATTTCAGCAACAATTTAACAATTTTAATTGGGGCAGAACCGTTATTTCACTACTACTGTCACAATGGCAAAAGATAAGTAATTAATATTACCCATAAGACGTTTAAAGAGTTCCTTTAACTTGAGTTGAACGTGCATTCAGCGGCATGAATTTACTTAAAACAAAAATTAGAAATAGATTTAAAAAAAGGTTTCGTATATTAGTGTAAATGCTTTTACATATTTGAAGACTGGTTAAGCTTATTTTGGGAAGTTTTTCTTTTATTTTTCTTTAAACTCATATATAATAATGAATAAATCATTTAATTATAAAATTATTCAATACTTTTTTCAAATAATAGAAAAATATGTTTGTGTTTGTATAGATTTAACGTTATTTTAGTAATAAAAAACTATTGCAAATTGATCAAAGATGTCGAAAAAAGTTTAGCTTTATTTTCTGGCTTAAAATTTGAATTTTTAGCTTATTTTAGCTGTTTTTCAAACGTGATTTAGCTAAATGTTATTTTAAAATCTTACCACATTGTGCACGAGGTTTCATCATACATGCAGACAATCGAAAAGCAGAATCACCAATTAATAAAGCCAGAATTTTCACGCCATCGTAAGAAATAGCTTGTTGATGAAATATGGGATTTTGCAATTTTTTTCTAAGGAGAAATCGCTCAAATATGGTGGAATATAGTCAACAATAGCGAGCAAAACAACTGAGTACCACCCCTTGTAATTGAAATAGTCACAAGTTTCCGAAAAAGGGGGATGAACCTCAAAATGACATCCATCTATTGGGAAAATTTAAAATAAATAAAATAAAGTATAAATATATAGAGTACATATGTTTACAATATTCACACCTATTGCTCCAAAACAATGGGGAAATCCAATTTTATTAAATCCATTCACACATTCCTTAATTTTTGTTTCATTTATAAAATTTGATGGTAAATACTCTTCTGAAAGATTTTTCCATACCTCCCCAGCTAAAAAAATTATATATGGTCCATATACTTTTAATATATGAATGTATATAACTATATATGAATATGTATGAATTCATGTATGGAAATGTGTGGGATTATACATGCGAAAAGTATTATATATGAATTGATATATGGACTAATATATGAAATGTATTATAATATATGAGCTCATATATGCGGATCCATAGATCCATAGAAATAAGATGTAATATATGGCACCCTATAAACATGTATGCCCGGCTAAAAAATTATATATAGTCCATATATTTTTAATATATGAATGTACTATATAACTTTATATGAATATGTATGAATTCATGTATGAAAATGTATGGGATTATACATGGCAAAACTATTATTTATGAACTAATATATGGACTAATATATGAAGCGTATTATAATACATGAGCTCATATATGGAAATTTAATTATGAAGCTCATATGTGGATCCATATATAGAAATAAGATTTAATATATGTAGCCATATAAGAATGTATGCATACATGATATTTCACATAAGATCGTTTTTGCAATCAAAAAAGCTTGGTATTTTATCACTGGTGAACTGGAAATCCATTAGAAAATACATGCGGTATGCGTGCCCTCAACGTTTAAAAACGAAAAACTTTTGTTATAAAAAAAAACCATTCTTGCATGATTTTATACATAGTGGATCAAATAATCAAATGAATAATCCAGTCATTAATTTTATCGAAAATAAAAGAATTCTGTAGATAAGAAACAAAGTTCATATTACTGAAAAAATATATTGAAAACTATTGTTAGACGAATTATTTTTTTCTTTTATAATTAACTGCATTAGTTTTTAATCTGATTTCTTTGTGTTTTTTTGAATAATTGATTCACCTTTTGACTTAAAATGAGGAATGAAATGACTTTCAGTTCGATTTGAATTATTTGTCCAAACAAATGTATCATTAAATACAACCTCCCTGTTCAAAATCTAAAAAAAGTAATTTTAGTAATTTAATTTAATGCACAACAGTTGCGATTTTGTGAACTTTGCATACTGTAGAGGGAATATTTACACATACATGTATGAATATATATAATCATATATGCCCATATACCCTCATTTTTCGGATCCGAACCATATATGGGATATCATATATGCTCCATACATATTTTTTTAGCTGGATCTTTACAAAATTCTTGTTATATAAGGCATACACTTGCCTTAGATACTCCAAACATGTGGGCTATGGGCGCGTATTCAGAGGAAGACTTAAGACAATATAAGGCAATAGAAATTCTTTTTTGAAGTGGGATACATTTTCTAAATGTAGTATCATTTTTTCTCATCGATGTAAGCCTTGAACATAACAATATAAATGTTTGTCGATAAGATTTCTGACTGGACTTTTTTTGCTCTGGATAAAAAAATGCTACTAAGATTTTGTATTTTACATTATTGTTTGTTTTGAAATACAATTTAGATAAATAATTTTTTTATTTTGTATTTTAGTCAGCTATCTTTTATATGAGCATGAAATCTTGCTAATCTAAAAAAACAGTGTAAACGATCGAGATTTCGAGAAAGCTTTCAAATCTAACCTACTAAATTTCCAAGCAATGTAAATGCACTGTTACCTATTTTTATCGTGTTACAAAATCCCAATTTTTTAAAAAGTTTGTTTACATATTTTACTAGGAAGAATACCGCAAGGTTGCCATACACATACTTAATGTGCAAAACTGCATTATCATGAAAATATTGCAAAATTTTTTAAAGCTAATTCACAAATAACTTCTGAATTCAAGTATTTCAAAAATTGACTGATACTAAATCGGAAAACTACTTTTATCCTTTATTGATTGGTATATGATTTATTACGGTACAATGAATGGTTTCAATTTTATAGGTGAAAGACTACTTTCTTAATTTTTTTAATTTGAAAAGTTTGCAGGGCTATAACTTCTGAATGCAAGTATTTACAAAAATAACAATTACTGTTTCTGATAGGTATTCCCTAATGAGTGGTACTAGTCGCTATATGGTACATTGGATAGTTTTTCAGTTATAGGCAAAACAATTTTTTACTAAGTTTTTGACTTTGAAAAGTTTGCTGGGCTATAACTTCTGAATGCAAGTATTTCGGAAAATAAAAGTTGCTGTTTTTGAAAGCTATTTTGATTTCATATTAACTGCTGTACAATTCGCCATATGGTACATCGAATAGTTTTACAGTTAAAGGTGAAACAAATTTTTTCTTATTTTGGTGACTTTAAAAAGTTTGTCGGGGTATAGCTTCTGAATTAAAGTATTTGAGAAAATGAAAAACACGATTTTTTCAAGCCTTTATAATTCTCTATAAATTGGTACAAGTTGCAATACCGTACAATGAATTGGTTATGTTTAATTAACAGAAGACTTATTTTTTAATTTGACTGACTTTAAAAAGTTTGCTGGGTATAACTTCTGAATGATAGTGTTTCAGAAAATAAAAGTTACTTTTTCTTAAAGCTACTTTAGTTTTTTAACAATCGGTAAAAAAATTTATGCTACAACAAATAGGTTTTGTTTTACAAGTGAAAGAAAATTTTTTTAATATTTTTGTGATTTTCAAAGGTTTGCTGGGCTATAACTTCTGAATGCAAGTATTTGAAAAAATGATCATTATCAATTCTGAAAGGTATTTTGATTCTCTATCGAATGGTGCTAGTCGCTATATGGTACATTGAATAGTTTTAATTTTATGGGCCAGCAAACTTTTTCTAGAGTGCTATTTTCAAGTGCTCTGTTCTTCTAGAGTATGGAAATGAAAAAATTATAGCTATGAAATTAGGTTTAACAGCTTTTTATGTACATAATTCAGTTGTTATTTTTATTTTTTATTTTTAATTGCCCTTTTTAAACGGTTTGCAAAATGGTAGAATTTTTTCACATTTTATATGCAAACCAAAACAAATTTGCTCCTTTTTTTTGCAACTCTGTATAAAGTTTGCCTTTCTTAAGAGTTTCCTTTCTTCGCTTGCGTCTGCATTTAAGGTGACGATATATATATGCATATCTATGTACATACGTACATAAATACTTATAAATTGGTAGATTTACTGTATTTATTTGTGAGATTATGTATTTTCACCCTCACTTCCTCTGAATTAAAATCAAAACCGTTACTCTTCATCCCAACTGAAATGTACTGGTGTGCATAGCTATTCTTTCGGCTTTCTCTAAAGTCATTTATGTAGTCTCCCTAAAGCGTAATTAGGAGAGACTCCTCCTCCGATTTCCAAGTTTTTTTCTTGTTATAAGTTCGTTTTCTGTAAAACAAGAGTAAAGTATGAAGAATATATACGTATTAACAAATAGGCATTAAGAACCATTACATTACCTCTTATTTCCCATTTGTACTTCATTTACTTTTTCAGTTTTATTTATTTGCTCCATTTTGTTGAATTTTTTTTTAATGCATGTATTTATTTATTGTATCTTCAAATATGAACTAACAATAAATATTCAAATCTTAAATCTAGAATATAATTATTAGGCCCGATCACTGTCGGACATAAACTTAGTGATAGTTATAAATAATACATAAGTAGTGATAATCAAAAAGGAAAAAAAATTATTTTCGAGTAGTCCCATCTGGAGTGTTGAGTATAAGAGCCCTTGTGTCTGTCTTTTTTAGGCGGATGTGTCCAGTAAAGTTCAAAATATTACGAGCAAGCGGATTAGGATTTGATTCGAGTTTTGTTAAATATTTGCCTGCGTATTTTCCAATTTCTTCAATCACTAGTGGCATACTCAAATCACGATGTATATTTGAATTTTTGATGTACCATGGAGCCGAAGTTTTCATACGTAAAATTTTGTTTTGCCTTCGTTGGATTCTCTCGACATTGGAAACTAAAGCAGTGCTCCATAGTTGAATTCCGTAGCACCATATAGGTTTCAAAAGTGACTTGTATATCAAAAATTTGCAATCTAGACTGAGAGTTGAATTTCTACCAATCAGCCAATGTACCTGAGCTAATTTTAGTTTAATTTGTGTTAGTTTAGAATCAATGTGTTGTTTCCATGTAAGCCGTCGATCAAGGTATATACCAAGGTATTTTACATGTGAATGTTGAGGAGCAATTTTATTATTGATTCTAATGGGGGAACAAGTATCTTTTCTGATAGTAAATGTTACCTGCGCACATTTCTGCTCATTTACTTTAATTCTCCATAACTTTAACCATAGTTCCAGTTGGGTAATATGTTCCTGAAGATATCGGGATGCATTGTGAGGGTTTTCATGCATGCTAAAGATGGCTGTATCATCGGCAAAAGTAGATGTATGGATTTTAGTGCTAACAAGTATAGGGTGTTTTTTATTGAGGTATAGAACTTTAAGTTGGCATCACTTTTTTAACTGGCGGCCATTTTGTCAGTTGTCAAGTGATTAATATTTAGTTTGGTTTGCCATTTTATCATGAACAGGTTGAAAAAAGAATAACGCTTGCAAATCGTGCAAATTTATTTCGAAAATAATGGTTCAGTTCGCGAAGCTTACCGCAAGCTCCGTCCATTTTATGGTCGACATAATCGTCCATCAGAGCAATTAATTCGGTTAACCATGGATCGTTTTCGCACTACGTTTACTCTATGTGATAATACGCATCCGCAGAGACGTCGAACAGTGCGCACCGAAGAAACAATTGCCGCTGTAGAGCAAAGTGTTGAAGAGGACCCGAATGAATCGATTCGCCACCGTGCACAGCAATTGGAGCCGACTAACCGACTATTTTGTTCCCGAATTGGATGGCATGAATGTGGATGAGTTATGGTTCCAACAAGACGGCGCTACATGCCACACAGCGCACGTCACAATCGATTTATTGAAGGAAACATTCGATGAGCGCATAATTTCGCGGAATGGACCTGTCAATTGGCCACCAAGATCGTGTGATTTGACACCATTGGATTATTTTCTTTGGGGATATGTGAAGTCGCTCGTCTACGCCAACAAACCAGAAACGTTAGGGGACTTGGAAGCCAACATTCGTGGCGTTATTGCCAACATACGGCCCCATATGCTCGAAAAAGTGGTTGAAAATTGGACCTGTAGAATTGGCTTTATTCGAGCCAGCCGCGGCGGCCACATGCCCGAAATCATATTTAAACATTAATGGCATAAAATTATCCTTCCAATAAAGCCAAATTGATGGACATTAAAACGATTTTCTTGTGTTTTATTTCAATTCGAAGTTCTATACCTCTAAAAAAAACACCCGATATATCACAAGTATAAATCAAATACAAAACTGATCCCCTGTGGCACATCGGCAGATATAGATTCGGGAACACCTATGAAGTCTCCTTCCACAACAATGAATTTCCGGGATAGAATATAACTTTCCAATAGCTTTAGAAAATTTATTGGTAGATATGTCTTCAATTTTAAAATTAGGCCTTCATGCCATACTTCATCAATTGCCTGAGAAACATCAATAAAGAGAGTAGAACAATACTTCTTTTCTTCAAATGTTCTTCTTATAACTTGAACCAATCTATGCGTTTGTTCAATGGTACTATGCTGACTTCTAAAACCAAATTGATGGTCCGGTATGCACCCACTATCACTTAGAATTGGGGATAATTTTGTCATGAGCAGTTTTTCGAAAAGCTTTGATATTGTTGATAGTAAACTTATTGGCCTGTAAGACTGAGCTTTAGTTAGATCTTTGCCCGGCTTTAGAATCAGTTTGACCTTGGCAAGCTTCCAGCTGTGTGGATAATACTCTAGTCGTAATATGGCATTAAAAATAAATAGTAAGATTCTAGTTGCAGTGCGAGGCAGATTCATCAGCATCTTGTTACTAATACCATCAATACCTGGAGCTTTCTTCGGGTTGAGCTCAGCAATTAGTTTATGTACATCACGCATCTTAAACTTTAAGGGTCGAGGGGGACGAGCAACTACACTCGGCAAATGAGCAACACCAGTAGATGTATTTGGGGTAAATAGGGATTTTAAATGCTAGGCAAATATTTTACCTTTTTCAGTATCGCTTCTTGCCCAATCACCGGCCGAAGTCCGCAGAGGTGGTTTAAACTCAACGGGTCTTTTAAGCTTTTTAGCAGCGCGCCACAAAGAGAAATTAGATGCTGGTGTGACATCAAGACCTTCCAGATAATTTTTAAAAGATACAGTTTTCTCAGATGCAAGCAACTCTTGGAGTCGTTTCGTGCACTCTTTAAATCTAATTTTATTTTGGGGTGATCTGTGCTGTTGCCATTCTCTTCTAGCTCTTCTTTTTTCACGTATGAGACGTTCAATGTCTGAAGAATAAATTTTATTAAACCCAGTTTGCGGATGAGAGGTAGTGGCATGTTCAGCAGCCTGTTTAATATTTTTGTTAAGATTGGCAATACTAGATTCAATATCTTTGGGTGTTCTTAGCGTAATATTTTCCGTGCAATGACTACTGAGATATTTTTTGAACCCCAGCCAAATAACACGATTGATCATCTTTACATATGGGTCAGGTAAGTTACTTCTTAATGGGCTACAAATTGTAATGATCGTTGGCGAGTGATCGGATGAGAGATCAAGAGAAGTTTGAAACTGAATTAAATCTCTAGAGATATTTCTTATAACGCCAAAATCTATAACATCCGGAATTTTTTGTATGTCAGAAGGCCAATAAATGGGCTCCCCACTCGAAATAATATCCAAGCCCATTTTTGAAATTGTGTTGAACAACGCCCTACGTCTAGGCGTAATAAGACGCGAACCCCAGAACGTATGCTTAGCATTGTAGTCGCCAGCTGCTACGAAACAAGGTCCAAGAGATTTGTAGAATTTCTCGTATTGATCCTCAGTGATTGAAAATCTAGGAGGGGAGTAAATTGAAGATATCACGAAATTTGAACAAAAATTCTCAATGCAGATGTTTGTTGCTTGTAGATGTTCTTCACAAATGTTGTCAAGAATATAGTGCTTGAGTCTTGACTTTATTAGAATTGCTGATCCACCGTATGCTCTCCCTCTAGGGTCCTTTGTATCATATAATGTGTAGCCATTCATTTTAAAGAGGCTTCTAGAACTCTCAGAGACCAACATTACATCAATATTTTTTTCCGTAAGGAAGTGCTCAAGCTCATTTTTATGTTGGCGAATGCCGTTTGCGTTCCAGAAACATATTTTTAACGTGTTCAAGGCTTGTTAATTAATGCTTGATGTAGTGTATTCTGCATTCGTAGCATTTCTTGCATCATGCTAGTCATATTTGTTGTAAAGTTGTTGATAGTTTGCACAAGATTTTCAATAGTGGCTTCAAGGCGATTAAAATTAAAGTTTGAGTTTGTATTTGTTAAATTATTTAGTGGGGAAACATTTTGTGTGGGAATTGAATTTGTCTTAGCAGCATCTGCATACGATACACAGGAAGTAACTGGTTGGCTAATTTGCTCAAAAGTGGCTGAGGAAGCGTTTGTTGTTTGAACTGGAGCTAATTTAGGTTTCTGCACCATAGTCTTCTTTACGAAAGAGTACACAGGACAACCTCTGTAGTTAGCGGCGTGATTACCTCCAGAATTACTGCATTTTTTCCGCTTGATCTTTTGGTTTAGTACAACTAGCAGTGCCGTGTAATTCGCCGCACACAACACAAACAGTAGGTAAATTGCAGTAAGTTTTTGTATGGCCATATTCTTGGCAATTATGTGGCTCTTCAACTGTGATTTTTCTATATAAAAGGTATTTTAGGCTATAAATAGGATGAGTCTCATTTTTTTTTCAACTGTATATCATTCGGCTCCAGTTCAACACGAAATAAGGGTTGGGGTACCTTTTCTCTGCTTATTATGTTAGATACATTTTTTACCTTAAATCCCTGGAGGACGAGTGCATCTTTTATTTCTTCAGGAACAACACAGGAATCTATGCCCTTCAATGCGATCTACAGGCCTGTAGCACTCTTAAGCTGGTATGTGTAGAAGCTTGTTTTATTTTTTTCAAATTCAGAAACCATTTTGAGGAAATCTTTTTCGTCATAAATTTGAATTTTCGTTTCATCGATGTTGCCACGTTTTATTGGGACAGTGTGAAATTTATTCTCACCAATGACCGAAATTAATTTTTAATAGGGGCATTTGAATTTTTCTTTCTCAAATAGATTGGTGGCGGCTTGGATGTTTTATTCGAGGATACATCGGGTTTGTCGTTCTCATCTTGCAAAATTTTAAAGCGGTTTTGGCGATTAACAGCGCAGCCTCAACTAAGCCCTAGACATTTTTGGAGCAGATGAAATTTTTTAAGAATTCGGGCTTCGCCCACGCTTTACCACGGTTATATATCTCTCCATTCCGACTTGTACCTTGAGTTTCGAGCCGCTGTTATCTGTAGTGATAACTTTGTTAAATGATGAACACGAGCCTGAAGGGGGTGATATTAATGGCTTGTATGAAGAAGTACTAGGCAACTGTAATGTTAATGCATCATTACTATTTGACATTGGACAAAGCGAAGTTGATCGCTGACGAAAAATTGGCTTTGCCGTTAAAAAAAGGTTTTCATCAGATTTATTATTTATATTTTTTTCATTAAGCATTTCTGCCGTTAGAACTCACTTCAAATTTTTTTGTATTTGAGGCACTCATACAAAGAATTCCTCAAGGGTTATTTGTTTGTGTTTTTTTTTGTTTGCGGTCTTTTTTTGTTTTTGTTATTTTTGATTGTTTATTTGTTTCGAGGTACACATACAGAGTATTCAATGTAGCTTTGTTTATGTTTTTTTTTTTGTTTGCGGTTATTTTTTTTTTGTTTCTGTTATTTCTACTATGTAAAAAAATATTTGCAAAGCATAAAGCTTATTTATTAAAGTCAGTATGTACCTATTACGAATAATATATACTACGAATATTTTTTTGTATAATTTTTTGTTTGTATGTAAGTAAAATTCCGCTAATCGACTGTTCGCTATGAAGGTACCACGAGAACTTCTTGTTGAAATTGTTATTTTATTTTATAAATTTTAATGACTCGAGCACTTTTCCGTTTTTAATATTTTTAAATCAAATGTCAATTTTTCTTGTACACCGTAGTACTTTTTGGTATAGTTTGGAAAAAGTCATAGCTGTATTTCTAAGTACTAGCAGATTATGAGTAGATTTTATAAAAATCTAGTAACAAATTAGATTTACAGCCAAGCCCACGATATCGAACGTTGTCGTTCGCAATCATTTTTAACGACAAACAGCTGATTTGGGACCCACTAAACTTGTTCAGCACGAAAAGTCGACCGACGAACGATGACGTAACCATTTCCATACAAATTTGGTACCCACTATGAAAATTCAAACGACAACAAATGTCAAAATCAGTCACTTAGTTTGTGCTTGTCGACGAAACAAAAAAGTACACATAAATACCTAATTTTTAAACAAATTTACATTTATGAAAATCAAGCATAAAAATGTTAATTTTTTTTGCGTTTATTTTATTTATTTAACTCACAAACATGCATTTTTGTCACATAATTCTTTTTGAATTACATACATACATACATATATATGTATGTATGTATGAATGTGTATACGTGCAATTTATCTAACCAATTCTAAACACTCAATTAGGCACATTACTCTTTCCGCTTCAATAGATTGCTTGTCCCATTGGTGCTACTCCCGTCCATTCTTCATTACAATCCGCTTGCATTATTTTAGGAGTATCTACACATTTCAACTGATACATTTATTTATATTTCACACACAAAATTTTGAAAATAACTTTAATTTTTTTTGTATTGTCTTATGTTTATTATTGTTGTTATTTTTATTATTTATTTGTAGAAACTTTAAATAGCATAGAGTTGCATTTTTTATGGAATACTTTTCACATTTCAGCGCTTTTTATTTGTAAAGTAGCGTTTTATTTGTGAAATTTTTGATGTGGCAATATGCTAATTTGACAATGAGTAAATGCATTACGTTAACAACGTAAATCCTGACGACCGGCAAGTCGATAGTTAGTGGGTCGCTCAAACGAACTATAATGTGTGACGTGTCGTCAGTCGATCGAGTTGTCGATCGACATCGTGGGTTAGGCTGTTAGTTTTGTATGGATAATCTAGCGAAAATCCACTAGATTTTGCTCAAAATCTCATAGCTACTAGATTTCGGTGCAATATAAATGTGCTATAAGTTTAAACTGTATTTCAATAAAATTTACTAATCTTAATGCTACTGTGTGAGCAGAATCAGATTTACTAGCTGTCATTATTTTTATTTTAGTTTCTAGGGGAGAAAAATGCTCTTGAAAATTGCGTTTAGAATTTTCTTGTTGAATATAAATAGAAAATTGTCTCTTGTACCCTATTAAGGTATATGCCATTGGTTAGAGGGTTTAAATACCTTTCAGAAATAATTTTTGTCATATTCTGAAATACTTTATTTCAGAAGTTATAGCTCAATAAAAAAATTTTTGTAACGAAAATTTACCAAAAAAAAACTTTTATGCCTATAAAATAGTAAATATTTACTTTAAGGTATTTACACACACAGTGAGCCAATTAAGTTTAAGTACACCCGTCGCACAGAAGAACAAATGCATGAAACATATTGTTTTTTAAACATTTAACAAAATTTATATTTATTTTTCAAATATATACTGAGGAACATAAATTCAGTCTCTTTGTTTAAACAAAACCTTAAAATTCTAAAATATAATGCAAACCAACATCTAAGCATCAGTGAATTCATATCAAAAAAGTTTAAGTACACTTATTAAAAAATAAAAATGTATATAAATGGGAAACCAAGAACAAAGTGAATGCAAAGTCAATATTTAGTAGGCCCTCCATTAGCATTTATTACTGCTTGTAGGCGTCGAAGCATGCTTGTAACAAATTTTTTGGTATCATTTCCTGTTATTTTGGCCCATTCTGTTGACAAAGCATGTTTTAAAGACTCCTTGGAGCTGATGGTATGCTTTCTAATGTGTTTTTCCAACAAATCCCATACATGTTCGATGGGGTTAATGTCTGGCGATTGCGGGGGTGTATGTAGTTGCTTGCAATTGTATAGCAGCCATTCCTTGACCAAGTATGACGTATGTTTGGGGTCATTATCGTGCTGGAAAAGAAATGTGCTTTCTTCTAATCCCAAAAGATACGCACTTTGTTTTAGGTTATTTCGTAGAATGTTCAAATATAAATGTTTATCCATCTAATTTTCTATAAAAACCATTTTTCCCACACCTGCTGCATGACCATGACGCTACCCCCACCGTGTTTGATCGTTGGAATTAAATTTTTTAAATGCATTTCCTCATTGGTCTTTCTGCAAACTTTGTTCGCTCCATCCGGGCCAAAAATATTGTATTTAGATTCATCGCTAAAGGCCATGATACACTATCATACAAAGTCGTACGATCTACGAAAAAGTACAACGCTGTTATGATGGAGTTTATGAAAATTTTCAAAAAACAATAACAATTCATCACACCAGGGTTGTATATTTTCGTAGATCGCACGACTTTGTATGATAGTGTATCACGGCCTTAAATAATATATTGTTCCAAAACAGATCTGGCTTATTCACATGCTCCTTTGCGAAATCCAGCCTTTTTTTCTTGTTAGCAGCGGTTATTAATGGCTTTCTACGAGGTGTTCTAGCATTGTAACCAGCTCTGTGCAGAACATTTCTAGTTATTTGCGAGTGAACACTTGTATTTGTGCTTTTAAGTAATTCTTCCCGAAATTAGGACCTGATTTTTTGGGAACTGCTTTAACTGCATTTATAATTTGGCGCTCTTCCCGCTTCGAAATTTTTTTCGGACAACCAGGCTGCCACTTTTTGAGCAAATTTCCTTTTTTTTGTATGAATTAATAGTCGTTTGCACGCCTGTGTGGGTTTTACCTACAATTTTTCCTATTTCACGCAAAGACTTCTTTTCTAAATATAGTTTTGATATTATTTTTTCACTTCAAGTGATATTTCTTTTCCTTTACCCATTTCGTAATATGTATTGCAACGCATTGACCAACTATAAAAACTGTAAACTAAAAATGCTTTATATTGAATTGCTTCGTTTTAATCACAAAGAATTTTTTGTAAAAGCCATTATATAGAGAAAAAACAGAAGAGAATAACTCTCATGCTGAGAGTGTATGTAAACTTTTTTTGCATCGTAATTATTACTCTTTGGAATTTTTTATGTAATTCTTTTTTGTACAAAACTAACAAGAACAATATAAATAGCATTCTGAAAACAAAGGCCTTGTGCAACATTTTTAACAAAAACAAAACTGATTTTAAGAAGAAAAATATTAAAATTTTGTGATTTTGTAAATTTTATTGGCTCACTGTATATGTTTTTATAGATAATAAAAGTTATTTTCGGAGTTGATGACTGTCCTTGCCAGAATTACTTTATTTCAGAAGTAATATCCTAGCAAAGTCGGTGAAGGCTCTAAAATAAGGACAAAAGTTTTTCACTCATAAAATAGAAACTACTCATATTATCTTATTATTCGATAGAAAACAAAACTACATTTTTAAATTGGTGACTGCCATTTTCTGAATTTTCGGAATTCAGAAGTTATACTACATCAAACTTACAACTTTGTAAATATTTTCCAATTTTCAGACTTTATAATTATAAGTTGTCAAGAATAGTGTGCAACTACCTTTAACATAGGTACATATAAGATGTAGATAGTAATGAGCTTCTATTGATAGCACAGTTTTATGTGGCAGCACAAATAAGAACTACCAACACGAATTGAAACTAATAATAAATTTCATTATTAATAATATGCATTATTAGCTTATATTTGCAATTATTAATAAATATTTAACAATTTAAAGAATAAAATTATCTTTTTAATTTAAAGTCGATAACAGCCATCAAAATCTAAGGATATGATCTGAAATTGAAAAATATAGATTTTATTTTTTTAATTATTGTGTATATTTAAAAAAAAAATAGCACTCACTCGAATAATTTTCGCTTGGAATAAAAAAACAATTCACCCAATACGAAAACAGCATTTTGACGAGCAGAATGTATAGAAATAGTTTCCGGTGCAGTTTTTCAAAGCACCAAAACATTCGGCCAAAGCTCTATATACAAAGGCCCTTTGAGAATCCAGTTCCTCATCCTTCTTAACTTTTTGCTGCAAATATATTTAAAAACCGCAGTGCTAATTATTGTAAACTATACATTTACATAAATTTTTGTTTACGTATCAACTTAGATACGATAATTCGGTATACACGTCCAAAATACATGGAGAATTTTGCGGGCTCCAAAGCCAATAATGACAGAAAATTACCAGCACCACTTTTGTTGTCCTTCCAGCCAGCAGGCTCATCAAAATTGCAAGCAACCTTTCCGACCAGGGCCCTATTCCACAAAACAACTTATCATTTTTTCACTTTGTACTTATCAAATTGAATTTTTTGGCGAGGTGATAAGTGTTTCTGTTCCACAATATTCTTTGCGAATTTCACTTTGCACTAAGTATATTTTTGCAAAGACTTTGCTCTCTTTTTAAATTTCTTGCACTCTTTGTAAAGTAATTGTACTCTTTGCAAAGTCTTTGCGTTCTCCTGCAAAGTGAGTGTGCAAAGTGTTCCTGAAAACGTTTAAGCATCTTTGCATTTCTGTCTTATAAACATATAAACATAAACATATTATGTAATTTATTTGCTAGTTTTCAAACCAATAAAATATTTTTTTTTATAAAATTATTGTAAATGTATGCATCTATATTAAAAAAAATAAAAAAATTTATTTGAAATCCAATTTTAGTAAACTTTGTATGAAAAACTTAAAATAAAATACATTTCAAATTTATTTAAAATTTTATGAATATGGGGGTTAAAGCTGGGTCCAACTCGTTCAATCGTTAATTTTTGCCACAAACTCATTTAATTTACATGGGTTTGATCAAAGGTTTGTGGCAAAAATGAACGAATGAACGAGTTGGATCCAGCTCTAATGGGGGTTAGAACATATTGAAGTTTACATTTCATTTTGAATGTTAATAAATTAGAATCTAATTATTAGATAAATTGGCGCTTGTGAGGAAGTTTTAAAAAAGCCCAAACCAAATTTTGAACGTAACGTTTTCAATGTGTTATTCTTCATTGGTTTTACTATCTTTAATAGAATATATAATAACGCTTAAGACAAGTTTATACAAAATAATATAATAATATATGTAATTTAAAGCTCAACTATTTTTTTCTTTTTTTCCATATCTATGTACATACAAACGCAATTTGAGATTATATTGTTATGATCAGGGACAAGGACTTCGTGCATTTAAAAAATGTATTTTAGGCGCCTAAAATATGACATTGAGAACGCAAAACATGCACTAAAAACAGTAAAATATGCACATATTTTGAATTTTTTTTTCAAAAGAAGTTTTAAATTTACTTACAACTAATTAAGGATATACAAATATTTTATTTCCTCAAGAGGTGCGTGTACAAGCCTTTTATTTTAAATTTTTATACAAGATTATATATGATATTACTATTTTTCTGCATTATTAAATTCAAACACGCATTTTTCGAGATATCTTTATATTGCAGTAAAGGGGTGATACGTAAATAGAAAGGAAAAGTGTTGTTATTTATTTTCATTTAAAAATTGTATTATTTTTTATATATTCGAATGTGAAGTTCTCTCAATTTGTTCTAACAAAGGATTGGAAAAGGGCGTGTAACGTCTATAGATGTATTTGGCTCAAATTTAATTAATTCTATTTATATCTTTATTTACGAATATATAATTCTACTGTACCTGTGTATGTCACTGAAGTACTCCTAAACGGCTGGACCGATTTGAATGCATTTGGGTGGTGCCCTGGATGGTTTAGATTCACGAATTATCCCGGCAGATGGCGCTGCAGGTATCTATGTTATTTATCTAAACTGCAACTAAACGGCTTTATCGACTTGAATTTTTGTGTATGCATTCAAGTGGGGGCGTAAAACAATGTTTGCCGCGCTCAGCTAGTAAAGTTCTATATTTAACTCCAACCATTCCAATGAATTGAATACCAGCTATGAAGTTTGTTTTCTATATCCATTGTCATTAAAAACAAAAACAATATCACTACTTTCGGCTTTAATAGCAAATCATCAAAATGACAATTTTCACTAAATTATGTAGGTTTATTTGCTTGTAAAATCGTTGTACAATTCTACAATGCAATCGAATAAATTTGGCAAAAAAAAACCAATCTTGCACTAAACATTTGTCAACAATAAAACAAAATATGACACAAAACCATGTGATTATGCCAAAATATGAGACAAAAGTATGCATTTATGATTAAATTATGAAAAAATATGCATTTTCAGCAAAATATGCACTCAGAAATCGATTGCATTTTACGCAAATTCAATGTTTCGTAAAGATATTTCATTCTTGGTATTATCAGGGTTAAGGGAAAAAACATGCATTTGCATGAAACCCCTGTCCCTGGTTATGATTATTATGTTTGAAGATAATCGAAGACTTATCAACGAATTTTATTTTGTTAATTTGCAATGAGATCGTTTATCTTGCAAATTTTTAACAAACTTATCAAAATTTGCTGTGCAAAAATAGAATTTATAGTTATTGTGGAACGAAAAAGCATAATTTCTTGCAAAGTCTATGCAAATTACACTTTTCAATATTAACTTTGCACTTTGCAAGAGAGAACGTACGTGGAACAGGAAACGCAAAGAGAGCATAACAATTGCAAAAACTTTGCAAATTACACTTATCAATTTCAACTTTTCACTCATCAAATTTTACAGTTCTGAGGAACGAAAAGTTCTGCAAATTGTCGAAAAATTTGATAAGTGCAAAGTGAAAAGTTGATAAGTTGTTTTCCACAAAACAAGGGCCCAGAACGTCGTTAATGCATGTAAAAATGCAATTTTCACCGGGCAGAGCATTGTGCTTCAAAATATAGGACAAACCAAGGCACATTTAATAAATTTGATATGTCTTGGGAGAAACTTTCTTGCGCAGCATTATAATAATTAATGCAGTGCTGCCAACATGAATTAATATGTCATGAATTACGTAGTGCTACCAACCACTGAACATTATCGTCTTTAGCCATCCCTTGTCTTGAAATACACCACTGTTATCGACTTTAAAATAAAAAGATAATTTTATTGTTTAAATTGTTAAAAATTTATTAATACTTGCAAATATAAGCTAATAATGCACATTATTAATAATTAAATTTATTATTAGTTTCAATTCGTGGTGGTAGTTCTTATTTGTGCTGCCACATAAAACTGTGCTATCAATAGAAGCACATTACTATCGTCGCTGTGAAGAAAACAAACTTTTGAAAAAACTTTTTCAGTCACGTACCAAACTTTTTTAAGAGTTGCCAAAAAGGTATCATTTTCCGTGTCGGTGTGAACATGTCCATTTTTTGAAAGTGTATGTGTGCCACGTGCTCGTATGAAATTTATATTCAGAAATTTACTTTAAATAAATAAAAAAATATTAGATGTACACTATTCATATATATACCATTCAACAAAGGACGAAAGTAGGTATCAGAATTAGTAGACTTCATTTTTTTAATTACTTGATTTCGAAAGTTATAGCCCAGCAAACTTTTTATAAAAAAAAGTTTTCAGTTTATAAAATCAAAACGATTTGGTGTACGCCATCGATACGATATCAATCAATAGAAAATTTATATACCTTTTAGAACTAGTAACTGCCATATTCAGATTTACTTTAGCTCAGAAGTTATAGCACAGCAAACTTTTTACTAGCAAAAAAACTTTTTCCTCATAAAATCAAAACCGTTCACTGTGCGCTATTGACACATGTACCAATCGATTAAACATTTGCTTAATTCACAACAATCTTTATCGTGTATTTGTGTATCAAATACACTTTTGGTTTTTTAATTGTGAACACCCTCTGTGTTGTGTATTAATGTATTTCGTATTTTAAATGAAAAAAGAAGAACAAGCTACATACAAATTTTCTCAGAGAGCCTCTCTTTGAATACAACATTTTAAAAACATATGAAATAAAAGTGTAATAGTGTATTTCATTTTTGTATGAAAATTTCATACAACAAATGTTACACTCTTGTATTTAATATGATAATACAATCGATACAGATTTACAAGTGGATTTGTGAATTAAGCAATTAAAATAGCTTTTAGAACTGGTAACGTTCATACCCAGATATACTTTAGATATGAAGTTATAGCCCATTAAACTTTTTATTGGCAAAAATAAATGTTTGCTGTATAAAACCAAAACGGTTACTTGTGCGCTATTGACACTTGCACCAATTGATTGAAAATAAAAATATCCTTCAAGAACTGATCCTTAACATACCAATTTTTATTTTTGTTCTGAAGTTATAGCCCAGCAAACTTTTTACTGACAAAAATAAGTTTGCCTAATAAAACCAAAACGGTTATTTGTGCGCAATTAACATATACGCCAATCGTTATAAAGTCAAAATACCTTTTCGAATCTGTATTAAATTTAATCAGATTTACTTTAGTTCAGAAAAAATTGCCCAGCAAACTTTTTATTGACAAAAAAAATTTGCCTTTTAAAATCCAAACGGTGTTTTGTGCGCTATTGACGCATATACCAATCCATGAATAATTAAAATACCTTCAAAAGCCGGTAGCTGCAATTTCCAGATTTACTTTAGCTATGAAGTTATGGCCAAGCAAACTTTTCATTGACAAAAAAAGTTTTGCCTCGAAACCGTTATTTGTGCGCTATTGACACATGTACCAATCGATGAGAAATTAAAATATTTTTTAAAATGTGTATTTGTTATATTCAGATTTATTTTAGTTCAGAAGTTATAGCCCAGCAAACTTTATTGCTCGTTAAAAATAGAAAAAAGTTATTAAACCAAAACTATTCATTGTGCACTATTCAAACATATACAAGTCAATAAAAGACAAAAATATTTTTCAGAATTGAGGACAGTCTTTTTCTGAATTACTTTAGTTCAGAAGTTATAGTCCATCAAACATGTACAAATTTTTGTAATTTTTGTGATAATACAGCTTTTCCCATTAAGTGTGCAAGTGGCAACCTCGTGTTAATTTGCCTATTAAAATATGTAAACAAACTGTGGAGTGAGGTCTTTTGTTTTAACAATAAATATATTATTTTTTGTTTTTTTTTTTTAAAGTATCAAGTTCTATGCTGTCGTACGAGTAGAATCAGAATTAATAGACGTCTTTATTTTTATTTGAATAACTACATATGGAGAAAAATACTTTCGAAAATTACTCCAACCAAAAATTTGTGCTTGCATATAAAATGAAAAGTATTGATTGTGCCCAATTCAACCATATACCAATCGATAGGAAATTAAAATACTTTTTTATATTTGCGACTCTCATATTCTGAATTACTTTAGTTCAGAAGTTATGTCCAAAGAAAAAATTTTATTTCATTAAAATTTAACAAAAAAGTTTAATGAGTATAAAATAGTAACTATTGTATGACAGATATAAAATTATAGATCTTTCTATATATAATAAAAATACCTTTCAGAATCAACGATTGTCATTTTCTGAATCATTTTATTTATGAATTTATATCCTAGAAAACTCGTCGAAAGCACAAAAATAAGGACAAAATTTTTCTACTTATAAAATAGAAAATACTCATATTATCGTATTGCAACATATACCAATCGATAGAAAACAAAACTACTCTTTTAAATTGGTGACTGTAATTTTCTGAATTTTTGGAATTTAGAAGATATCCCACATGAAACTTACAACTTCGTAAATATTTTCCTATTCGCAGACTTCTTATAAAATGTCAATAATAGTGTGCAGCTACTGATGATACAGGTATAAGATGTAGATAGTAAATTTCATCTATTGATAGCACAGTTATATGTGGCAGCACAAATTAGAACTACCACCACGAATTGGAACTAATAATAAATATTATTATTAATAATGATTATTATTAGCTTTTATTTGCAATTATTAATAAATATTAAACAAATTAAATTTTTATTTTAAATTATGTCGATAATAGTGATGGTACAAATAAAAAACCAGTGACGGTTAAAGAAGATAATATTCGCTGGCTGGTAGCACTGCAGTAATAACTTGATTGCATAGGCTTCATGTTATATGGCCTCAATTTAAAATAGTCTTAAAATTTTCTATTCAAGCAGTAACGGTAAGACCTAATCTATTAAATAAAAAAACATATCAACAATAATATCTATTGGTACAGATGGCAGCAACAGAGGAGGAATGGGAGAGTATAAATAAAAAGTGGAATTTTCCCAATTCAATTGGGGCATTAGATGGAAAACACATCGATATTATAGCACCAGCACACTGTGGAAGCGCATATTTCAATTATAAAAGGAAAAACAGCATTGTTTTGATGGCGCTTGTGGGCGCGAACTACAATGAGATGTATTAAATCAAAAGAATGAACATGCTGTCCAATTATTTATAGCTATCAATATTGCAAGATGCGATTTTAATGCTTATTTACACGGCATCAATAATATCTTTAAAAGTTTTGTTCAATAAATTTTTATCAATAAATTTTCAAGAAATTTTGCTGTTTACACGAGCATTTTGAAGAGCAATTTTGAAGAAAATTTCAATCGTGTAAATTTAGTTTAAGTGTGCACAGTAGTCTCCTGCATAAGACATCTTATAAGAACTTTCAAGACATGAGGGATTTTTCAAATGTTCTACTACAGCGAAATCTTATAAAATAATCGTTAACAACACTGTTTGCAAGAAATTTTTTGAGTATTGTAGGTATAAGAGTAAAGAAGAAAACACTTCGGGACGGAAGAATTTGTGATACTAGCTTCTTTCTACGCATAAGCGCGTGTACAAACGTCATGCATGTATGTGTGTATTATTTTTAAATTTTCTGCGTACATGCAAAGGCACACACATGCATTAACATTAGTTGTATGCGGTTAATCACATAATAGCTTACCATCTACATATTACACACGCACTCAAACGTACAATATGAAAAATAACAAGCATGCACTAATCAACAGTACTTCTTTTGAGTGTTCGTTACAAGCAAGCTGTTTTGCGATATCGCTTGTTACAACTGATATACACATACACCAATACATCTTCGTGCTTCGCTTATAGTACGACAGCATTTATTATTGGTTTAGTATAATACATGCGACGTGAATACATATAAAAATCATGAAGTTTTTACATTTCAAGACTGTTTACGCAGCTCTCTAGTGCATAGTGGATGCGAGAATCAGAGCTGATATTTTATCTATTATTTGTGTTTTATGTATATTTGTATGCAAAAACTTCACTTATTAATTGTTCTACATTCATTTTAAATAAACTAAAACACTCGATTGTACTCAAGAAAAGTTCAACAAGAATGCCATTAAATGACGAATGACAGCATATAATTTTTGGTTTCACTTTTTCCAAAGAATTTTATGCCCAAAATTACAACAACCGAAATGCAATACACAAAAAATAGAAAAAACATTTTTTGCATGTGCGTTCGAAACTAGCTTTTCGCAGAATCTCTGCTGCTGCTGTTGATGATTGTTGTTGATGTTGTTTCTTAGAATATAGTAATTATGATTTGAGTCTTATTTCGTTGAGAAAAAAACCGAAATTTTTATTATATTATTCATTTTTTGATTGGATGTTTTATTTACTTCTTCTTAAATTTTTGTTTTTAATTTTTTTTATGTTTTCCAAACAAGTTGATATCATAACAAAATAACAAACAATGTTTTCGGCGCTGAAATACGCTTTGGAACTGTTTTCTCGCATTCAATCAGCTTTGCGCTCTGACCAGCTCGGCGTCCACTATGACCTCTTCGCGCTTATTTGTACTAATTTGTATAGTACCAGTTTTCTTGCCGGCTCACCTCGGCAACAAGTGGCCACTCTGTTCGCAGCCTTCAGTTTTTACTTTTCGTTGCCGTTCTGTGCCGTACTCTTCTGTATAAAAATTTTGCAAATCTATCAATATTTTTGGACTTTTCTCCAAGGTCGCTATCTTTTGAGTGCATGATATGACTGACATTTAATGATCATTATGATCTTTTTATATTCTTAATAATTGCATTATTCAACTAAGACATGTGTTACTACGTTTATACACGCATTATTTGCAAATAAAACTATTTGCAAATAAATTAACTCACTGTTTATAAACCATTGTACATGTACATATAAAACCTTGGTAAAAAATAACTCACTGTTTATAAGGAATTGTACATGTACATATAAAACCTTGGTAAAAATTGTATAAATGTACAAAATATCAAATAATAGTTGGTTCTTATTGCCATTATTTGCTTCTATCAATATTTTTTGCGCAATATTTATTAATTTATTGTTTTTTATTGGCAAACATTTGTAAGTGTGGCAACCTCATGCATTTTATTTGCCAATAGTGCGTTAATCACGAATAGTTTTCTGAGTTAGTAAGTCGCAATAAAAACCATAATATGGCGTATAAACGTAGTATGTCTCAATTTTTGAATTTCGCGAATAAATAAAATTTCAATTACTTCATATTTAATTGGTGTAGCCACATTTTTTAATTTAAAATGGTACGTATGCGCAGTAATTTAGGGCGTCAATCACGTAATGATAAAAATGTTGCGGCATCTAGAGCATCTCAAAGTGACGAACAGCGTGTAAATAATACTTTGGCTGCTCGAAATTCCGTGGCACGTGGTAGGGCTCTGCGAAATCCAGCTCCACGTCCGTATGTGCGACGTACTTTGGAGCGTGCTGCATTCAATTATGATGCAAACTTTGATTACGTTTTTCATGACAAGGTTTCAATTGGCCCATGAGTACTGTTTGCAGTCATTGCAAGGCATTTAATTTTAAACATGAGGTATCTGGATTGAGTTGTTCAAACGGACATGTTAAATTATTAGAATTGAATCCATCACCGGAGCCCTTGCTTAATTTGATAACTGGTGGCACACCAATTTCAAATCATTTCCTGGCAAACATACAAGCGTATAACTCCGGATTTTAAATGACTTCATTTGGAGTGACATATACTATTCGGGACAATTTTATACCAACGTTCAAGGTATTTTTGTTTGTTTTGATGTTTATTTAGATGATCACGAAACGTACTATTGTGAACATTTCTCAATCTTCAAGTTTACCATCGACTTCTTTGTTACCCCTTCCTGATCAAAGCTATCAATTTTTGCAAATATACTTTGTGGGTAACTCAAATGTGGAAACCGATTGTCGTTGTGATATTTCATCAAATTTGCGGAGGGATATTATCGAGCGCTTGCAGAATATGTTGCATGTTGAAAATGAATTAGTGCGACTTTTTCAAACTGCTCTCGATCAAATGCCATCTGATGAATATGCAATTGTGATTCGAGCTTATAAAACGCTTCCTGGGCAACATTTCAGACGATTTAATGCGCCCACAATGGATGATGTCGCTATTTTTATTGTTTTATTTTCTTTTTTGCACTACAAAGTGTGCAGGGGTTCGCTAGTACATTTATAAAACAAGACGTATGTACACATTTACATTTCAAGACTTTTTACGCAGTCCTCTATTATGTATATAATCTTATAGCAGATTCCACTACATATAAAAGATTATATAGCGATTTCTTTTCTGACAAATATGTTGCATATATGTTACATGTTTTACATTTCTGTGTTCGTTTGTACAAAATATACAACTATGAAAAATTTTCAATTTCTTTTCTGAATATGTTGCATGAAAAACATGTAAATATGTTACATATTTTACCCTCACTTTATTCAAGGTGTACATACTGCCATTTTTTGCAACTGTGGTAACGAAGGTTTTATTTTGCATGTCATGTTTATAATTTCGAGAGAAGGTTTCTTAAATACAAAATATAAAAATTATTATTATGAAAATTAATATAAATAAATAGTTATTTAAATATTGTGTCTGCTTTAATTTTTTTAGACATAATTAGTGATGTCAATGTGCTCTTAAAATTAATAAAAGTGTGCGCAAAATCTCTCAAATAGCCTTAAAAGCCGCTACATTACAGTACATTAATGATAAAATGTAACCGTTGTAAATAAAAGCAACTAATTTTGTTCTATTGTAGAACAGAATGTGTAGCACTTTGAGTGAGGTAACATTTAAAAATGTTACATATGTATAGTGTAACATATATTTTTCAGAAAAGAAATCGCCAATAGACTCGGTTATAATTTTTGCACTATAAAGAAAACTTACGTAAATATCAAACATCTTGTGATGTAAAGATAAAGTAACTCACAAAATCACTTCTCATTATAATAGTGAAGAACAAAATAAACCAAAAGTAAAATTATTCCTTTAATTATATTATGTATTATGTATTTAATAAATACAAATGTACATATGTACATACATAATTCTGTATAAATTTCTAAATTCTTGCTACATTAAAAAGTAATTGGGTTATGGTGCACTAATTCACATATGTATTTACATTAAAATTCACCGAGTTCTATAATTTGTTAATTAAAACCCTAAGAATTAATAAAAAAGAAAATAAAAATCATTACAAAAATTACAGTCCACTGAGAAGAAGAAAAAACAAATTCGAGCAGAATTTAGTAAAAATAAAACAAAGCAAAGAATAAGGTTTACAAATAAGAAAAAAAAGTGCAATCAAAATCAAACTCAAAAATTAAATAACTAAAGAAGCAAGAAAGAAATTTCTACATATGTACATAGTTACTTAGTTAGGGTTCCCAGATTCGATATTCCTAATCTCCCAAAAATGTATATTTATTATGATATGATCTCGGTAGTAATACTCTAACGAAAATTATATATACCTACTTAAAGCTCCCAACTTCGATTTTCCTAATCCCCTAATCCCAAAATTGTAAATTTATACCATAAATCCCGAAATAACATTAGCACATTTACCTAGATACAAAGTATTTAGTACTACTTTCTTCAGTAGTACCTCATCACGCTAAAGTTCATTTAAGTTTATGGTACTAAAATAATAAATAAAAGGATTAATAGTCTAACACCCAAATTAATTTTAAAATATTAATTCTCTAGCCCTGACCAGGGTGACCGTTTGACCGACTAAAGTGGCAAATTGCCACCTTTTCGACTGTCTCGCCACCCTTTTTTTAGAGTGAATAATATAAAAATACAATAAAAATAAAAAGTTTAGTGCAGTTTTCTCTTTTTTTAATTTTACCCTTGTTTTGAGAAATCCCATATTTGTGGCACTTTTTGAAAAATGTCACCGGTCACCCTGGCTCTGACTCAATAAGTAACTATAAGTGTTACCATTGTGAACTTTTCCCGAAAATTCCTACTAAGGAATTCACAATCCCACAAAAGTTTTATAAATATATAATAAATAAAAGCAATTTATACATAGATTTAAAAATCTAAAAAATTGTTTTATTAGCGGTAATTTATATATCCCGAAAAAAAAAATTAAAATAAAAAATAATTACCCCTTGAATAAATTAAACCTACTCAGATACGTCACCTTTCATAAATTTTTGATTCAATAAAAATAAAAGCAATAAACTCTTACGCCATTATGAATCCCAAGTCTAATCAATCTAATTTAGATAAGACGTCCGCGACTCCTCTCCAAGATTTCTTCATATTCGATTGCGAAAATTTACTTCATTTTTGCGATATCTTCAGTAAGACTGAAGGAGAAGAACAAACGGAGTCAATCTTAGAAATAAAGTTGAAGGACTTAGAGTCAAGATATAAGAAGTTGGAGGCTTCTTATCAAGAACTCATGCTATCCCACGATGGCTCAGTCGACCCAAAATTTAAACAATCCGCAAAAACGGATTACGCTGCCCACATAACCACCTACTTTCACTGTCATGGGCAGATAAGTGAGTTATTGAAAGCAATGCGGTTAGACGCTCCAAATACCCAGGAGCTCCAATCAACTTCACGTTATTCAATACAAAATCAAATTCCCCCACACGATTTTAGCCCTGCAAACTCAAATTGAATTAAACTTCCTCCCTGTGACACAGAAGAATTTAAAGGAAGTTATGAACAGTGGCCCTCGTTTCGTGATATGTTCACAGCGGTGTACATAAATCACTCTAGAGTCACACCAGTTACAAAGTTGTACCATCTGCGTAATAAAACGAGAGGCGAAGCGGGTGATATAGTAAAAAGATATCCTCTATCTAATGAAAATTTCGAGTTGGCATGCGATGCTTTAAGAACCCGATATGAAAATAAACGAGTTTTAGTTGATAATCAAATTAAAATATTGTTTGACATTCTATCGGCAGATAATGAAGATAGCGAGGCAATACGAAGAATTCAATCTTCTGTAAATGATTCCTTAGCGACTCTTAAGACTCTGGGGTTCAAGTAGACAGTTGGGACCCACTACTTATTCGCTTGATCTACACAAAGTTGCACGAGATTACTCTATCTTTATGGGAGCAATCTCTTACATCTCCTCGAGATCTACCAAAATGGAACCAAATGTTTTAATTTCTCACAGATAGATACGAGGCTGTAGAACACTTTACAAGCATAAGGATTGTTTTACTCTAACAAAACCTACTCAGTGCAATGTGCAGACATACGCTACCCATGAAAATTTTACATCATTTTCTTGCAAGTTATGCAAAAAGAATCACTCTTTGAGAGTATGCCCAAAATTTAAAGCATTCAGTGTACAACAAAGAGTTGACCACGTATTCAAGAACAAGTTTTGTAATAACTGTTTGGCTGCGTCTCATTTGAAGGCAAATTGTAGCAGCAAAAACACATGCATGTATTGCAAGAAAATGCATCATTCTTTATTGCATATAAAACAAAATCCACACATCTCAATGCATAGCCCAAACATTCCAAACAATGGAAGAACAAACGAAAACCATAAAGTTGCGCAAGAATCAGCCACTAACACAGCTCAATGCGAGAATAAAATCCAGAATGATGAGCTTCCGCAGACCTCTAAACAAATTCAAGCCAACTGCTCAACAAGTACAGAGAATATTTTATTACGCAACGCTCTTACTCAAGTTGAGCACAGAGGTGAGTTCTTTACAGTAAGAGCTCTAATTGATCCCGGCTCTCAGCGAACATTTTTAACAGAAAGGATAAGAACTCGTCTGCAGCTTCCTTATAAAAAATCCCATTTCGAAATTGTAGGCATTGGGGGACAAAAGCAATCCGCAAATAAGGAGTGCGAATTCGCTCTGTATGCCAAAAGATATAATTTACGTGTCCCAATAAAAGCGATTGTATTACCTGTTGCGGGTCGCATATTGTCAAAGGCATAAAAAAAAATTTTGGCGTAGACGGTAGCTAGCAGAGAGAAAACGGGAGGAGCATACATAGTATTCTCGAGTCCCTCATAATCATAAGAATAAAAGGGAGGGGCGATGAATAGGCTATGGAGTGACCAAGTCCTGCCCGAGTCCCAGTCTTTCAAAATGTTTCTCTTTTTTTTGGGGTGCATGTCTGGCAGAAGCTGAAAATAAAAGAAAAAGGATATGTTAGAAAAATGTTTATAGAAATAAGGAACGATACCATTACTCGAAGTTGAAAGTAGTTTCCTACCCAGATATAACTGAAAATAAAAATAAAATAAAAAAATTTAGGAATTAATAGGAAAAATTGATAATTTATATTCACGTGTGTTAGTTCATTGTGGTCTGTCAGCTGTGAATGAAAAGGAAATTTGTTTAGGTAAGTGTGAATGTGTAGGGTGTGTTCAATAGTGACAAATGGAATAGAGTTGGCAACGCTTGTAATTTGCGTAAAATAGTAAAATGATAGCAGGATATTAGCGGTTTTATTTTTAAGTTTTTGAAAATTTTATGAATGGAGAGATTCAACTTTCTAGAAATGCTGAGACCCGGATGCAAAAGGAACCACGACGATGGTCATGGAAGGGTAATAGGAGCTAGAGCGGAACAGGAATAAGCAGTAGGATAAACTAAGCATATGCAGACACAGATAAAAGCTAGGAAAGAAAAAAAATAAGGGATAAGGTATATGCATATATATATATATATATATATATATATAGATATGACTGTAGATGGATAAGCACACACATATATATATATATATATGTATGTATATAATTATATACATGTATATATATGTATATATAATGACAAAAAAATTACGATTTGGAGGGAAATTCCTAACCGATTTTAGTAAATAGATACCCCAGGATTTCGTAGGTATATATAGGCGAACAAAAACAAAAATAGAGATTGTGTGAGATTAAGGATAGAAACATCTATAAGCTAACAGCTAAGAAAGAATAGAATTTGTATAAACATAAAAAAACATTGCGAGCGGAAAAAAAGCATCTGCCTTGTAGCTGAGGAAAGGAAGACCCTACCCAGCGTATCACTTTTTATAATAAAAGGAAGCCAAAAAGGATCCAATCCCGTGTAGTAAAAGGAGGTTTCTGCCCGACTTACGTGGAGAGGTAAAGATCCGGCCCTGAAAAAAAACAAATGCCAGGTAGGAAACCTATGCAAATATATTGATTGGTGGCAGTGCACATAAAGTGAACGTATTAATAATACGCGGTGCAAGCGAAAACAGCTATTTCGAAAACCAGTAAAGATATAAAAAAAATATATGCACAAAAATCCGAAAATAAGGATAATAAGAGGAGATTTGTTAAAGATAATAAAAAAAAATGTTCCACTTGAAGCGCTAGTCACATAGATATATATATAGATAGAGAAAAATTGCAAGAAAAATTTTTATTTTGTTCAAGTAGAAATAAGTTTGTGTTAAACAAAAAAAAAAAAAAAAAAAAAAAAAAACAAGTGTATCGTGTAAAATATTGTGTGTATTGTGAGTGTATGTTTTTTTATATTAAGAAGTTCCTTCCGGAAAACAGGATTTAGTCGCCCTGTAGTAAGAAGTACCATAAACAAACAAAAAGAAAATTGAGAACTAGTATGTGTATGTCTTTCTAGTGAGACTTCTAAATCTTAGTAAAGTGCTTAGAAAAAAGAAAAGAGCGTTGATAAAAAAAAAACGGCAAAAACAAATGCCCATCCTCAGGGAGCTCCTTTACGTGCAAGGAAAAACAAAAAAAGGAATAAACAAATTAAATATAGTTTTCATGATTATAGAAGATAGCTCGGAAGAAATAAACATATTAGAGGTTAAAGAAATATTGATAATTCAGGGCCGAAGTTTCTAGAAGGAATTTTAGCAGTTTTAAGAAATTAAGAAAAATATTGATAAGAAAGAAATTTAGGTATGTTAAGATTTAAGTTATAAGTTAAAGCTAAGTAGATTTACGTATGGATGTTAATAATAAATTTTAAGTGTGATAAGAAAATAGAAAAATGATGAGTGAGTGAATCATTTAAGAGGGTTGTTGCATCGGCGAAGGTAAGGACAGGTGGGTAAAGGGGTCCGTAAATCGAACTAAGTGGTATAATTACGGCCATGGTTGGGAAGGGCAACTAGAGATTAACACCTATCTCTCTATGGTGAGTGTTCTTGTTTGGAAATGTAAATTTTTGTCGTTTATATATATAACATTAGATTTTTTTTTGTATTTGTAACATACATAGGGTAGCGGATAGGGCTGAGAACTACGCCCATGTAGAGAAGCCGCAATGAGCTAGCCAGGCTAGTGCAACGCTACGCCAGTAGAAATAATGTTGCAGATAACATACCCAAAGTAACAAAAAGGCTCCCAGCTTTTAATTTCGAAATCCCACCAACGTCAGCCTACAATACTATCTTCGGATGGGTACTCAGTGGCCCCATAGCAACCAAATCGGTACAAGCCTTTACAACTTCTGTTTTTGTATCAGAAACGATAGAGCTCAATAATACATTGAAGCGGTTTTGGGAACAAGAAGAAATACCGATTGCTAGGCCCAAATCAGTAGAAGAATTTTGTGAAAAATTGTATAAGCAAACTAATACTCGCGACGTTAATGGAAGGTATACAGTTAGACTTCCATTTAAAGAGGACTTTCCTGAGAAGGTTTTTCTTGGCTCATCTCGCTTCACTGCTCTAGCCCAATACTCGAACTTAGAAAAAAATTTATTAAAAAACCTTGAACTGCAAGCTCAATATAAAGAAGTTTTAAATGAGTATCTATCGCTTGACCACATGGAAGAAGCCCCATCTAGCGAAATTATTAAAAATGGTAAATATGGGTCTTACTATTTGCCACATCACGCAGTCGTTCGTCCTGAACACAAAACGACGAAGGTAAGAGTCGTTTTTAATGCCTCGAGAAAATCAAAATCCCAGTTCTCGCTCAATGATGTTTTATACACTGGCGCTACTCTACAAAATGATTTAATGTCCATCATTCTAAATTGGAGAAAATATCAGTATGTTTTCAATGGCGATATTCAAAAAATGTATCGTCAAATACTGGTAAACGCAATTGATAGACCCTTCCAACGAATTTTGTTCCAATCCCAAGCAGACAGCTCTATTAAGGATTACCAGCTAAAAACGGTAACCTTTGGCATCAATTCTGCCCCCTACCTCGTGATTCGGACCCTTTTTCAACTTGCTTCCGATTCCGAATCCCCATATTTCCTAAAGCAGCTTCTATTTTGCGCACCGAAACCTATGTTGATGACATATTGTCTGGTGGTCACTCAATAGAAGAAGCTCTGTCTGCACAAACACAACTCATAGAGGTACTCAAATCAGCCGGGTTCCCACTGAAAAAGATAACCGCAAATGATTTGCATTTACTCGCCCATTAACCGAAGGAAGATCTCTATGCCTCAGATTTCCTTCGTTTTCAAAGTACAAATTCTACAAAAACCCTTGGTATAAAGTGGAATGCGGTTACAGATTCATTTAGTTACAATTTGTCTCATCTTGAACACTCAGACACGATCACTAAGCGGCAAATTCTCTCCTCCGTCGCAAAAATATTTGATCCGGCTGGATGGCTAGCCACTGTAGTCATAAGAACAAAAATTCTTATGCAACAAATATGGTTGGAAAGCGTAGAATGGGATGAAGAGGTGTCATCGGAAACTTTAAATACATGGAATAATACCATACAGGATTTTTCACATATAGAAAAAATTTCTATCCCACGTTGGTTTCAGTACGCTCCTTCCGATTCAGTTTCAATACATGGATTCTCAGATGCATCAAAGGCAGCCTATTGTGCAACTATTTATATTTGATGTCAAACGACTTCACAGAGTTTTTACACACTTGCTAGTAGCGAAAAGCAAAGTCGCCCCAGTACAAACAGTTTGCCTCCCGCCCCTTGAACTCAATGGCGCAGTGTTACTAGCAAAGCTTGTTAATTATGTCGTATCTTCCCTCAAGCTTCACATTAGCGAAATTAACATGTGGACTGACTCGTCAATAGTTTTAGGCTGGCTCTCAAAACCACCCTCTACATGGGAGACCTATGTGGCGAATCGGATTGCTCAAATCCATAGTAATACCCCAGATGATATATGGCGTCATGTCCCTAGCCACGACAATCCAGCTAATTTAGGTACACGTGGCTGCAGACCTCAAGATCTTGTAATTAATCTCTCTGGTGGCAAGGACCTTGTTGGTTACAGAAGCCCAACAGAATGGCCGAAGCGAAATCCACTGAAAACAGCTGAAAAATCTGCAAATGATATTCAATCTCTACATACAGAAGTTAAGGAGGATGAAATTCTGTATAAATTCTCCTCATATAGTAGAGCTCTACGTGTAGTATGTTATATCTTTCGTTTTTTCAATAAATGCAAAAAAAAATTCAAACTCTCCACGCTCTCAAAAAAATTTAACACAAAATGAAATGAAATTTGTAAAGTTGCGTCTAATAACTCTTGCCCAACAAAAATTTTATAGGGAAGAATACCAGTTACTGAGTAACTCACAACGTGTTCACAAAAAAAGTTCATTAACAAACTTAAGCCCATTTTTAGATGAATATTCAGTTCTGCGTGCAAATGGACGACTATCACAAGCATCTCTTCCATACAACGAAAGATATCCCATACTACTACCTGGAAACTCACGGTTTTGCCAATTATATCTCATTTATCTGCATGAGTTACTCGCTCATGCTGAATGTAGTCAAATTTGTAGAATGGTGCAATCAGAGTTTTATATTTCAAGACTAAAGCCCAGAGTCAAATCTATTATTCGCCACTGCAAAGTTTGTATAATTTACAAACAGAAAATATGCTTGCAAATAATGGCGCCCTTACCCAGTGAAAGATGTACTCTATCACCACCATTTCACATAACAGGAGTAGATTTTGCTGGACCCTTTGAGATCAAAACCTCATTCTTACGCAAATCAAGTACTGTGAAAGGGTATGTAAGTGTCTTTGTGTGCTTCAGCACGAAGGCTATTCATCTGGAACCGTGCTCTGAGCTAACGTCCAAGGCCTTCCAAGCAGCATTCGTTCGCTTTGTTGGGAGGCGAGGCCTGCCCCAACGGGTAATGTCTGACAATGGCAGGAACTTTCTTGGTGCCAGTCGAGAGCTTAAACGAGAATTTTCTAAGTTCATAAATAGTGCTGCTCAAAACATTGCTCAGAAACACATAACTCATGGGTTTAAATGGAAATTTATACCTCCGCACGCGCCACATATGGGCGGCTTATGGGAAGCAGCCGTCAAGAGTTTTAAATTCCACTTCAAAAGAGTAGCAGGCACACAGAAGTTCAATTTCGAGGAATTTGCTACACTTTTATCTCGAATAGAAGGAACACTCAATTCTCACCCAATCTCTGCGCTGTCAGATGATCTGTCAGACTTGACAGCACTCACGCCCGGACATTTCTTAAGAGGGTCTCCAATAATGGCATTTCCGGAGCCAAATTGCCAACATATGTCTGTCATCAACAGATGGGAAAAATTAAAAGCGTTACATCATCAATTTTCTATTCGATGGAAAGAAGATTACCTCAAGTCACTTCACAAACGCTACAAGTGGAGAAATTCCACCATAAATCTCCGAGAAGGCGATCTCATAGTAGTAAAAGATGATTTACTACCTCCTCAAGAATGGCGATTGGGTCGCGTGGAAAAAACCCATCCTGGCGCTGACGTAAACGTACGGATTGCAGACATACGCACCTCCTCAGGATTAATTACGCGCCCAATTGTGAAATTATGCTTTCTTCCTCTTCTGAAATATGAAGACTCAGGACAGACTCTGGACAGTACTTAATTTTAAGTTATTATTTGAAGCACGTTTCTTAACAAGTAAATTAAAGTTTCTGTAGTTCCCTCTGTAGTTCTCTTAAAACATGACTCTCAATGTTCATTTGCATTTCTCTATGAATGATTCAAAATTAAAATTTTCAATTGCTAATTTATCCTTTCTTTCTATTCTAATGCTAGACCAAATCGTAGACTAGCAACCACTCGCCCGGTGGAACTCATCACAAGACATAGGAAACGGCAGAAGTCTGACCTTTATAAATGCGTGCTATGCAAATCGTTCCATGGACTGAGATTTTGTAGGAAGTTCTTAAAAATGAGCACAAAGAAGAGCGAGGAAGTGGTTGAGCAATTTGGTTGCTGCGTAAACTGTCTAGCGAGAAGTCACGATTTGAGAGATATAAAGCAGAAATCTACATCAACTGACACCAGACACAGTGGACCAAACACAAAAGAACGCTGATGATGATGGTTTAGTGGCCTTTGAAAACGGCTGGCTGTTCCGTCCAACTATGTGTTGTTAGTCAGAATATTTACAATAGACTTTGGTGGTATTTTTTCATTAATAATTATCACATGTAATTTGGCTTAAAAAGCGATACGAACTTTAACCCGTTCAAATCACAAATATAAAAACAAATGGAGTTCGAATAATAATAAAATTAACTAAAAATTAATAGCCATGGGCCTGTGGCAAAAATTAAATAAAAATATACTTAATAGTAACAAACCAAAAAAGTTTGTCTTAAGTAGAACAAAAAATAAGCAAATTAAGTAACATGTGTATAATTAGTAAAAAGAACAAAACGACAATGGTAAGACTGTTGTAAATATAGTGATGGTAAAATTGACCTTACAATACAAAAAAGCTTTCAGCAAATTGAAATACGATGAATCAAAACTATTCACATATTCCATTTGCAATAAAATGCTAAGTATATAAAGCAAAAATCTACATCAACTGACACTACACACAGTGGACCAAACACAAAAGAACGCTGATGATGAAGGTTTAGTGGCCTTCGAAAACGGCTGGCTGTTCCGTTCAACTATGTGTTGTTAGTCAGAATATTTACAACAGACTTTGGTGTTATTTGTTCATTAATAATTATCACACGTAAAATTTTTTAATTGAAGTAGTCAGTCATCACAACAGTATCAGCTTACCGCTATATACATACATATAATACTTACCTTAAAAGTTTGAATTTAAACCTAAACACATAAACTATCTAAAATATTAAATAAACTGAAGTTTACTACATACATACTTATACTTACCTCATTAACTTGTTCTCCTACTCAAAGGTGAGTTTAACGATCCCAACCAGCCCTAAGAAATCTAAATTAATTCCCACAATTTGTGCTCTATTATAATAACTCTATAACGAGTTATTATATGTAACATTTCTTTATAGCTGACCTCTCCCTTATCCCTTCCTTGTCAACTATAAGGAAAATATACATAACTAAAAGCAATTTCCCGCAAATGTATTCAATGGTATAGTTTTTGAACTCATTAAAAACGCATGCGATGTTACTGGGTAATATATTGAAATAAATACCAAGTGAAAAAGGGATGCAAAAACGGAATTAAATCATCACATTGCTACATTTTTGTAAAACAAGTTTTATCCACAACAAATAACATGAGTACAGTAGTTCAATGGGGAAGAGTGTGCCTTGAGAGTGAAAACAGCTCGGTTCGAATCCACACACAAATTTTTACGGTCAAGTAGACAGACAGACAGACATACACTTAATGTACATACCAAATGGCTGGAACGATTATGATTTAGTTTAACAGCTGAAGAAAATCGATCCAGCCTTTTAGAAAATATCACATCTTTTCTAGATATATTTAGCTGAATCTGTGTGTCTTTGACGCCGTAGCTCCCAAAACGGATAGACCTAATTTCATTTTGTTTTTGTCGTTTGAAAAGTGACTTGATCTTGCCTATACTGGAAGAAAATCCGGTACAGCCGTTTGGTACAGTACGTTGGTGTTTTTAAAATTTTTAATTTTTGCTATAACTTTTTTATGTCTCTAACATATTTTTTGAAAAAAAAAATTCAATTTAGATTAAAAAACGGCTAAAAAAGTTTTCGAAAGAAGCTAAAAAATAAGCTAAGAGCTAAATAGAAATTTTGCAGCTAAATCCCAAAAAAATAAGCTAAATTTAGCCTTAAATAAGCTAATATGGTCACGCTGCTTATGCATTTCATGTACTAAATGCATCAGAAAAACAAAAAACATTTAATTACACTTTGTCAAAATGCCGTAGGGTTGTCGAAAATGCGTTTGGTCATTTGAAAGCACGATTTCAGTGTCTCGGAAAGGGGATAGACAATAAAATTTGTAATGTAAATAATATAATAAAATGGTGCTGCGTCCTACATAACTTTTTAAATAGCAATAATGAAATCTTTAATGAAACCTGGCAAAGCAATAGCGAAACAAACGGAGCTCAACCGAACTGTGAAGATTTTACTTACGATTATAACCCTAGATGTGAACAAATAAGAAATACAATCGCAAATGTTTTAGTCAATAAATAATTTTATTAAAAAGAAATTATTAAAATATTTCAAAAAAAAACAAAACAATTCAAAGTATTTTTTGTTTTTAAACGTTGCAATTGCAAATTAAAGGTTTAAGTCTTTGTTTAATTTACTAATTTAAAAGTCTCTTCAATATTTCATTTCTCTTTCTTCTTGTAGTTCCAACATTTTTGCGTCCACCTCAGCATTTTTTTCTATTTCTATCATTATGATGTCATTGGACTCCTGCATTTTTTGTAGCATCATAGTTTGAACATTTTTTCTTCTATTTGGAGAAGGGTCATCGAGTGGTTTATCTAATGAATTTTGAAATGAATCATTTCGGTTCTCCATTTCCATTTCTACATAGCTAGTTAAAGTGCTAGGGGTGTCTGCTACGGTAAAAAATACATACATATGTACATATGTATGTAGATAGTATTTTTGTATTAAAGTAGTTTACATATGCTTTCATCCATAACCAACTCAACAGAACTTCATTTGAAGGACTTTCTTCTTTTCATCCCTAAAAGTTGTTACGAACATTACTATTTCTAGCTCTACCATGGCGTTCCTGACTAAAGCCTACAGTACACGGCATGTAAAAAGCCACATGCGTATGTAGCGATGACGTCACGAGAATTTTCAACATGTTCGTTGCATTTTCTAAAATTACTAATAGTGGCTAGATACCGTAAAATTTTTAGATTATTTTTATTCCAAAATAAATATGTGGCACATGTAGC
Organism: Tachina grossa; assembly: GCA_949987645.1. Taxonomy (NCBI): domain Eukaryota; kingdom Metazoa; phylum Arthropoda; class Insecta; order Diptera; family Tachinidae; genus Tachina; species Tachina grossa. Next base: position 109,615,445 of record OX465274.1, on the reverse strand, counting down.
CGAATCGAAGACATTTTTTGGGGCAGCTCGTCTGTAAGCATGTTAATGTATACATGTACATATGTTGCTAGCATGTAGCAAATGTAGAACCATGATGACGTCAAAATTACGTCAGAACCACTTGGGCATGTTGTTTTTTACATGCCGTGTACTGTAGGCTTAACTCATTCTTTCCTCTATCTCTTTAGGGTGTGAGTCATCTGCCCGCACCACAGCTTGTTCGCACAATAAAAAATAATACATATGTAATTAGCTAGACTTGGTGATTGTAGTAAAAAAGAAACTTATTTTGTTAACAAGAGAATAAACCTGAAAATATCTGGATGGCTTTCATATCCAGTTTCGTCGTTGTCCAAGCCCAACACGCAAAGAAAAAACATGATTCAGAAATGATCACTCCGGTCATTTTGTGTTCAGTTCTGACTCATATGGTTGAAAGAATTAAGTTATTCTAATAAAAATAGAGTGGGAACGTTATATTTTTATTCTAAACATTTAAATGTATACATTTTATTACAATATGGTAGTCATTTCGCAAATATCCACTATAGTTGATCCAATAATATGGTTGTTACAACAAAGTAAAAAATATTCAATTAAAATTGCGTTTAAAATCATTTCATTGTTTACTTGTGAGTTGAAAGTGTGATAATAACCTTGTAGCGAATAAAATTCTAAAAAACAATATACTTGCATACATACTTAAAGAAAAAAAAGTTAAATTAAATTAAATTTAAAAATTTCTTACTATTTTAAGAGAAGTAAATTTCCTAAAGGTAAGTAAATATATTTACATATACACGCGCATGTACATAGTACATAAATAATTAAATGTAAAGTGTAACTTGCTACAATAAATAGTTACATTCATATGTATGTATGTATGTAGATTAATATTATATATAATATGTATTTATGTATTTCTTAAATATGTAGTATATGAAATGTATGTTATATTAAATATACACACATACATACATATAGATATCTACTATAAGAGGTACGTTGGTATTCTTGTGTCAAAAATGAATATTGTTAACATGTTACAATGCCATATAAAAAGAGAATGTTTATCGTCATTATTATATTTTTTTTCCTAGAAAATTTTATTCTTATTAAACTGATAGTTTTGCTAATACAAACTGATTATGTTTGTTTTTAAGATCGCGAAGTAAAAGAAAAAAATAAAATAGCTATATTAGAAAAAAAGGAATTAGTTGCATGCTATTTTAATGATTACCTGAATTATTATACCTTTATTGAAGCAGGTATGAAAATCGATAATTTTTCCTAATTTTGCCATATTACATACATACATACATATGTATGTATGTACATGCTTATTTCTTATTTGCAGCAAAAGAGGTGCACCATATACCTTCAAATGTCAATGTTAAAATTTTCAGTCACAACTTCGCTATAAAGCCGGACTTTTTCCTAATTATACTTGAGCAATATATAAATACAGTTGATTTTGTAATTGAAATAAAAGCAGGTAAGAGCTTTATTTGTCCAACACCATATATGTGCAACACCATATTATGCAAATTTACTTTGTATAATATGTTTCAATAAATAAATAAATAAATTGTGAAGTGTTATAAAAAGTGAGTTTACAAACAATCATTTACTTATTAACTCAAAGAAACAAAAAGGATACAAGTAACAAACCCAAACAAACAAACAATATTTGTTGCGCTCACAACAAATGAGTAAAATAATTTATACAGTGTTTACTTGCAGACATTAATTCAACAGCAGAAATACCAAGTAATAGTTGCGTACAATACTTTGTTTACCAGACTTTAGACGATATTGAGGAACTTCCAGAAACTCCACCAGCTGAGGACTGTGAATTTCTTCCAAATATAGAATTCAACGTGAATACCGTACAATTGCAAACTTATGCAGGTGAAGAAAACGCATGTACAAATATTTTAGAGAGTTTGCCTTCCACACAAGTTAGTATTTTTGAAACACACAGTTAGAAATAGTTTAAAAATTAATATTTCTTTTAGGAAATAAGAAAACTTTTTGAAGTCCAGGAAGCGCTGAAAACGAAAGTATTGGAAAACAAGCACCGAACAAATATTGCGAAAGCAATAATTTCGTTAATATTGAAAAAGAACCCGGACAGAAAGTAAGACCCTTAACAGATTTTTGTACATGAAACATATGTGTAATTTATTTACTTTTAGGAGAAGATTTTCTGCAGTTGTCACTGTCCATCACCGATATTATTCCATCTGAAGCGAACGAAACGTATTACGTTCCCTTCACGCATGGTCATTTAGCGATGGGTAAAGGTTTAAGGCTCAGTTAGCCGACTGTAATGTAATGTAACTGTAACGTAGAAAACATCTGATTGATATTTTTATATGAAAAGTAGGTTACGCTACATTACATCTCTTTAACCATTTTCATTACTTTTCACATAACAAAATCGATCAGCTGTTTCTTACTGTTACAGTTACATTACATTATAGTCGGCTAACTGAGCCTTTAGTTAGCCGACTGTAATGTAAAGTAACTGCAACAGTAAGAAACAGCTGATCGATATTATTATGTGAAAAGTAATGAAAATGGTTAAGGCTCAGTTAGCCGACTGTAATGTAAAGTAACTGCAACGTAGGAAACAGCTGATTGATATTTTTATATGAAAAGTAGCTTACGTTACATTACATCTCTATAACCATTTTCATTACTTTTCACATAACAATATCGATCAGCTGTTTCTTACTGTTGCAGTTACTTTACATTACAGTCGGCTAACTGAGCCTTAAGTTATACGACGCATATAAAAATCAAAGATCGAGATTAAGCGCGGCTGGAATCATACGTCGACGATCAAAAACAAAAGTGACTTTTGGTAGGTACATACATACATATGCACATTTATATTTCTCTTTACTTTTGGTTCATATATTACAGCTAAAAGGCGCTTTATTTTCAACTCTGACGCGAACGACATTCTTGATTCAGACTTGGACAAATTAAAATTGGAAAATTATTCCAATTGGGATTGGATATTAGAAATTTGGAAAAAAAAGTCACACATATAGACAGCAAGAACTAAGAGCAGAAAATTTTACAACAGCAGAGTACTTTTTAATGAGCTTGTAAGTAAAATCGTACATACATACAAATACACCTCCAGTCATATAAATTTGCATGAATTTCAGTATAAAATTATTTAAACGCACTAATAATCCCAAATTAATATTTTACTTATTAAGTAAAATATTTTTTTTTATTAAAAATACATTGAAATTGATTATTGAGGGGTTTAGCTGGATCCTATGCGCATTTCACTGTTGCTAATGTAGATCATCAGGGAACCTTTACCCAAAGCTTCTTAGAACAACTAGAGTTATTATGTTATAAACTTTCATTTAAACAAATGAGAAGCTCAACAATAAATAACAAAGTTGAAACAAGACTCAATAATCAAAAATGTGTTTTTATTTTTTTACTTTACCATTTATACAATGGCTGATTTTTTTTCAGCCTCAAATTGTACAGTAGTTTTGATTTAGCTGCCTTTTGTTTAAGTGCACTTTGGACTTAACTGCATAAACTGATAAATTTCTGTCACTATTCTTTAAAATACCATATAAATTCGTTTTTTAAGTGCACTTTATATACCTGCACATTTAAGATAAGTGCCCTAAAACTTTGGTAATATTAAAAGATTTTCATACAAAAAATCAACGTTATCTGCACATTGGCTTAACTGCACAAAATATATTTTTTCTGTAATTATTGTTCAAAATCCTTTTTTAACCCCTAGTTTTTAACTTAAAAATTAAGTACGTAATTAGCTAATTTTTATTTAAAAATAAGTTGTAATCAAATACGATTCAATTTTTTCAGTGGTTAATTAAAGTTATTATTAAATTACGTTGAAAGTACGGCAGCACTCAAAAATTTCCAAATATTATGGAAAGCTTTCCAAAGAACAGCTGTTTAACATAAACAAAAAAGTTAGGTTATCAAAATGCAGAAAATTAAAATTGCATAAAAACACATTTTATGAAACCAAAGGAGCATCAGAATGCATTTTTCTATTTATTTATACCATGATATGAAACTATGAATTGTTTATGTTATGTATTTATGCAAACTAAACAAAATTCGTCCTAATACGACCACATGATGTTTTCAACCCAACCACATGATGTTCATGTGTATGTTTGCAATAAACGCACACACGCATAAAAACACATGGTGCGCTCATAAAACTTCGATACTACTTAATTACACAAGGTTGGGTATTTAATTATTATTTAATTATGCACTCAAAAACACAATTTCGTATTTAATTAGAGCTTAAAAATAATTACAGTTTGTGCACTTTGTATACCTGCGCATTTAACATATTTTTTTGGCAGTTTTAAATTATTCTCATATAAAAATTTTAAGTTAGCTGCACACATTAAATAAATGTTGCTAAATAAGTATGCAACCATGTATGTGTATAAAACTGAAGTCAAAAATTGTATACCTGCACATTTAGGCAGGTAAGTGCATTTAAGATAACAGCATTCTTGACTGCTGCACAAAAAGTCGTGCAAAGTTGATTGTGCAGCTAAGTCAAAATTACTGTATTTGTAAAGCAATCCATAGACCTTGCGACCGTTGGTACAACATGAGCAGGTTGTGTATGAGATTGTAAAGTGTGTGGGGTCGTTGTTGATTTTTTGACAAGTTGTATAGACAGGTTGTATAATTTAGGAGTATGTTGTACAACTTCATTTCATTTTGTTTTTATTTTCGTAGTGTCATATAAGAAAACGAAATGTGCGTTTAAAATGTTATGCAAATGTAATTTTTGTAGTCTTTTGGCTCACTTTCTTTTAATATTATTAAAAGTTTGTTGTTAGAATATGTTTCTTTTTATATATGTAAATCAAATTTTTTTTTACCAAAGTTTTTTCTTCACTTTTTTACATTCTTCTTCGTTTTGCACGAAAAAAATCATCGACTACAATATGCGCAGTAGTACCCGATGTGATGTTTACTCAAATTTTTTTTTTTTTTTTTTGTGAAATAAATTTGTGCGCTAATGTTGCACATGTTGTTGTATAGTTTGTGTCTAAAACACACAACTTGATAAACCAACGTGTTGTACCAACGGTCGCAAGGTCTATGGCTTGCATAAGAGTATGTAAAAAGAAAATAAATGTAAATAACAACAACAGCTATTTAAGTTAGAGTGTTGCCACACAAGTATTTTTTTTCCAGGTGCAGTCAATTTAATAATTAGTATTTTTTATGGGAATTGTTAAAAGTTTAAAATTTTTTAAACGTACTAATAATCCCAAATTAATATTTTACTTATTAAGTAAATATTTTTTTTATTAAAAACATATTGAAATTGCATTTCATTGCGCATTTCACTGTTGCTAGTGCAGATCATCAGGAAGCCTTTACCCAAAGCTTCTTAGAACAACTAGAGTTATTATGTTATATAATTTCATTTAAACAAATGAGAAGCTCAACAACAAATAACAAAGTTGAAACAAGAACTCAATAATCAACATGTTTTTTTCTCACTTTACCATTAATACATTGGCTGACTTTTTCCAGCTTCAAATTGTATTTGTAAGAGTATGTAAAAAGAAAATAAATGTAAATAACAACAACAGCTATTTAAGTATGGAGTTGTAATATTACCAAGGAAGGATCGCCATGTAATGTTGCAAAGGAAGGATCGCCATGTAATGTTTGAACGTGCAGGCTTTAAAGGTTGGCCCTAACGTGTATGTGTAGACTATAAGTGACCCTATAGTCCCTTGGTTATTTTATACAGCTGTTAGGGAGTCCAGCTTATCATTAGGCGCTCAAAAAAAGGTGCCAAAAGATTTCGAGAATTTAATAAAAAAAACAAGGCAAGTTATTGCCAATTTGCGTTTAGAAATTAAAGTCTGATTTATTGAATAAATTTCCTTGCTTATATACTAGTTTTACAAATCTTAATTAGCCCTTCTAACCTACGTTTAATATTTACAATTTTCTTTTGTTTCTTTCTTCACTATGACAATGGCAAGCATTATTTTAAACGACCAATCAAAAAAAGGGATTTGGTAATTATTAATTTGTGACTCAAAAGTATGTCACTCAATTTCTTGCATTCAGCATTCTTATTCTTTTGGGCTGTGTTGCAATGCTTGTGCATTGAACTGCTATTACAGCAATGCAAGTAATTTTGTTACAGTGCATTACTATAAGTGTGGTACACTACACCCTCACCCTTAAGAGAAAAATTATGTAAGTAATTTTTCTTACCATTCTCATAGTAAAGTTACAATATTAATAAATTTGTTAAATGTTTTTAATGTATAATTTTTTTAAAATAATTTTTTTTTAGATAAAAATATTTTCAATGTACATAATTTTCTTAAAATGTTTTTAGTTAATAAAAGAATATAAAATATAAATAAATTTATTTTGGTATATAATGTTTTCTTAAAGTGTAATAAAATTTTAAAATGTTATAAAATATGTTTGATTATTTTTTTTTAGAGCCTAAGCTATATATATATATATTTTTTTATTGCTTTTTTTTATATTATTTTCTTACAGATAAAATTTTGTTTAGTATTTATTATTTTCTTACAGTTAATATTAATAGTATTCTTTTTATGTTTATTTACATATACAATTATCCTAGAATTTATATTTATAAATTTTTGTAGGGTTTCAAATTATTGTTGTGTATTTCTTTTGGTTTTCCTTCATATTCTATTGTAGTGTTTACACCGTTTCTACTTAATATTTTATAAGGTCCCTTATATGGGATCTGATTTTTCTTTCTATTTTCTACTTTAACTAGTACTAAATCTCCTATCTTTAAATTAAATCTATTTTCGTATTTATTGTTTATTACTCTATTTTCTTTTGCTTTTGTTGATAAGTCTCTAGCTCTTTTTAGTGTAAATTGTAATTTGAGTCGTAGTTCTTGTGCGTAGTCATCATAATTATAAAATTTTGTATTGTTGTCTACAATGTCAGATGGTAGGGATGGTAATTTTCCGTATACTAACTCATATGGCGAGTAGCCTGTGTCAATGTGTGGCGCCGTGTTATAGGCAAAAGTAAAATATGGAATCCACTTATCCCACTCATAATCATTTGCGGTTGTTAATAGAAATTCGTTAAGTACCCTGTGATTTCTTTCAATTGATCCTAGTGTTTCATGATGATAAGGTGTTGAAAAATTTTGTTTTATTCCTAATAACAAACATATGTTACTCATTATTTCGTTTTTAAATTCTGTTCCTCTGTCTGACTTAAGTACTTTAAATTGTCCGTATTTTAAAATAAATTGTTCAACAAGTGTTTTGGCTGTTGTAAGTGCATCTTTTGTCGGCATTGGGTGGGCAACGACAAATTTTGTCAGTTCGCACTGCATGGTTAAAATGTATCGGTAATCATTTGAAATACGAAGAGGTCCTACGGTGTCAATTGAAATTACTTCAAAACTATTGTTTGGTGTGTCTGTTAGTGTAAGTGGTTCCTTAATGTGTTTTGTTTGTTTGTTTTTCGTACATTTGTCACAATATGACACAAATTTCTTTACCATCCTTGACATGTTTTTCCAAATATATTTTTGTTTTAATTTGATGATAGTTTTTCTAATTCCTAAGTAGCCTGCGTGTGTGGCATTGTGGTATTCGTCAATTAGTTTGTATTGCAATATTGCATCTGTTATTTTTGTTGGGGCATTGTATATTAATATTTTTAGTTGAGGGCTTTTGTTATTTATCTTTATCTTGGCATATGCTTCTTTTATTTCTTCTTTTGTATATATTTTAAATATTTCATCATTATTTGATAGCGCTAATTCTTTTATATTTTCTTTCTTCATTTTAGATATCAGTTTCCTCAGAATCGAATCTAGTTTCGCTGCGTTATCGCTGAATCTTGCTAGCTTATTAATTTCATTATTCATATTTTGGGTATGTAACTTCTTCATAGTCGAATCTGGTTTCGATGAATTATCATTACATCCTATATTCATATTTTTGGTACGCAATTTCTTCATATTCGAATCTGGTTTCGATGAATTATCATTACGTCCTATGTGCACAATATTATTTTCAATAAATATATCTTTTTCTTTTATATTTTCAAGCTTGTTAAATTTCAATTTCTTCATATTTTTGACGTCATTGATGGATATGCATTCCCATATTTGAAGTTGATCAGACTTCTGAGAAACATATTTTTCCATATTTGTTTGTGTTGCGCGCGCATTATTTTCATTTATATTATTGTTATTTGCCTCATCATTATCTTTTATATTTGCCTCATTAGTTTTGTTTTTCATTGCCCTTGTAGTTACTAATAATTTTCTTTCTTTTTCATCATTTTCTAATGGTATCATTTGTTTTAATATGTCAGAGTCAATTTTTATTCTTGAAAGTGCATCAGAATTAGTGTTCATTTTTCCTTTCTTATAAATAATTGTAAAATCATAATCACTTAGGTCTAGTCTAATTCTTGTCATTTTAGATGAAGGATTCTTATGTGAAAAGAGTGAAATCAAAGGTCTGTGGTCTGTTACTACTATAAATTGTTTTCCATGTATTTAGATACGGTTTAAAATAGTTTATTCCCCAGTGTATTGCTAATAGTTCTTTTTCAATTACTGGTTTATTTGTGTCATGTTTTTGTAATGCTTTACTTGCATATGAAATTGGTAAATTTGGTACTAAATATTTCTCCTTGTGATAGTACAGCACCTAACGCGTAGTTTGAAGCGTCAGTTGTAAGTATAAAAGGTTTTTCAAAATTTGGGTATTGTAATACAGGTGGGTTAATAAGCTTTTCTTTTAGTATTTCGAAGGCATGTTGGCATTGTTCTGTCCATTTGAATTCTGTTGATTTGTTTAAAAGTGCGTTTAAGTCTTTAGCAATGTCGGCCAAATTAGGTATGCATTTTCTGTAATAATTGCAAAATACAATGAATCGTCTTACTTCGTCTGTGTTTTTAGGTATTGGATAATTTTTTATCGTTTCATATTTGGATGGGTCTGTCTTTACACCGTCTTTTGTTATTAAATGTCCTAAGTAAACTACTTCTGGTCTTAAAAAACAACATTTCTTTGGGTTAAGTTTAAGATTGTACTTTTGAAGTCTGTCCAGTACTTTTATTAGATTTTGGTTGTGATGATTTAAGCTACATCCATATAGTATTATGTCGTCTACGTAAAGAAATGCTTCGGATTCTAGTCCGGAAAGTGCTATTGTTAGCATTCGTTGGAAGATATTTGAAGAAATTTTTAGTCCGAAAGGGAGTCTTTTGAATTGATAGTGGCCTTGTGGCGTAGAAAATGCTGTAAGTTGTCTAGATTCTTCTTTTAATTCAATCTGGTGAAATGAGCTTGTCATGTCTAGTGTAGAAAACCATTTGGCTCTACCAAGTTTGTCCAAAATATCTTCTAATCTAGTTAGTGGAAATTTGTCGCTTACAATTTTGTCATTGAGTTTTCTAAAGTCTACTACTAGTCTCCATTTCTTTTTGTCTCCCGTGTTCTTCTTGGGTACCAAGAGGAGTGGAGCATTATATGGGCTAATTGATGGTTCTATTATGTCGTCATCAAACATTGTTTGTACTTGTTCGTTTATTACTTCAGTATGTGTATGTGGTAATCTGTAGTTTTTTATATAAACTGGTGTATTGTCTGACGTCATGATTTTTCGTGTGTAAAAATTGTTGACGCTTAATTTTTCGTCTTCGAGGTGAAAAACATTTTGATATTTCCTAAAAATTTTTATTAATTCTGTTTTTGCATAATTGTCATTATTATTTATTTGCAAGTCATTTAGTATTTGTTCAAAACGTTTGGGGTTATTAACATTATTGTAATTTAATATTTCATAGTTTTTAAGTGGGTCAGTTTGGAGTTTAATGCCTTTTAAAATTATTTCATCATTTGTTGTATTTAATATTTTCAAATGAGTCATGCCGTTTTTGGGTGCTATTGAATTACTTAAAAATACGTCTGGTTTTAATTCATTATAAAAATTACACTATCTTCAGTTAAGTTTAATTTTAATGCTTGTATTATTTCTGTTCTTGGTAGTATTTTTATTTGTAATGACGTAAATGATTTTGTATGCATTGGGAGTGTAATGGTTGTATTATTTGTAAATATGGAAATTGTAAATGTTTCGTAATCCATTTTGCAAAGGTATTTCTTGAGAAAATCTCTACCTATTATTTCGTCTGTTTCTAAAGGAAAGTCTGAATCTACTATATGAAATGGGTGTAAGCATATTTCATTTGCTAAATTTAGTTCTATTTCTATTGTACCTAGTGAATGGATTTCTTCTGTAGTAATGCCTGTTAATTTGCATCTTTCTTCTTCGTTTAAAAATTCATATTGGAATTCATTTTGCATTCGACAAAGTGATATGTCAGCTCATGTGTCAATAAGAAATGTGAAAGTTTTATTTTTGTACTTAGTGGTTATGAAATTTGTGTTATTATCAGATACTTTGTGTATTTTTAAATTTGGCTGTCCAGAATATCTCTGTATTCCGAGCCTAATGCGTTTCCCGAATCTTGTATTGTGTGTATATGTCTGTTATTGTTATTTCTGTATGTGTTATTTTGTCTATCTCTATTAAAATTATTACTGTTTCCATTTCTATTATTGAAGATGTTATTTCTAGTGTTTGGATTATTGTTTCTATTAAAATTTGTGTTGTTTCTATTGCTATTAAAATTGTTTCCTCTACTAAAATTGTTATTTCTGAAGTTAACAAAGTTATTATTTCTGTAATTATTATGGTTATTCATGCGGTTTGTGTTGTTAAAATTACTATTATATCTGATTTCTATTATTATTATTTATTCTAAGTCTCTGATGCATAATATGTGCTTGGGCATTTGAATTGTTGGATTCTTCTGCAATTTCTAAAGCTTCTGCAAATGTTTTTACTCTGCTTGCCTATATTGTTTTAATTATTTCTCTTTTCGCTAATCCATTTTTAAATGCGTTGAATGCAATGATACCGTTTGATTGTATTATTGCATTTCTGCTTTCTTCACCTATGCTTGATATTTGCAATTCGTTTAGTTCTGAAATTAAACTTTCAATTTTGTCTGCAAATTTTCGTATGTCACCTTGTTGTTTTATTTTATTTAAGTCATTTAGGATGCTATTTGGTGCTTGTTTTGTCTTATAATTTTTCTTTAGTACTTTTATTATTCTAAATTGTTTGGTATACTACTTTGCTTTATTCGGTTTTGTACTTTTTGATCTAATCTGGTTTTAAAAACGAATTGAAAGAAATTGGGTTTCTTTGTATCATCTAGGGTTTCTTGAATCAATTCCAAATTGGCTATGAATGGGTTAAGTTCTTCCTTTTTACCAGAGTAAATAGGAATTAATTTTGCAATTCATGCAAGTTCTGAAGCGTTCATTGTCATTGTTGCAGTTGATTGTGATGTGTTGTTTGTCATGTCTAAATTTTTCGAAATTTTTCTAATTAATTGTTGATGTAGAGAGCTAGGTATTTCTAATTCTAATCCCTTTCTTGTTGATATTTTTGAAAGTTTATCTCTTATGTCTAAGAAAAATGCGTCAGCTGCGACCTTGTGTGAAGTTGTTAGTCGATTGTAATTAACATTTAATATTACTCTTATTTCTTCAAATTTGGTTATTAAATTTTGTATATGTTTTTCAATTGTCTCTTCTTTTGTACTTCTATCAGTGTTTAAACATTTATAGGACTTGTCAAAATTTTCTTTCATCAATCTAATTTTATTAACAATGTTTTGCCACTCCATTGAATTAAAATGTATGTTTATTTAATTAAATTTTATCTAAATTGTCACTACGTCTAGCATATTTTTTTCTTAGGGATCTTTTGTGTGGAATATATAGTTTAATTAAAATATTTAATGCGCTTAATATAACTAATATTAACATAAGTATAAATACAGAATATATTTGTTTAGTGTGGTCTATAATTTCAACATTATTAATAACATTAGCGTTTGGGTTTGCTATTTTTGATGATTTTCCTCCCATATTTGTTATTTATCTTAATTTGTATATTTTAAATGTATATTTATGTACTATTTTTTTTTTTGTATAAAGAAAAAGTTTTTAATATATGTATTAAAATTTAATGTTAATGGCTAAAAATTTGGTTGTCATCTTTATCAATGTTTTTGGATCTCATTGGAGTGCTGACGATGTTGAACTAATTTCTTTCGGCAATTACAAAATCCAATTAAATTACATTGGTATTTCAGAAAAGGATTTCAAAATGTAGAATTTCATATTTATTGAAGACATCTTGTAGCTTCGTGTTGAAAATTTACTACAAGGATATAGTAGGTATTTTGTAAAACTTCCTTGTCTATCTCTTCGGGCATTTGTTGAAAAGTCACGGGTTATATACAAGTATGTAAAAATTAAATGAATGTTTTTTGTGTCAGCTGATTGCAGGATATTAATTCATTGTTTATCAAAATTTTCGCTCAGCTGCAGTTTTTAATTTGTTATCGGAGGGTTATTTTTTTGACTGCAGGATCTTGGTTGCAGTGGTCTAAGGATCTCAGTCACAGATTCGTGGTTGCAGGATCGCCATGTAATATTACCAAGGAAGGATCGCCATGTAATGTTGCAAAGGAAGGATCGCCATGTAATGTTTGAACGTGCAGGCTTTAAAGGTTGGCCCTAACGTGTAGTAGTCAGTATATGTGTAGACTGTAAGTGACCCTATAGTCCCTTGGCTATTTTATACAGCTGTTAGGGAGTCCAGCTTATCATTAGGCGCTCAAAAGAGGTGCCAAAAGATTTCGAGAATTTAATAAAAAAACAAGGCAAGTTATTGCCAATTTGCGTTTAGAAATTAAAGTCTGATTTATTGAATAAATTTCCTTGCTTATATACTAGTTTTACAAATCTTAATTAGCCCTTCTAACCTACGTTTAATATTTACAATTTTCTTTTGTTTCTTTCTTCACTATGACAATGGTAAGCATTATTTTAAACGACCAATCAAAAAAAGGGATTTGGTAATTATTAATTTGTGACTCAAAAGTATGTCACTCAATTTCTTGCATTCAGCATTCTTATTCTTTTGGGCTGTGTTGCAATGCTTGTGCATTGAACTGCTATTACAGCAATGCAAGTAATTTTGTTACAGTGCATTACTATAAGTGTGGTACACTACACCCTCACCCTTAAGAGAAAAATTATGTAAGTAATTTTTCTTACCATTCTCATAGTAAAGTTACAATATTAATAAATTTGTTAAATGTTTTTAATGTATAATTTTTTTAAAATAATTTTTTTTTAGATAAAAATATTTTCAATGTACATAATTTTCTTAAAATGTTTTTAGTTAATAAAAGAATATAAAATATAAATAAATTTATTTTGGTATATAATGTTTTCTTAAAGTGTAATAAAATTTTAAAATGTTATAAAATATGTTTGATTATTTTTTTTTAGAGCCTAAGCTATATATATATATATTTTTTTATTGCTTTTTTTTATATTATTTTCTTACAGATAAAATTTTGTTTAGTATTTATTATTTTCTTACAGTTAATATTAATAGTATTCTTTTTATGTTTATTTACATATACAATTATCCTAGAATTTATATTTATAAATTTTTGTAGGGTTTCAAATTATTGTTGTGTATTTCTTTTGGTTTTCCTTCATATTCTATTGTAGTGTTTACACCGTTTCTACTTAATATTTTATAAGGTCCCTTATATGGGATCTGATTTTTCTTTCTATTTTCTACTTTAACTAGTACTAAATCTCCTATCTTTAAATTAAATCTATTTTCGTATTTATTGTTTATTACTCTATTTTCTTTTGCTTTTGTTGATAAGTCTCTAGCTCTTTTTAGTGTAAATTGTAATTTGAGTCGTAGTTCTTGTGCGTAGTCATCATAATTATAAAATTTTGTATTGTTGTCTACAATGTCAGATGGTAGGGATGGTAATTTTCCGTATACTAACTCATATGGCGAGTAGCCTGTGTCAATGTGTGGCGCCGTGTTATAGGCAAAAGTAAAATATGGAATCCACTTATCCCACTCATAATCATTTGCGGTTGTTAATAGAAATTCGTTAAGTACCCTGTGATTTCTTTCAATTGATCCTAGTGTTTCATGATGATAAGGTGTTGAAAAATTTTGTTTTATTCCTAATAACAAACATATGTTACTCATTATTTCGTTTTTAAATTCTGTTCCTCTGTCTGACTTAAGTACTTTAAATTGTCCGTATTTTAAAATAAATTGTTCAACAAGTGTTTTGGCTGTTGTAAGTGCATCTTTTGTCGGCATTGGGTGGGCAACGACAAATTTTGTCAGTTCGCACTGCATGGTTAAAATGTATCGGTAATCATTTGAAATACGAAGAGGTCCTACGGTGTCAATTGAAATTACTTCAAAACTATTGTTTGGTGTGTCTGTTAGTGTAAGTGGTTCCTTAATGTGTTTTGTTTGTTTGTTTTTCGTACATTTGTCACAATATGACACAAATTTCTTTACCATCCTTGACATGTTTTTCCAAATATATTTTTGTTTTAATTTGATGATAGTTTTTCTAATTCCTAAGTAGCCTGCGTGTGTGGCATTGTGGTATTCGTCAATTAGTTTGTATTGCAATATTGCATCTGTTATTTTTGTTGGGGCATTGTATATTAATATTTTTAGTTGAGGGCTTTTGTTATTTATCTTTATCTTGGCATATGCTTCTTTTATTTCTTCTTTTGTATATATTTTAAATATTTCATCATTATTTGATAGCGCTAATTCTTTTATATTTTCTTTCTTCATTTTAGATATCAGTTTCCTCAGAATCGAATCTAGTTTCGCTGCGTTATCGCTGAATCTTGCTAGCTTATTAATTTCATTATTCATATTTTGGGTATGTAACTTCTTCATAGTCGAATCTGGTTTCGATGAATTATCATTACATCCTATATTCATATTTTTGGTACGCAATTTCTTCATATTCGAATCTGGTTTCGATGAATTATCATTACGTCCTATGTGCACAATATTATTTTCAATAAATATATCTTTTTCTTTTATATTTTCAAGCTTGTTAAATTTCAATTTCTTCATATTTTTGACGTCATTGATGGATATGCATTCCCATATTTGAAGTTGATCAGACTTCTGAGAAACATATTTTTCCATATTTGTTTGTGTTGCGCGCGCATTATTTTCATTTATATTATTGTTATTTGCCTCATCATTATCTTTTATATTTGCCTCATTAGTTTTGTTTTTCATTGCCCTTGTAGTTACTAATAATTTTCTTTCTTTTTCATCATTTTCTAATGGTATCATTTGTTTTAATATGTCAGAGTCAATTTTTATTCTTGAAAGTGCATCAGAATTAGTGTTCATTTTTCCTTTCTTATAAATAATTGTAAAATCATAATCACTTAGGTCTAGTCTAATTCTTGTCATTTTAGATGAAGGATTCTTATGTGAAAAGAGTGAAATCAAAGGTCTGTGGTCTGTTACTACTATAAATTGTTTTCCATGTATTTAGATACGGTTTAAAATAGTTTATTCCCCAGTGTATTGCTAATAGTTCTTTTTCAATTACTGGTTTATTTGTGTCATGTTTTTGTAATGCTTTACTTGCATATGAAATTGGTAAATTTGGTACTAAATATTTCTCCTTGTGATAGTACAGCACCTAACGCGTAGTTTGAAGCGTCAGTTGTAAGTATAAAAGGTTTTTCAAAATTTGGGTATTGTAATACAGGTGGGTTAATAAGCTTTTCTTTTAGTATTTCGAAGGCATGTTGGCATTGTTCTGTCCATTTGAATTCTGTTGATTTGTTTAAAAGTGCGTTTAAGTCTTTAGCAATGTCGGCCAAATTAGGTATGCATTTTCTGTAATAATTGCAAAATACAATGAATCGTCTTACTTCGTCTGTGTTTTTAGGTATTGGATAATTTTTTATCGTTTCATATTTGGATGGGTCTGTCTTTACACCGTCTTTTGTTATTAAATGTCCTAAGTAAACTACTTCTGGTCTTAAAAAACAACATTTCTTTGGGTTAAGTTTAAGATTGTACTTTTGAAGTCTGTCCAGTACTTTTATTAGATTTTGGTTGTGATGATTTAAGCTACATCCATATAGTATTATGTCGTCTACGTAAAGAAATGCTTCGGATTCTAGTCCGGAAAGTGCTATTGTTAGCATTCGTTGGAAGATATTTGAAGAAATTTTTAGTCCGAAAGGGAGTCTTTTGAATTGATAGTGGCCTTGTGGCGTAGAAAATGCTGTAAGTTGTCTAGATTCTTCTTTTAATTCAATCTGGTGAAATGAGCTTGTCATGTCTAGTGTAGAAAACCATTTGGCTCTACCAAGTTTGTCCAAAATATCTTCTAATCTAGTTAGTGGAAATTTGTCGCTTACAATTTTGTCATTGAGTTTTCTAAAGTCTACTACTAGTCTCCATTTCTTTTTGTCTCCCGTGTTCTTCTTGGGTACCAAGAGGAGTGGAGCATTATATGGGCTAATTGATGGTTCTATTATGTCGTCATCAAACATTGTTTGTACTTGTTCGTTTATTACTTCAGTATGTGTATGTGGTAATCTGTAGTTTTTTATATAAACTGGTGTATTGTCTGACGTCATGATTTTTCGTGTGTAAAAATTGTTGACGCTTAATTTTTCGTCTTCGAGGTGAAAAACATTTTGATATTTCCTAAAAATTTTTATTAATTCTGTTTTTGCATAATTGTCATTATTATTTATTTGCAAGTCATTTAGTATTTGTTCAAAACGTTTGGGGTTATTAACATTATTGTAATTTAATATTTCATAGTTTTTAAGTGGGTCAGTTTGGAGTTTAATGCCTTTTAAAATTATTTCATCATTTGTTGTATTTAATATTTTCAAATGAGTCATGCCGTTTTTGGGTGCTATTGAATTACTTAAAAATACGTCTGGTTTTAATTCATTATAAAAATTACACTATCTTCAGTTAAGTTTAATTTTAATGCTTGTATTATTTCTGTTCTTGGTAGTATTTTTATTTGTAATGACGTAAATGATTTTGTATGCATTGGGAGTGTAATGGTTGTATTATTTGTAAATATGGAAATTGTAAATGTTTCGTAATCCATTTTGCAAAGGTATTTCTTGAGAAAATCTCTACCTATTATTTCGTCTGTTTCTAAAGGAAAGTCTGAATCTACTATATGAAATGGGTGTAAGCATATTTCATTTGCTAAATTTAGTTCTATTTCTATTGTACCTAGTGAATGGATTTCTTCTGTAGTAATGCCTGTTAATTTGCATCTTTCTTCTTCGTTTAAAAATTCATATTGGAATTCATTTTGCATTCGACAAAGTGATATGTCAGCTCATGTGTCAATAAGAAATGTGAAAGTTTTATTTTTGTACTTAGTGGTTATGAAATTTGTGTTATTATCAGATACTTTGTGTATTTTTAAATTTGGCTGTCCAGAATATCTCTGTATTCCGAGCCTAATGCGTTTCCCGAATCTTGTATTGTGTGTATATGTCTGTTATTGTTATTTCTGTATGTGTTATTTTGTCTATCTCTATTAAAATTATTACTGTTTCCATTTCTATTATTGAAGATGTTATTTCTAGTGTTTGGATTATTGTTTCTATTAAAATTTGTGTTGTTTCTATTGCTATTAAAATTGTTTCCTCTACTAAAATTGTTATTTCTGAAGTTAACAAAGTTATTATTTCTGTAATTATTATGGTTATTCATGCGGTTTGTGTTGTTAAAATTACTATTATATCTGATTTCTATTATTATTATTTATTCTAAGTCTCTGATGCATAATATGTGCTTGGGCATTTGAATTGTTGGATTCTTCTGCAATTTCTAAAGCTTCTGCAAATGTTTTTACTCTGCTTGCCTATATTGTTTTAATTATTTCTCTTTTCGCTAATCCATTTTTAAATGCGTTGAATGCAATGATACCGTTTGATTGTATTATTGCATTTCTGCTTTCTTCACCTATGCTTGATATTTGCAATTCGTTTAGTTCTGAAATTAAACTTTCAATTTTGTCTGCAAATTTTCGTATGTCACCTTGTTGTTTTATTTTATTTAAGTCATTTAGGATGCTATTTGGTGCTTGTTTTGTCTTATAATTTTTCTTTAGTACTTTTATTATTCTAAATTGTTTGGTATACTACTTTGCTTTATTCGGTTTTGTACTTTTTGATCTAATCTGGTTTTAAAAACGAATTGAAAGAAATTGGGTTTCTTTGTATCATCTAGGGTTTCTTGAATCAATTCCAAATTGGCTATGAATGGGTTAAGTTCTTCCTTTTTACCAGAGTAAATAGGAATTAATTTTGCAATTCATGCAAGTTCTGAAGCGTTCATTGTCATTGTTGCAGTTGATTGTGATGTGTTGTTTGTCATGTCTAAATTTTTCGAAATTTTTCTAATTAATTGTTGATGTAGAGAGCTAGGTATTTCTAATTCTAATCCCTTTCTTGTTGATATTTTTGAAAGTTTATCTCTTATGTCTAAGAAAAATGCGTCAGCTGCGACCTTGTGTGAAGTTGTTAGTCGATTGTAATTAACATTTAATATTACTCTTATTTCTTCAAATTTGGTTATTAAATTTTGTATATGTTTTTCAATTGTCTCTTCTTTTGTACTTCTATCAGTGTTTAAACATTTATAGGACTTGTCAAAATTTTCTTTCATCAATCTAATTTTATTAACAATGTTTTGCCACTCCATTGAATTAAAATGTATGTTTATTTAATTAAATTTTATCTAAATTGTCACTACGTCTAGCATATTTTTTTCTTAGGGATCTTTTGTGTGGAATATATAGTTTAATTAAAATATTTAATGCGCTTAATATAACTAATATTAACATAAGTATAAATACAGAATATATTTGTTTAGTGTGGTCTATAATTTCAACATTATTAATAACATTAGCGTTTGGGTTTGCTATTTTTGATGATTTTCCTCCCATATTTGTTATTTATCTTAATTTGTATATTTTAAATGTATATTTATGTACTATTTTTTTTTTTGTATAAAGAAAAAGTTTTTAATATATGTATTAAAATTTAATGTTAATGGCTAAAAATTTGGTTGTCATCTTTATCAATGTTTTTGGATCTCATTGGAGTGCTGACGATGTTGAACTAATTTCTTTCGGCAATTACAAAATCCAATTAAATTACATTGGTATTTCAGAAAAGGATTTCAAAATGTAGAATTTCATATTTATTGAAGACATCTTGTATCTTCGTGTTGAAAATTTACTACAAGGATATAGTAGGTATTTTGTAAAACTTCCTTGTCTATCTCTTCGGGCATTTGTTGAAAAGTCACGGGTTATATACAAGTATGTAAAAATTAAATGAATGTTTTTTGTGTCAGCTGATTGCAGGATATTAATTCATTGTTTATCAAAATTTTCGCTCAGCTGCAGTTTTTAATTTGTTATCGGAGGGTTATTTTTTTGACTGCAGGATCTTGGTTGCAGTGGTCTAAGGATCTCAGTCACAGATTCGTGGTTGCAGGATCGCCATGTAATATTACCAAGGAAGGATCGCCATGTAATGTTGCAAAGGAAGGATCGCCATGTAATGTTTGAACGTGCAGGCTTTAAAGGTTGGCCCTAACGTGTAGTAGTCAGTATATGTGTAGACTGTAAGTGACCCTATAGTCCCTTGGCTATTTTATACAGCTGTTAGGGAGTCCAGCTTATCATTAGGCGCTCAAAAGAGGTGCCAAAAGATTTCGAGAATTTAATAAAAAAACAAGGCAAGTTATTGCCAATTTGCGTTTAGAAATTAAAGTCTGATTTATTGAATAAATTTCCTTGCTTATATACTAGTTTTACAAATCTTAATTAGCCCTTCTAACCTACGTTTAATATTTACAATTTTCTTTTGTTTCTTTCTTCACTATGACAATGGTAAGCATTATTTTAAACGACCAATCAAAAAAAGGGATTTGGTAATTATTAATTTGTGACTCAAAAGTATGTCACTCAATTTCTTGCATTCAGCATTCTTATTCTTTTGGGCTGTGTTGCAATGCTTGTGCATTGAACTGCTATTACAGCAATGCAAGTAATTTTGTTACAGTGCATTACTATAAGTGTGGTACACTACAGAGTGTTGCCACACAAGTATTTTTTTTGACCAGGTGCAGTCAGTTTAATAATTAGTGTTTTTTATGGAAATTGTTAAAATTTAAGTTTAAAATTGTTTAAACGCACTAATTTATTTATGGTACACGAAGCATCCCAGCAAAAAATAAATGAACTCGTTCAAAATGTAATAATGCTTCATGCTTCCTTGAGCATTTGTTTCTTTGAATGCATTATGAATATCATCGCAAATCATAAATAATGCTATAGTTTTTGAACTCATTAAAAACGCATGCGATGTTACTGGGTAATATATTGAAAGAAATACCAAGCGAAAAAGGCATGCAAAAACGGAATTAAATCATCACATTGCTACATTTTTATAAAACAAGTTTTATTCACAGCAAATAACAAGAGTACAGTAGCTCAATGGTGAAGAGTGTGCCTTGAGAGTGAAAACAGCTCAGTTCGAATCGTCCGACAAAAATATTTATTTATTTTTTTGTTTTATATTTGCGTGAAAAAACATCATCGAACCAGGGAAGTTGCATGGGTTTAATTCATTAATTTGAATGGATATCCAAATATTTAAATTCTCGCACAAACACATGATCTCCAACGACAAGCTAATGTTAAAATCATGCATGTTTCACCTAAATCGAACCAATGCGTCATCACTTGAACCCATGATTTAACACATAATTTGTCATGTTTTTTTTTTGCTGGGATGTAAAAAGAATTCTACTACTACGAGTACACTCTGCTGTCCGTCCATAAGAGAAAGAAAACAATTAATCATAAAATTCTACAATACATCGAAGCTGCTAGAAATGAAGGTAAAATATTGTTTTTTTCTTGAATCATAATGTAAACTACAATTTTTATTTATGCATGTAATCTGTTTGCAGAATCAAAAATTGCTCTATCGCTAATGTTGATAGCATACAACTTACCAAACTGTCGACAGCAAAATAAAGGGGAAATCCAGCAATCCTTTATTTATTATTGCAAGGTATGTTTTTTAGTACAAAATACAAAAATAATTGACAGTATTTAACTTTGTGCCGTTTTTGTACTTGTGTAGAACATATTCATTGCTGATGAAAAAATACGAGCGCGCATAAAGCGACTGCAAATTGAGATACAACCAAAAATTTATTTCATTGGCGACTCTTCTAACATTGTAAGTTTAGCGTACGTCGAAATTTGTGGTAAGCGCCTAAAGTTTGAAAATCTTTTGAAGGCAGTGGAAGTATATTTTCAGTGCTTTATGGCAGTAAATATTAAATATCCAAAGTACTGTAATCACGTTTGGTTATTTGTTCAACAAATTATATTTGAAGTGAAAACACCTTGGGATACAATAATTCCTTCAGTAAATACTCTTTTTAAAGAGTTGCAGATGGAAACTTCAAATTAATTGAAATTAGTCCATTTATTTGATTATAAAGGGTGTTTTTTATTGAGGTAAAGAACTTTAAGTTGGCATCACTTTTTTAACTGGCGGCCATTTTGTCAGCTGTCAAGTGATTAATATTTAGTTTGGTTTGCCATTTCATCATGAACAGGTTGACAAAAGAACAACGCTTGCAAATCGTGCAAATTTATTTCGAAAATAATGGTTCAGTTCGCGAAGTTTACCGCAAGCTCCGTCCATTTTATGGTCGACATAATCGTCCATCAGAGCAATTAATTCGGTTAACCATGGATCGTTTTCGCACTACGTTTACTCTATGTGATAATACGCATCCGCAGAGACGTCGAACAGTGCGCACCGAAGAAACAATTGCCGCTGTAGAGCAAAGTGTTGAAGAGGACCCGAATGAATCGATTCGCTACAGTGCACAGCAATTGGAGCCGACTAACCGACTATTTCGTTCCCGAATTGGATGGCATGAATGTGGATGAGTTGTGGTTCCAACAAGACGGCGCTACATGCTACACAGCGCACGTCACAATCGATTTATTGAAGGAAACATTCGATGAGCGCATAATTTCGCGGAATGGACCTGTCAATTGGCCACCAAGATCGTGTGATTTGACACCATTGGATTATTTTCTTTGGGGATATGTGAAGTCGCTCGTCTACGCCAACAAACCAGAAACGTGAGGGGACTTGGAAGCCAACATTCGTGGCGTTATTGCCAACATACGGCCCCATATGCTCGAAAAAGTGGTTGAAAATTGGACCTGTAGAATTAGCTTTATTCGAGCCAGCCGCGGCGGCCACATGCCCGAAATCATATTTAAACATTAATGGCATAAAATTATCCTTCCAATAAAGCCAAATTGATGGACATTAAAACGATATTCTTGTGTTTTATTTCAATTCGAAGTTCTATACCCCTCAAAAAAACACCCTATATCTAAGAATTTTTATGTTCCTGTCAATCACTTTGTACAACGTCGGTAATATCGGATCAAGATAATATTAATATAGCGTCATATATTTAGTATAGTTTGTCATTTTATTTGTGAGTTTTATAAATGTTTTTGATGCTTGTCGTGCCATTATTAAAATATATCTGTTCATTTACTTTCCCAGCAGAAACTAGCAATGAGAGAGTAAAGCTAAAGTAATTTTTTCGCTTAAAGTTCTTGATATAAAATTAAAAGCAATGAGTACATTTAATTGTTTTAAGTGTCACGCATTATTTTATGGTGGTAATGAATTAGTTAGACCTATGAGAAGACGTCATGATAAAATATATTCAATGCCGTGCTGCTTTCGGAATTGCGAGCGAACATTTAGTATATTTGAGTCTTGCAGGCGTCACTTAGTTAGCCATTCCAAGGAAGTACAAATAGGTCAAGAAAACAGGAACATACAAAATTCATATAGTTTCTTTAATACAAACAATAATGTGAACCCAGTATCTTCTCAGGTAACTCCAAATAAGGGACTGTCGTCTTCAGATATACGTTTAGATCTTATGAAACAAATCGTTAAAGCTTATTGCAACGAAAAAATACTTCGCAACAAAACAATAGAAATAATCCAAAATATTATAAATTGCTATAAAAAATATTTGTTTTTTTGAAAAGTAAACTGAAAGATTGTAATGTTACGTCAGATATACTGGCATATATTGAAAATCTTTATGATGATAATATTATGGAATCAGAATATAAATTCTTAAAAGCGCTCAGGAAAACAAATTTTTTTGTGGAAGTAAATTTTTTTTTCACTGCATAAAGAAGTTGAGGAGGTTATGGTTTCAGACGGTGAAACAATTTTTAAAAATATAGATTATTCTGTTGCAATCTTGCCGTTAAGAAAAATGTTCGAAATACTTTTCCCAAAAACAAAGTTTTTAAATGAAATTTTTTTGTATATTAAAAGCTTAGAGCGTCGAAGTAATGATGTTAATTATAATTTCATACAAAGTTCTTATTGGAGCAGCAAACTAGAGGTGTTAGCAAAAAGTATGAATGAAGGCGTGTTATATTTACCATTGTTTACTTACTTTGATGAGTTTGAGCCTAATAATTCTCTTAGGTCACATGCAGGTGTTCAGAAGCTTGGTGGTATTTATGTAAAGATTCCGTGCCTCCCTAATTATCTCCAATCAAAATTATCACATATTTTTGTGGCTATGCTACTATTTTCTGATGACAGGAAAAAATTTGGTAATACTTCTACTTTTACTCCTTTTGTAGAGGAAGTTAATCACTTACAGAATACAGGTATTGAAGTTAAAATCCAAATTGACGGAAAAAACATAAGTAGAGTAAAAATTTTGCCGTCGTTAATTTTAGGTGACAACCTTGGATTAAATACAATCCTTGGTTTTTCAGAAGGTTTTAGTAGCAGTTTTTATTGCCGATTGTGTAAGCAACACCGAAGGCAAATGCAAGTAGACACCTGTGAAAATGTTGATATGCTACGAAATATTGAAAATTATACAGACGATTTGGCAAAAAATAACTTCAAATTTACGGGTATAAAAGAAAGTTCCATTTGGAATAAATTAAATAATTTTCATGTTGCAAACAACTTGTCCGTTGATATAATGCATGACCTTCTTGAAGGCGTATGTCATTATGTTTTGATTTTTATTATTAAACGCTTTGTTGAGGACCTGCATTTTTTTCTATTGATCAATTAAATTACAGAATGTTGACTTTTGACTACGGTCCTATTCATAGTAAAAATAAGCCACCAATTTTCGACAAAGATATCTTTAAAAAAAGACTTATAACCAAATTAAAGCTTTCCGCTTCTGAAACTTTTGTTTTTGTTAAATGCTTGGGACTATTGTCTTTGTATTTAATGTTAAGGGAAATTTTACACATAGTTTATGAATTTGATTCAACACAAAAAGGCATGGCCGAGCATTTACATCAGCTTCTTTGTGAACATAACTCCTTGTACATTAAGTTGGCAAAATCAACATTGAAGCCCAAATTTCATAATATGTTACATTATTCTACCATTATCAAGAAATTGGTCCCTTAAAAAGTATCTCTGCTATGAGGTTTGAATCAGTACATAAGGTTTTGAAGAATGTTTGTAATAGCTCCAATAACAAAACTAACACTCTGAAAACAATTTTTATTAAATATCAGATAAAGTTGTTAGATTTTTTAATAAATTATGATGATCTTATAACAGAAAAAATTAAGACAGGAGTTTCTAAAGAGGTTTTTAAGCATGTTTTACAAAAATGTGGAATGTTTTCTGATTTTCCTTTAAACATCATATCATATCTTAATTATGAGCATATACTTTTAAAACCAAGAATGGTAGCACATATAGGTGAATATGAAAACGAAATTCCGCTTTTTGGAGTGATCAATTATATTATCTTTATTAACGATTCCTATTTTTTATGTATTCAAAGACTTATTAATCATGGTTTTGACTCACATTACCACGCATTTCGTGTTGATTACGAAAACATTCATTTATCTGTGAATATCACATCTTTAAAATCTGATTTTATTGGATATATATATGCGCAAATAAAAGTAATATAAAATTTTTAAATAAAAAAAAATTTAAAAGATTTTCATATTTTCTTTTTAAATTGTTAATATGCATATGACGATATTTATGTACATATGTATATACATATAAAATAAGTTGCTGAGTATTTAAGAAAATTTGTATTTGCAAAACATGAATTTCAATAAATAATGCAAATAAAAAAAACTATTATTTGTTTTTATATTGTAGTTCTTAGAAACATACAAATATGATCAAAAGGACAATTATCATAATATTGACAAAAATAGATATATGGTTAACGGAAATTGGGCATACTTGTAATGAACATAATAAAATGTTTAACAAGAGCATGTATTGTGATTAATATAGCTGAACATATAATATTTCGAATGGCTTTATTATATTATATGTTCGACATAATTATAATCGCAAACATTAATGATAGTTGGCGATTGTGGTTGTACTAACTATGTTTTTTCTTTGGGTGAACCTTCGTCATTTTTGCTTGAATTCTCAAATGACCCCTAATCAAGTTATTATAGTGCACCAACAACTGCTTACGATTGCCTTTCCATGGTCTTTAAGAACGTAAGGTATCTGAAATCCTTATAAATTTGACTTTAGCAAGTGATATACATTTTCAATATAATGCCAACTTTTATTAAAATAATAAAATAAATTTGTTTAAATATTTTATGTATAAATATATATATATATAAAATTTTGTTTTCTTTTTACTTTTCTTAGCCCTACATCTATTATGGAAAAAAAATAATTTTTACTAACAACAGAATTTAAAAATAAAACGAATTTAATATTACAAATTAATTTTCTATACTCAAAGGGTCATACTAAATCATAAACAATGCCAACTACAATTCTGGCCTTAATTTCTATTTCATTTGTTTTCCCTAAAAGAGCTCTCTGAGGGTTACTTCCACTATTCAGCAATAAAATTCCTGTTGCCTATACCCCTAAAATTGATGAACTAACAATTCAATACGAACCTTTTTACACACTCAAAATTGGACAAGACTTACATATAACAATTGACTTAAATAACTTATTCTACCCATTAGAATATAACCGATGCTGGAATTTTTCTATTTTTTTAATTTTGCTTAGCTCCGAATAAAAGCTTTACTCTTTATATTTAATCAAAACTTCTTTGCTCGCCGTTTGTTGCTTTGTTAATAATCACTTACTATCACAAACATTTAATATAAACTAGCATACCTATCGGACTTTACCAACAACGACCACACACAAAAAACATTAACCGGAATGTATCGACATTATTTCAGTTTTGTTAAGTTCAATGCACGGTCTACTTTTTGTCCTTGAACTTAATGTCCCCAAGAGAAATACAAAAAAAAAACATTATTTTCTCTTTCGTTGACATTAACACTACCATTGACCACTTTTCTTTGCCTAGCCGTCTGGCATCTTTCTTCCTACTAATTAGTGCAACCCTTTACTTGATTCTTGTTCTAAATTGTACTTCCAGTCAAGGCGAATTCAATCTTAGCTTATTTCTAAAAATTGTACATCTGACAGAAGCAGCAATTAAAATAAAAAACTAATTATTTAAATAAAATGTTCATAAAATAAATAAATTTAAACTGAGCGCAAAATTTTTCATGCCTCATCATTTTGAAAAAGGACACCCCTTCAAAAGGGAGATGCGACGACTACAATTGCTTGATGCATACTCTTGTGAAAGATGTCAGAGCCGCCATTATATTCCCTTGGGACAACGCTGCTCCTGCACTGCTCCGCTCAACTTTGAAGCCCCCAAATACATCCGCTTGCAATGCAAGCATTGACCATGTACCGCACTCGAAGACAGCTTTGACAAAGCATACCACAACTCTGGGCAAACAAGTTAATCCCCCAACAGCTCAACAAAATGGGAACATCTATCCAATAGAAAAGTTACGAAAAAAAAAAATATGTATAAAAAATATCTACATGCCCTTTACCACGCCTGAAATGGGACCCCCTTAATATGCCAGCATGTCTACTTCTTTATACTACCTTCTCGCACAACAAAGTAAAATAGTATACTTACGAGTACATGTATATTTAATGATGCATCTTTGTACTTATAAATGCATAGGCCGGGTTTCCACCTGTGTGTCATGTGTACGGTGACCATCCGTTCTGTATTATAGAGAACAGTTCTGTATTTGAGAGTTCTGTTCTGTATAAATTATTCTTTAGGAAATAATGTTGAAATGTTCTGTATTTTATTTACTGTTCTGTATTTGTTCTGTATTTTCATCACTAAAACTGCATTTGAAAAATTAACGCAGTTCCTGCAACAATACTATTTTAATCAACATTGAAAAAGGGTTTAATACATAAACTATGCAAATGCCGCAGTTCTATAAAAATACAGAAACAACATGAGTTCTGTTTCCTTAATTTTATTCCTTGAGAGCGTGAATACGAAATTTGTCTGTGTTAGTGACATCATATGTTTTAAAGCTTATTTTTGACGATCCCGCTTCAGGAACCTGGCTTTTCTTCGTTCATTGCCAAGCTACTTTATTTCATGATTATATAACGGAGATTGAGTACCAAAAAATATTTATGACTGAGGTTTCTCTCATAATTAATGAACTGAAGTTTAAAATCCCACAACGTAGAGAGGAAATATTTTTTTATTATCGAATGCTTAAATCAAGGGGATACTGCCTACCAAGAAGTTGAAACTCCTACGTAGAAAGATGTTAAATCCAGTTTTGTTTTCATTATGGATAAAAGAAATGAGTTAAACATAAATGACATCGAATTATTTGATGAATTAACTATTTTTAAAAGATATATCTCTTTAGAAAAATTAAAGGAATAGAATTAGAATAAAAAATTTGCAGGAGAGCGGTGGGTAAAAATGTTTAAACATTTTAAATAAAGAGACATAAGTTTCCAACGTAGGTTGAAAGTTGTCGAATTCAGTTTATGTTTATCTGGTTCCAATGCCCCAACAGAAAGAGTATTTTCTGTTTTAAATAATATATGGACCAGTGAAAAAACTTAAATGAAGATGGATATCATCATTAATTAATTACTAAATTAAACTATGATTTAAATTGTACTGAGTTTAAAGAATATTTAAAAGGAAACCAATACTTAGTAAAACAATTGTATTCCACAGAAAAATACCAAAATTAACTTTTTTGTATTTTAACATTCTAATCTAAAACTTTTTTAATACTCTTGATATGTAACGAGTAAATATTAATTTTAATTTTATAGTTTTTACAACTTATTTAGTAATAATGTCCAGAAACTATGTATGTATGTAGCTATTAATTTTTTGTACTGGTGCGTCTACTGTGTAATTCGAAACGAAAGAAAATACTTTCGAATTTGTATTTGTATGCTTATAACGTGTACATTCGAAAGCATTTTCTTTCATTTCGAATTACAGAGTTGACCGCCTGATATACATACATACATATACATAAATATATTCATATGTATATTAGCGTTATGATTACAGTGTTATGTTACTTTTTGAATTTTGTTTGTTAATATTTCCTTCAATTTTGTGTTTGTTTGTTTTGTTTTTCCTTGTTCTGTATTTTGATTTAAAAATTATGGTCACCGTAGTCATGTGCCACACAAGCGTAAAACAGCGTAACCACTAATTACTAATGAAAAACAGTTTGGTTCAGACACGTATTTATTAAGTTAAACAGTTTCATACATAACTAATAGACAATTTTAAAGAATCCAACATGATTGGAAACTGTTTAAATCAATAAATATATGTCTGGATCAAACAGTTTTTCATAAGTAATTAGTTGGTTACACTTTTTTGGGCAAATGAGACACAAAAAATGCCAGATGTAAACTCAGCCATACATATCGCTCATTTACTTCAATAGTGTCACAAATCAAAAAACCAGTTTTGCAGAAAACACGTTTTAAGTTTCAAATTTGCATATGACTCAGCGACATGAAAAAATATTATTCTCTCAGGAGGTGATGGTGCAAGCTATTTATATAAAATTTTTACACAAGATAAAATACGAAATGCCGCATTATTATATTATAAGAACAATATAAATAGCATTCTGAAAACAAAGGCCTTGTGCAACATTTTTATGTTAGTTTCGTTCTTTGCAATAAAAAACAGATGCATTCGTAATTACGTCCGTTTGAATTAATTCAATAAAGTCGTCATTTTTTATGGCAAAGGTCTAAATATTAACGTAAGCATGTAGTTTGATAAAATGAACCATAATCAATCAAAAACTAGATATCGAATTTTTGTGTAATTACGTCCGTTTGCATTTAAGGTGACGATATATATACATATGCATATCTATGTACATACGTACATAAATACTTATAAATTGGTAGATTACCTGTATTTATTTGTGAGATTATGTATTTTCACCCTCACTTCCTCTGACTCAAAATCAAAACCGTTACTCTTCATCCCAACGGATATGTCCTAATTTATGTAGTCTCCCCAAAGCGTAATAAGGAGAGACTCCTCCTCCGATTTCCAACTTTTTTTCTTCTTATATTGGATAGAGGGTTAAAATACCTCTCAGAAATAATTTTTGTCATATTCTGAAATACTTTATTTCAGAAGTTATAGCCCAATAAAAAAAATTTTGTAACGAAAATTGACCAAAAAAACTCTTATGCCTATAAAATAATAACTATTTATTTTAAGGTATTAACACTTACAGTGAGCCAATTAAGATTAAGTACACCCGTCGCAGAGAAGAACAAATGCATGAAACATATTGTTTTTTAAACATTTAACAAAATTTATATTTATTTTTCAAATATATACTGAGGAACATAAATTCAGTCTCTTCGTTTAAACAAAACCTTAAAATTCTAAAATATAATACAAACCAACATCTAAGCATCAGTGAATTCATATCAAAAAAGTTTAAGTACACTTATTAAAAAATATATAAATGGGAAACCAAGAACAAAGTGAATGCAAAGTCAATATTTAGTAGGCCCTCCATTAGCATTTATTACTGCTTGTAGGCGTCGAGGCATGCTTGTAACTAATCTTTTGGTATCATTTGCTGTTATTTTGGCCCATTTGACAAAGCATGTTTTAAAGACTCCTTGGAGCTGATGGTATGCTTTTTAATGTGTTTTTCCAACAAATCCCATACATGTTTGATGGGGTTAATGTCTGGCGATTGCGGGGGTGTATGTAGTTGCTTGCAATTGTATAGCAGCCATTCCTTGACCAAGTATGACGTATGTTTGGGGTCATTATCGTGCTGGAAAAGAAATGTGCTTTCTTCTAATCCCAACAGATACGCACTTTGTTTTAGGTTATTTCGTAGAATGTTCAAATATAAATGTTTATCCATCTAATTTTCTATAAAAACCATTTTTCCCACACCTGCTGCATGACCATGACCCTACCCCCACCGTGTTTGATGGTTGGAATTAAATTTTTTAAATGCATTTCCTCATTGGTCTTTCTCCAAACTTTGTTCGCTCCATCCGGGCCAAAAATATTGTATTTAGATTCATCGCTAAAGGCCATGATACACTATCATACAAAGTCGTACGATCTACGAAAAAGTACAACGCTGTTATGATGGAGTTTATGAAAATTTTCAAAAAACAATAACAATTCATCACACCAGGGTTGTATATTTTCGTAGATCGCACGACTTTGTATGATAGTGTATCACGGCCTTAAATAATATATTGTTCCAAAACAGATCTGGCTTATTCACATGCTCCTTTGCGAAATCCAGCATTTTTTTCTTGTTAGTAGCGGTTATTAATGGCTTTCTACGAGGTCTTCTAGCATTGTAACCAGCTCTGTGCAGAACATTTCTAATTGTTTGCGAGTGAACACTTGTATTTGTGGTTTTAAGTAATTCGCCCTGTAATTTAGGAGCTGACTTTTTGGGATCTGCTTTAACTGCATTTATAATTTGGCGCTCTTCCCGCTTCGAAATTTTTTTCGGACGACCAGGCTGCGACTTTTTGAGAAAATTTCCATTTTTTTGTATGAATTAATAGTCGATTGCACGCTTGTGTAGGTTTTACCTACAATTTTTCCTATTTCACGCAAAGACCTCTTTTCTAAATATAGTTTTGATATTATTTTCTCACTTCAAGTGATATTTCTTTCCTTTACCCATTTCGTAATATGTATTGCAACGCCATTGCCCAACTATAAAAACTGTAAACTAAAAATGCTTTATATTGAATTGCTTCGTTTTAATCACAAAGAATTTTTTGTAAAAGCCATTATATAGAGAAAAAACAAAAGAGAATAACTCTCATGCTGAGAGTGTATGTAAACTTTTTTTGCATCGTAATTAGTACTCTTTGGAATTTTTTATGTAATTCGTTTTTGTACAAAACTAACAAGAACAATATAAATAGCATTCTGAAAACAAAGCCTTGTGCAACATTTTTAACA
Source organism: Tachina grossa (assembly GCA_949987645.1). NCBI lineage: Eukaryota > Metazoa > Arthropoda > Insecta > Diptera > Tachinidae > Tachina > Tachina grossa. The sequence goes on along the minus strand of OX465274.1, from coordinate 109,583,924 downwards.
AAAACAAAACTGATTTTAAAAAGAAAAATATGAAAACTTTGTGATTTTGTAAATTTTATTGGCTCACTGTATATGTTTTTATAGATAATAAAAGTTATTTTCGGAATTGATGACTGTCCTTGCCAGAATTACTTTATTTCAGAAGTTATATCCTAGCAAAGTCGGCGAAGGCTCTAAAATAAGGACAAAAGTTTTTCACTCATAAAATAGAAACTACTCATATTATCTTATTATTCGATAGAAAACAAAACTACATTTTTAAATTGGTGACTGCCATTTTCTGAATTTTCGGAATTCAGAAGTTATACTACATCAAACTTACAACTTTGTAAATATTTTCCAATTTTCAGACTTTATACTTATAAGTTGTCAAGAATAGTGTGCAACTACCGATAACACAGGTATAAGATGTAGATAGTAATGAGCGTCTATTGATAGCACAGTTTTATGTGGCAGCACAAATAAGAACTACCACCACGAATTGAAACTAATAATAAATTTCATTATTAATAATATGCATTATTAGCTTATATTTGCAATTATTAATAAATATTTAACAATTTAAAGAATAAAATTATCTCTTTAATTTAAAGTCTATAACAGCCATCAAAATCTGAGGATATGATCTGAAATTGAAAAATATACATTTTATTTTTTTAATTATTGTGTATATTTTTTTAATAAAAAAATTAGCACTCACTCGAATGATTTTTCCCTTGGAATGAAAAACCAATTCACCCAAAACGAAAACAGCATTTTGACGAGCAGAATGTATCGAAATAGTTTCCCGTGCAGTTTTTCAAAGCACCAAAACATTCGGCCAAAGCACTATATACAAATTCCCTTTGAGAATCCAGTTCCTCATCTTCTTAACTTTTTGCTGCAAATATATTTAAAAACCGCAGTGCTAATTATTGTAAACTATACATTTACATAAACTTTTGTTTACGTATCAATTTAGATGCGATAATTGGGTAATTGGATAATTGCGGGCTCAAAAGCCAATAATGGCAGAAAACTACCAGCAGCTTCTTATTCACTTTTGTCGTCCTTGCAGCCAGCAGCCTCATCAAAATTGCAAGCAACCTTTACGATCAGAACATCGTTAATGCATGTAAAAATGCAATTTTCACCGGGCAGAGGATTGTGCTTCAAAATATAGGAGAAACCAAGGCACATTTAATAAATTTGATATGTCTTGGGAGAAACTTTCTTGCGCAACATTATAATAATTAATGCAGTGCTGCCAACATGAATTAATATGTCATGAGTTATGTAGTGCTACCAACCACTGAACATTATCGTCTTTAGCCATCCCTGGTCTTGAAATACACAACTGTTATCGACTTTAAATTAAAAAGATAATTTTATTGTTTAAATTGTAAAATATTTATTAATAATTGCAAATATAAGCTAATAATGCACATTATTAATAATTAAATTTATTATTATTTTCAATTCATGGTGGTAGTTCTTATTTGTGCTGCCACATAAAACTGTGAAGCCTATTACTATCTACATCTTATACCTGTGTTATCGGTAGTTGCACACTATTCTTGACAACTTATATAAAGTCTGAAAATTGGAAAATATTTACAAAGTTGTAAGTTTGATGAAGTATAACTTCTGAATTCCGAAAACTCAGAAAATAAGTGTCCAATTTAAAAAATTAGTTTTGTTTTCTATCGATTGCTATATGTTGCAATAAGATAGTGTGAGTGGTTTCTATTTTATGAGTGGAAAACTTTTGTCCTTATTTTAGAGCCTTCACCGACTTTGCTAGGATATAACTTCTGAAATAAAGTAATTCAGGCAATGGCAGTCATCAGTTCTGAAAATCACTTTTATTATCTATAAAAACATATATGTGTTAATACCTTAAAATAAATAGTTATTATTTGATAGGCATAAAAGTTTATTTGGTCAATTTTCGTTACAAATTTTTTTTTATTGGGCTATAACTTCCGAAATAAAGTCTATAGAATATGACAAAAATTATTTCTGAAAGGTATTTAAACCTTCTATCTGATGGTATATACCTTAATAGGGTACAATAAACCATTTTATATTTATATTTAAAAAAAAATCATAAACGCAATTTTCAAGAGCATTTTTCTCCCCTAGAAACTAAAATCAAAATAATGAGAGCTAGTTAATCTGATTTTTATCACACAGTAGCATTAAAATTAATAAATTTTATGGAAATACAGTTTAAACTTACCTATTTTTATCTTTTTACAAAATCTCAATTTTTTTTACAAAGTTTGTTTATATATTTTATTAGGAAGAATACTTAATAATAACACACTTAATGTGCAAAACTGCATTATCATGAAAATATTGCAAAATTTGTTAAAGTGAATTCACAAATAACTTCTGAATTCCAGTATTCCAGAAATTAACTGATACTAAATCGGAAACCTACTTTTATCCTTTATCGATTGGTATATGATTTATTATGGTACAATGAATGGTTTCAATTTTATAGGTGAAAGACGACTTCCTTAATTTTTTTACTTTGAAAAGTTTGCTGTTTCAGAAAATGACAGTTACTTTTTCTTAAAGCTGCTTTAGTCTGCTAACAATCGGTAAAAAAATTTATGCTACAACAAATAGGTTTTGTTTTACAATTTTTAATATATTTGTGATATTCAAAGGTTTGCTGGGCTATAACTTATGAATGCAAGCATTTGAAAAAATAATCATTACCAATTCTGAAAGATATTTTGATTCTCTATTAAATGATGCTAGTCGCTATATGGTACATTGAATAGTTTTAATTTTATGAGCCAGCAAACTTTTTTCAGAGTGCTATTTTCAAGTGCTCTGTTCTTCTAGAGTATGGTAATGAAAACAGTAACAGTTGTGAAATTAAGTTCTACGTCCTCCAATGTATCTAATTTAGTTATTGTTATTTTTAACTCCCGACTAAAAAAAGGGGTGTTATAATTTTGTAGTGTGTGTCTGTGTATCTTCGAGTCTGTGTGTCTGTCCGTGTCCACGTACAGGCCAAACGGCTAGACCGATTTTCATTTAATGTTTTATGTTTGGAAGATGACTTGATCGAGAGTGTTCTTAGGTATGTTTGAAGAAAATCGGTCCAGCCGTTTAGAAGATATAACATCTTTTCTGAAAAAAGTAGGGGGCTTTTAAAATTTTTAATTTTTGTTATTAAATTAATTAGTTATTACTAGGGCGACAAATTTCATGCACTATAAAATTAAAAATATGCGCATATAATATGCACCATAGAAGTCAAAATATGCACCAAAATAATGAAAATATGCGCAAATAAAAATATGCAACAAAAAACAATTAATTTTTTACTAGATTTATTAAAACATAACAAAATAACATAACATACAAAAAATAAAATAAAGTCTACACAATCAAATAAAAAATTAAAATATAAAAATAAAATCAGTTCATAGAATCTTTACATTTAAACGAGTAGTATTAACATAAATTTTTTTTTTGTATAAATAAATACAGTTTTTTAAATTTTCATATGTAAAGTGCCTGTTGGGGCGCAGAAATTTTTTGTACATCGAAAATGTTCGATCGTTCGTTTTTTTAAAATGCGTTTTCTTGTGTTTAAAAAGGGGGCTACATAAATTTTCACCGGCATTGCCGCATCAGCTGGTATAATGAATAACATTTAAATATGTACATATGTATGTATGTATGTACATAGTATGGACGTTGTATCTTGTATTAAATGGCGGTTATTTCAGAAATGATATTAAAGTATTCAGTGCAAGTTTGAGAAAATGGAGGTTTTTTTTTATATTGTTAAAGCTATGAAAAACTTGGAACATATGCAAATAAATATGCACTTATTACAAAAATATGCACAGAACTTAGTTTTTTGTTAAAAAATGCAAAATATGCAAAAACAAATTCATGCCATTTTACAGGAAATCTTATGAAACGCAAAGAAAATTGTTCAGAATAGCTTTTAAGGTGTTGACAATAAATATGCATTTGCATTGAAATTGTCGCCCTAGTTATTACTTATTTTCAGTGCAATAAATATGTTAATTATTTATTTATTTATCTATTATACATATAAAAAGTAAATTTGCATAATATGGTGTTGCACAAATATGATGGTATTAACAGTGTTTTAAAAGGTTTTGTGACTGACTGTACACGACCTATGCCTTCACATAGGAAGTAGCAACGTGGTTGTTAATTAAATTCCACAAAAACCACAAGATTATACGGTTATCCGTGGCAGATCAGTCAACCAGTGCTTTCTTTTTGCCGATTCTTTTCTGAATATGTTGCATGAAAAATATGTAAATATGTTACATATTTTACCCTCACTTTATTCAAGTTGTACATACTGCCATTTTTTCCAATTGTGGTAACGAAGGTTTTATTTTGCATGTCATGCTTTTAATTTCGAGAGAATGTTTGATATATAGAAAATATAAAAATTATTATTACAAAAATTAGTATAAATAAATATTTATTTAAATATTGTGACTGTTTTGGTTTTTTAAAACATAATTAGTGATGTCAATGTGTGCTTAAAAATCATTATAGCGTGCGGAAAACCTCTCAAATATCCTTAAAAATACCTAATGAAGTACATTAATGATAAAATGTAATCGTTGTAAGTAAAAGCAGTTTATTTTGTTCGATTGTAGTAAGAGAATATGTAGCACTTTGAGTGATTCTAGGTAACATTTAGAAATGGTACACATATATAGTGTAACATATTTTCTTCTTTTAATGACAAAAATGCGTAGGGATTTTTGTAGGGGAAATTTTTTCAACGTTTAGGTAAAATCGGATTTTTTTTTAGCGTGTGTAGGTATTTTTTCTAGAAATCTGCTGGCAACACTACGTCTGGCAGACAACTAAATTAAATCAGCTATCACACACGAGAACAATTGTGCTGGCATAACAGGGTTTTAACTTTCAGTGTGAAAACACTATCAAATTCAATAAATTTGTACAGCAAAAAAAAAAATTAATTAATAAAGGAAGCTAAGAACAAATTCGTGATAAAAAATGCTTTTCGCAATATGCAATGCATTTTATGTTATGAAACACTAAAAAATAATAGGGAAGATAGTTTAAAAAGGTATTGTAATACCTTCCACAGCACTGTGAATAAAACTAATTTGGAATTTATACACTACATTGTTGAATGGATTGTTAGGATTTTACTTTTTACTTAAGTTTTTATTAAATTGCTTATTATCAAAAAATTTCAAACTACTAACAACCACATCATGTATTTTAAATTACAAAACTTTTCTTCAAGTGCAAGTTTATTTTACTCTCATTTTTCTCACCAATACAAACATATTTCATTTTGCGGGATACTGATTTATAGTCGTTGGTATGATTACACTAATTCTTAATTAATAATTATTTCTTTTGTTTAATTTTATTTTCGCTGCCACAAAACACAAAATCCTAATTCAGAACATACTGTAGCTTCTATATTTTTTATTTATTTAGAAACACAAAAATCAAAGATATTTATTTTATGACAAATTTTATATAATAAAAGTTTTTAATAATACAGAAAAATTATTAAAATTATATGTTTACTTATTTATATTTTTTTGTGTTTTTTATATTCAATAAAATAAGTGTTTAGCTAAAATACGTCACTACATTACCCCCTCTTTTAAAAGAATTTCATTCAAAATGAAAGATACAGACTTCTTTTTCTTTTCTGTAGTTAACGTATTTTCTTCAATAAATGCTGGTTTGAGCCTGTCTATTGTAATATTCTTAACCAGAGAATTCATTCTAAGCTTAAAAAATTTTGAACTTTTTTTTAATACTTCAAAGGGTCCCTCGTATGGATAAGTAAAACCGAACTTGTCGGAATCATTCCTAACAAAAACGTACTTACAACTTTCAAGAACTTTAGGAACATATGTTTTCATTGTGTTCCCGTGATGAGATATAGCACAACGAACATTAGAAAAATATTTTCTAATTTTGTTTAGAAAATCAGAATTATTAAATTCTTGTCCAGAATCCACCACTAATTCGCCAGGCAATCGCAAGCACTGCCCGTATACCATCTCAGCTGCAGATGCTTCAATATCTTCTTTAATTACTGACCGTAAGCCTAACAAAATCAAAGGTAGCTCTTCTGACCAATTAACTGGGTTTCCTCGAGCTAAAATTGATGCTTTCAGTTGTCGATGGAAATGTTCCACCATACCATTTGACTGGGGGTGATAAGCTGTAGTAACAATTTTCTGAATACCCAAAGCTTTCGCAACCTCATTAAATATAAAATAGGTAAATTGTGTACCTTGATCAGTTGTAATTCGCTTAGGAACTACAAACCTTGATACGTATTCTTTTAAAAATTTATGCGCTACATTTTTAACTATAATATTTCTCAAGGGATATGCTTCTGGCCACCGAGTAGTTCTATCAATTATAGTTAATATATATCGAAAACCATTCGATAATGGAAGTGGTCCAAAATTATCAATATGAATGTGTAAATCTTCCTTCAGGTATATTGATCAATTCAGTTTTTGTCTTAATATGTCTATGAACCTTAGCTTTCTGACACTGTAAGCAATTGGAAACCAATTGATTTATGTTCGTATTCATTGACGGCCAAAAATAACGTGATGTGATAAGTTTTCTAGAAGCTCTTGAATCAGGATGTGAAATGTTATGCAACTTATTAAACACAGTCTTCCTTAAACTCTCTGGAATATATGGTCTCATTTTATCTCTAGAGTGTTTGCACCAAATAAAAACATTTTGTGTTGGCATATATACTCTCTTTAATTTATATATGCTATCCTCACTACTAGTCAGTTTTTGCAAAACTAAATCTTGTTCCTGTTATTTTGATAACTGGTCGTTTCCAATTGAATCTATTTCAGGAATTCTCGAAAGAGCGTCCGCTACTATATTGTCACCTCCTTTTATATAACGTATGTCACTTGTAAATTGAGCAATATATTCTAAATGACGTGTTTTCCGTGGGCTACGTTTAATCTGTGAATTGATAATTTGTGTTAATGGTTTATGATCCGTGTATACAGAAAAAGATCTTCCCTCCAATATGTGCTTGAAGTGTTTTATATTTAAATAAATTGCTAATAATTCTCTATCAAACGAACTGTATTTTATTTCAGGTACTGAAAGTTTTTTTGAGTAGAATGCTAGTGGTTCTACTATATTACCGATTTCTTGTTGTAAAATTCCTCCTATTGCCATATTTGAATCATCCACTACCAATGATAGGGTTGCATTTTTATTAAAATGATTGAGCATTACTTTCTTTGAAAAACTTTTTTTAATATTCTCAAAAGATACTTCTGCCTCTTCAAACCAACTCAGCGTTTTAATTTTATTTCTTGTAGCCTCATTCAGCATTTTGTGAATTGGACTTAACATTTCGGCAACTTTAGGTATGTACCTGTGGTAAAAGTTAATCACTCCTACAAATTTCTGTAACTGTTTACAGATTTTGGTTTATCGTATTCCTGAATTGTCTTGATCTTTATACTGGACGGTTTAATTCCATCAACAGAGATATTGTATCCCAAAAAATCTATGTCTGTTGCCCCAAATACACATTTGGAAATCTTTATATTTAAACCATATTTAGATAACCTCTCAAAAACTAAATTTAAATGCTCGCAGTGTTGATCATCATCCCTGCTCGCTATAAGCACGTCATCTAAATACACGAAAACAAAGTCTTGACCGGACAAAACTTCATTTATAACGCGTTGAAATGTTTGTGCTGCATTTCGAAGACCAAATGGCATTCTTACAAATTCAAATAGTCCAAACGTTGTTGTTATAGCAGTCTTTGGTATATCAGATTCTGCAACTGGAATCTGATGATACGCTCGGACTAAATCTAGTTTGGAAAAGATATGTTTATCACTTAAATCTATATGTATGTCCTGAATGTGTGGTAAAGGATACCTATCGGGAATAGTTATGTTATTTAGTCTACGATAATCTCCACATGGACGCCAATCATTTGGTTCTTTTTTGGCTACAAGATGTAATGGAGAACCTACATTTGAACTAGATGGTCGGCAAATTCCAAATTTAACTAAAACTTCAAACTCATCTTTTGCAATCTTGTATTTAACATTATCAAGACGTATAGGTTTCGAAAACGGGAGTGGACCACTAGTATCAATTTTGTGTACAGTAGAATGTTTAACTATCGTATTTTTATAATCTGGAGTAGTTGTAATAGATGGGTATTTTTTTAAAATTAAAGTATACTTGTTGTCTACTAGAAAAAGCTTCGGAAGAGATATTTTGGTATAACACTCAATTGCATCTACTGATATATTTGAAAGCGGATCAATTAATTTCTTGTTTTTAAGATCAATCAAAAGACCAAATTTTGTCAAAAAATCTGCTCCTATTATAGGTCTAGTAATATTGGCAATACTAAATACAAATGCAAAATCTCTTCTTAGACCCAAATCAATATCTGTCAAACTACTCAACGTACGAAAAAATTAAAAGTAGAATAGTTTTTGTACTTTGCGTTGACGGACACGTACTGAATGTAACAGCCCTCATAAGAAACCATGTATTTCAACTTAGCTGTGAGTTGAAAAAGGCGAAGTTTAACATATGACGGATTCATTGAGCTAAATAGTAATTTTTCTAGCTTCCAGTCTAATTTTTCATTTATTATTATTATTTATAATAATAATAATTCTAATTCTTCAAACCATTCTAAAAAAACAAACATATTTTCCTTCAAAAAATTTCGAAGCATAAACAAACGATTTTTAATATAAAAACAAGACATTGAGTAGTGTGAATAAAAAAATATGTACACACTCGTATGTATTTGCTTTTTAGTTAAAAATTTGTTTTAAAGACAAAATTCATATACATAGACACATACATATGTACCTATTTGGAGTTTTAAAAACAATTATTAAGTATAATTTTTTTATTCACACTACCCATTAAGCTTAATAAAATTAGAGAATATTTTATTTATAAAAATAATAAAATTGTTTGAAGACTTTTGATTGTTTGTTGGATTTTTTTACAAAGAACAATGGTTCATTTTCATAAAGTGCAAATTAACTTTTTTCATCCGCGCATTTCTCCATGTCGTCACACAACAAATAGAACAAAGCAAATGACTTTATTTCGTCAATCAGATTTGGAGACGTTCAAATAATCAGCCGTCAAATAACTATATCAAAATTTTTGATTCTCATCAATCAGTGCCGACAAGTAGATTGTTAATGGCGGTCTGAGTCCTGTTTTGGGAATTCAAAACCGGGGAAAACAAAAATGGTGGCAACCCTGTTAAAGATGGGGGATTTTCATGGTGATATATTCTTGGCTATGTGTGTTTTTGCGTGATTTTGATTCCTTCTTTATATGTATGCATGTATATACATGTATGTACATGTGTGTACAGCTTTTGTTGTTATTGTAGAGAAATGTTGTAATTACAGTGGGTGGGATGCATGTGGGAGTGTTTATATATGTGTATGTATATGTAAGTGTGCATATGTGTGTTTTTGTATTACTTATTCGTTTACCGGTGTCCACTACTTTTCTAACAAGGAATCGGTGTCTATGTAGGGATCGCTTTTTGATATGTATGTATATTGTGGTTTGCTGCTTTGAGTTGATATTGCTATGCTTATGTAGGTTTATTATACGTATGCATTTATGTTTGGGATCTCTGAGGAAATAATCTAATAGCTGCAGGTAGTGACAACCCTGAAAGGTGTTTGGAATGGAGGTGGATAGGGAATATATTTGGTAATGTATATATTTGTAATATAATATATAATATATAAATTATAATATATAATATAATTAATATATGTTGTTGTAGTAATGTATGTGGTCGTATCTATTTTGCTTTGAAGAATATCATTGCTTATGTGAATTACATCTATACTTCTCAAGGTTGGCAAACGGTATCGTAAGAATACCGATACCGATTCAAATACCGTTAAAATTAGGTACCGGTATCAATGCCGATGCCGAAACTCATTTCGGTTAGAAAATACCGGTATCGACAATACCGTTTACGTCTATACCGGTACGTACCGGTATACCGATTTCCGTGAAAAAATTACAAAACTTAATTTAAATTAACTTTTTTTGAAATTAATTACAGAAACAAAATTTCCCCCTTTAGACGTTCTTATTCAGCTCTATTCTTACTACTTTTTATCGACAACAAAGTGTAAGCACGCCATAATCTAATACATATGTTTAAACTAGAGGTTTTCTTTTCCCGGACTTTTTCATTTCCCGGGAAAGCGCGAACGACTTTTCGGCTTCCCGGGAAATTTCCGCCCATTGCAAAACAATACAAAATATTTTTAATTTAATTATTTAAACAAAAATATATATATATATATATATATATATATATATAATTCATGAGATCGATTAAATAAAACGTTTTATAAGCACATTAGTAAAAAAATAATACCATTTGAGTTCTTTGAATAATAGTAAATTACTATATACCAATATTATATTTAAATGCCAAAAAAATTATTTATTTATTTATTGATACATATTATACAAAGTAAATTTGCATAATATGGTGTTGAACAACCATGTGAGGAGTAACTAGACCATTTTTCCAGGATGTGATTAACAGTATGTGCCTTCACATAGGAAGTGGCAACGTGGTTGTTAAAGAAAAACCGCAATATTATACGGAAGAAAAACTCTCGAAGGCCAAACTATACATACAAGCCTGACCGCACTTAAAAAAATATATTATTAAATAAATATTACAAAATATTTCTTTGAAAACAGAACTTTAGTACAGAACAATAATGTAACGAATGTCAATTTTTGATATTCGCGAACACGAATATTTGAAACGATATTCACGAATACGAATACGAGTATTTAATGTGAAATTTATAGATAATAAATTAGGGTTCTATTTACGCCTGCAATATGAAATGTTAAAAAATTGTTATGAAAAAGAACTTCATACTCCTCTTGGCGCACTTTAAAGTTAATAAAAACTACACAAAAATTTCAATGATCGTCAGTAAATAATATTTCAAAAAGAGCAAAATTGTCTATAAAAAATTTAATGGATTCGTACAAACTAATATTTTTATCCATTTATTTAAATTTGGTTTAGGATTTATGCATTTATTTATTTAATTTATTTAATTTTTTGGAAAAATATTTGTATTCACCTGAATTTGACGTATACGAATGCGAATACGAATATATAAAAATGGCCGAATATTCGGCAATTCGAATACGAATATTCGGCAATTCGAATACGAATATTTGTGCATCACTAGTACAGAATAACCATTAATAGAATCGTTCTTTTACCAAAGAGAATCTGAAATTATTTTGTGATTTTTCTTTTATTTACTTGCACATTTCTGTTTTTACTTTTATGAATTGTAGAATTAAATTTTGAACGTCGCGTTCTGCTTATGGCAAATAAAGGCCTCTTAGTCCCAGAGCACATGTGTGCCAGATGTAAATTCGGCCTTAATTGTTGTAAAGTTTTAGCTATTGTGCTAGTGCCATGGCATTATTATTGCGCCATCGCATTCATAAAATGAATAACGACTGTTTACTAAAGACTTTATGTAAAATTACTTACTTTTAACTTAATAAAAAGACGTTTTTGCTATATACACTGTATGAATTAATAAACTTCACCGTAATAGCGGTATACCGGTATTTTAAACTCGATAACGGTATGTACCGGTAATACCGATACCGAAATAAAAAAATTACCGTTACCGTTACCGATACCGAAATTTTTTAAGTAATTGTACCGGTATCAATACCGATACCGTTATTTGTTTCGGTTTCCAACCTTGATACTTCTTCATACATATTTACATATGCCTGTATACTAGTAACCCGCAACCCATAGCACAATTGTGCGGATGAAAATCACATACATGCTTATGCTCTTTCATTTAGTCGTCACTGAGCAAGCGACGAATTAAGTTGCGCACGGACGCATTAATTTTTTCCTGGTTTTTTGTTTAGTTTTTTTGAGCACACGGAACGAAATTAAAGTTCAAATTTAATAAATTTCTACAGACAAAAAATTGACAAGATAATTATGGAAGCTGGGAAATATTTCGTGATTAAAAATGCTTTTGGCAATATGGTATATATATGTGTGTGTATATATGTAAGTGTGTATGTGTGTGTTTGTGAGTGTGTGTGTATGTGTGTGTTTATGTATATGAATATCAACACATTTCCTAATACCATCAGATAAATTAGATTTGATGACTACTACGCGATTCTCATATAAAGTATATAAGTAGAAGAAATAATGTAGATTGTCATCAGTCTGCTCTGATATCTCAACAAGTCATAACCTATTTTCCCAACCAAAATTTCTAAAGTGTTTGAAATCCAAAAACTATAAAAGTGCTGGAACAAATAACCCTTTGTTAAAAAAGGTTATAGTGCATAAAAATAATTAAATAAATTGTTTATAACTAATATAAATTGTTTATGAATAAAATAATTAAATATATTGTTTATATTTAAAATAAATTGTTTATAAATAAAATAATTAAATAAATTGTTTATTAATAAAATAATTAAATTAATGAATAAACAAATAAATAATTAAATAAAATGAATACTACAAGTTGTATCATCTGCAATAAAGTCTTTATAACTCAAAAAAAATTAAATTATCATACTGAAACGCACTTCTATGCTAACCAATCGAGGGATATGCTTGGAACTAGTAAGCTAAATCTTCAAAACAAATATTGTGAGGATTGTGATGAGCTGATCCCATCAAATGGTTATATGGCTCATGTCAGAACCACAAAACATAAAAACATTTGTCACCAAGAACGGATTGGAGATTTTCTCACTAAAAGAGCAAGCAACTTCAATGGAAGGATCGAGACATATATTTTGTATTGTTTCCGGAGGAGTTTCTGAAATCTGCCAAGAGCTCCATAGTACAACAACTAAATGAACGTAGTAGAATACATACTACATTTAAATTTAATATGGAGATGGTGAATTATGAGATGAATGTTTCCCAACTTGTTCATATTTCGAAAATGATGTTGGTAACTTTGTCTGATGACATAGAGGATATGTACAAGAGACAAGCCGAGGAGCTAAGAGCCAAAATGGAAGAATTTCAAGAGAGGGATAGCGGATGGAGCTTGATTTCAATAAATTCCCTTGAAGTTAATATAAATAAGGCGTCCATAATAAGAGGATCGAACTTTATCGCTCTCCCAAAAAATATTGCAACAAAACATGCATGCACAAATATAGAGAACTCTGATGTTTATTGCTTTAAATGGTGTCTCATTGCGGCTTTGAATGAAAACAATGGTCTGAGTCCTAAACAACGAAAAAACTGTAGAAATTACAATATAGTAAACATTTCTGATGAGAATATTAAATTAGGTAAAATTGTGTTACATTTTGAAGGCCTAGCGTTTTCACTCCCATTGAAGCATATAAAACAATTCGAGAATCAAAATGATGTGAGCACCAGTGTATTTGGTCATAATGGGACATCTCTTATAGGACCATACTACATAACAAAAGGAGAAAAACATGTCTTAATCTGTTATTGCTCCAGTCCAATGAAAACTTTTACTATGTACTCATCAAGGATATATCAAAGTAAGTTTCATTTGTGCATTTATGCAAAATGTGTTTTAATCTCTATTTAAATAGTTACTTCTTATTGTTATATTTATTTATATCGTATTGGTATTTTCTATATTTTGTTCAGACTCCTTCGTTCCAGCATAACATCGCATGATCATAAGATCCTAATATGCAACACCTGCCTATATCATACCAAAGAATATAAATTTTATAGAATGCGCATTTGAGCTAAAAAATTTAAAAATTGTATCTTACGCTTTAGATGCGGGGGGAAAGTATAAAGCGCAAGCAAACACACACACCAGCGTTGCCGTTGTGCGACTTAAGTCGCATTTTGCTACTTTTTCAACAGCAAAACATGCTGCCAATTGCAAAAAAAAAACTATGTAAAAATATCCGAGTTCTACCACAAAAAATACAGATTTTCGGGGGAAAGTTGGTGTTGCTGAAATAAAGCTTGTTTTAAGGATGATAAGTTTCCAAATTCAGCAGTTGTAAAGTTAGTGAATTACACCTTATTTCTTCATCTTTATAAAATATAATTTACATAGTATTTAAGAACTATACATAATACCTTGAAAGAATAGTATAACTATATTATCCTCTTCAGAATCGAATTTTAAAATTTTCTACATAACTTTAAATGGTTTTTCTCAAAGTAAATTTTTTGAGTTATGCTGGTTTTTAAGTAAATAAGTGAGATGAACCATGTCCAATATATGTATTTATGTTTTTACAGTCCCTAATTTTTTTTAAAAATCGTAAGTAATTGGGTAAATTACGATATCGAACGAAATATGCATGTAATTTCGATTGGAATTTCATTCGATATGAAATTGGTTGTAGTTTTTGCAAAGAGAGAGATAAAATTGTTTTTGTCGTTCATAGGCGTTAGAAATACTTGTAGAAATAAATATGTATATCGCAGATTTCCTCTTGCACGACGGATTTCGTTTGACGGTGGTGTTGTGTTAATTTTCATATGAACAAATGCGTTTAATTTTCTATGATGAAAGTTCGCACAAAAAATCGTTGTTCGTCCCAGTTGTGCTCCCAGTTTGATTCGTGAGTTTCAGTGCAAAGTAAAGGGTGTCCCAACAAGAACGCAAGATTTAAATTTCGCGCCATTTGAAGTGTCATTGTTTGACATTTGAACAATTGTTATTGTTTGCTAGTAGAAGGTACGAGGTTAGTAAAAATGGAGCGCTACACGAATGAACAACGCATTCTCATTGTGAAATTGTTTTACCAAAATGGTGAAAGTCTTGCAGCTACAGTTCGCAAATTTGCGATCAATTTGGGGTCACAATAATGCTCCAAAAGAGTCAACTGTAAAGAGATTAATGGATAAATTTGCCGAAACTGGGTCTGTTAGTGATGTAAAGACAACAACGCGCCTTCAACCAGGTCGATCGACCGAAAATGTCGCAGCTGTAAGTGATGATGTCGCTCAAGCGCAGGTCAAGCGCAAACAGTCAATGGTGTTCGGTATCGTGAAATGATAACCAGTTTTTTCATGCCTAGAATTGAAGAAATGAATGGGGAGGACATGTGTTTTCAACAAGACGGCGCTACATGTCATACAGCCAGAGAAACAATTCAATTGCTACATCAGTCATTTGCCGGTCGTCTTATTTCGCGTTTTGGAGACCAGAATTGCCCGCCTAGATCGTGCGTTTTAACACGATTAGACTTTTTTCTTTGGGTTTTTTTGAAGTCGATGGTTTTCGCGAATAAGCCGACAACGACTCAAGCCTTAAAAGAGGAAATTGGACGCTGCATTTATGAAATAAAGCAGCATTTATGCAAAACGGCCATTGGAAATTTCATTAAAAGATCGCGTGTGTGCCAGCAAAGCCCCGGCGGCCATCTGCCTGATTTGTTGTTCCACACATAACCTAATTTTGTCTACTTTACTACATTATAAAGTTTCACGATTTTTTTTTTAAATATCTGTGTTTTATTTAAAATTTAAATCTTGCGTTCTTGTTGGGACACCCTATATGTATGTATGTACGAGTATGTGTATGTGATGCAAGAGGAATAAAGATGCTGCAACAATTCCCCTTTAATTGTCTTTTCTTTTCATAATTATTACAACCTCCAATTCCAAGAATTACGATTATACTACAAAATTATTTCCCAAATGTTAGAAAATATAATTTTTTGCGGATTTTATTTTTTTGCTGAATCAAATTTTACACTAATATATAAAAAATTTAATACACACAAAATTTATTTTCATGATTCACGAATTTCTTTTGTAATACATATAAACATTGTTTTTCGTAAATTTACGAAAAAAATTTTTAAAAATACTAAATTTTCTTATTTGCAGACAAAAATTATATCGTAAAATAAACAAATATCATTTCTACTATTTAAGAAGTATTTCGCACCGTAAAAACAACGAATATTTTCGTAAAATGAACCACAATTTTCGTTTATTTTACATATGAAATATTTTGAGTGTAGTTAATTAATAAATTATTTGAATTATTTTTCCTTTTTTCATCTATAAATGAAGTTCTCGTGGTACCTTCATAGCGAACAGTCGATTAGCGGAATTTTGCTTACATACTCACCATACAAACAAAAAATTATACAAAAAATATTCGTAGCACATATTATTCGTAATAGGTACATACTGACTTTAATAAATAAGCTTTATGCTTTACTAATATTTTTTACATAGTACAAATAACAGAAACAAAAAAAAAACGCAAAAAAACATAAACAAAGTGACATTGAGGAATACTCTGTATGAGTACCTCAAAAACAAACAAACAATCATAAATAACAAAAACAAAAAAAGACCGCAAACAAAAAAAAACACAAACGAAGTACCCTTGAGTGCCTCAAATACAAAGAATTTTGAATTGAGTTCTAACGGCAGAAATGCTTATTTTACTGTGAGTTCTGAAACTCTTAATGAAAACAATATAAATAATAAACCTGATGAAAGTCTTTTTTTAACGGCAGAGCCAATTTTTCGTTAGCGATCAATTTTGCTCTGTCCAATGTCAAATAGTGTGATTCATTAACATTACAGTTGCCTAGTACTTCTTCATATAAGCCAGTAATATCATCCCCTTCTGGCTCGTGTTCATCACTTAACAAAGTTGTCACTACCGATAACAGCGGCTCGAAACTCAAGGTACAACTCGGAATGGACAGATATATACCCGTGGTAAGGCGTGGGCGAAGCCCGGGTTCTTCGAAAATTTCATCCGCTCCAAAAATGTCTAGGGATAACAGCGCAGCCTCAACTAATCGCCAAAACCGCTTTAAAATTTTGCAAGATGACAACGACAAACCCGAGGTATCTTCGAATAAAACATCTAAGCCACCACCAATCTATTTGAGAGAAAAAATGCAAATGCTCTTATTAAAAAATTAATTTCGGTCATTAGTGAGAATAAATTTCACATTGTTCCAATAAAACGTGGCAACATCGATGAAACGAAAATTTAAATTTATGACGAAAAAGATTTCCGCAAAATGGTTTCTGAATTTGAAAAAAATAAAACAAGTTTCTACACATACCAGCTTAAGAGTGCTAAGGACCTGCAGATCGTATTGAAGGGCGCAGATTCTTACGTTGTTCCCGAAGAAGTAAAATGTGCACTTATCGACCAAGGATTTAAGGCAAAAAATTTTACCAACATTATTAACAGAGAAAAGGTCACCCAACGCCTATTTCAGGTTGAACTGGAGCCGAATGACATACAATTGAAAAAATTAAACCCATCTAATTTATAGCGTAAACTATCTCTTACACCGAAAAATCACAGTTGAAGAGCCACATAAGCGTTCAGGTCCCGTACAGTGCCATAATTGCCAAGAATATGGCCATACAAAAATTTACTGCAATTTACCTACTGTTTGTGTTGTGTGCGGCGAATTACACGGCACTGCTAGTTGTACTAAACCAAAAGATCAATCAGAAAAAAATTTAGTAATTGTGGAGGTAATCACACCGCTAACTATAGAGGGTGCCCTGCATATTCTTTCGTTAAATAGGCTATGGGTCAAAAACCTAAATTAACTCCAGCTCAAATGAGCCAACCAGTTACTTCACGTGTATCGTCTGCTGATGCTGCTAAGACTAGTTCTATTCCCACACAAAATGTTCCACCGCCAAATAATTCAACGAATTCAAACTCAAGCTTTAACTTTAGTTGCTAACTATAAACAACTTTACTACAAATATGACAAGTATGATGCAAGAAATGCTACGAATGCAGAATTCACTGCTTCAAGCATTAGTTAGTAAACCATGAACACGTTAAAAATATGTTTCTGGAACGCAAACGGCATTGGCAACATAAAAATGAACTTGAGCACTTCCTTACGGAAAAAATTATTGACATAATGTTAGTCTCTGAGACTCATTTGACTTCGAGAAGCTTTTTCAAAATTAATGGCTACACTATATATGACACAAAGGACCGTAGAGGGAGAGCATGCGGTGGATATGCAATTCTAATTAAGTCAAGACTCAAGCACTATATCTTTGACAACGTTAGTGAAGAATATATACGAATATTTTTGTTGAAAATTTTTGTTCGAATTTCGTGATATCATAAATGTATTCACCTCCCAGATTTTCAGTTACCGAAGATCAGTATGAAAAGTTCTACAAATCGCTTGGATCTTGTTTTGTGGCAGCTGGAGACTACAATGCAAAACATACGTTCTGGGGTTCGCACCTTGCAACACCTAGATGTCGAGCTTTGTTTAATACAATTTCAAAAATGGGATTGGATGTTATTTTGAGTGGGAAGCCCACTTACTGGCCTACTGACGTACGAAAAATTCCGCATGTTATAGATTTTGGCATCATGAATAATATTTCTAGGGATTTAATTCATGTTAAAGCTTTTCTAGATCTCTCCTCCGATCACTCTCCGACTATCGTTTCAATCTGTAACCCATTAAGAAGTGACTTAATTCAACCAACTATGAAGATGATCAATCATGTTAATTGGCTGGGATTCAAAAAATGTCTTAGTAGTCTAAGAACACCCAATGATATTGAGTCTAGCATTGCCTATATTAATGAAAATATTAAACAGGCTGCTGAGCATGCCACTACCTCCCATCCGCAGACTGGGTTTAATAAAATTTATTCTAGGGATATTGAACGTCTCGTGTATGAAAAAAGAAGATCTAGAAGGGAATGGCAACAGCACAGATCACCCCAAAATAAAATCAGATTTAAAGAGTGCACTAAACGACTCCAAGAGTTGCTTGCATCTATAAAAACTGCATCTCTTAAAAGTTATCTAGAAGGTCTTGATCTCCCACAAGCATCAAATTACTCTTTGTGGTGCGCTACTTGAAAGCTTAAAATACCCGTTGAGTTTAAGCCACCTCTACGCACATCTACCGGAAGTTGGGCAAGAAGCGATACGGAAAAATGTAAATTATTTGCAGAGCACTTAAAATCCGTATTTACGCCAAACACATGTACTGGTTTTTCTGATTTGCCGAGTGTAGTTGCTCTACCCCCTCGACCCTTAAAGTTAAAGATGCGTTATGTACAAAAAGTAATTGCTGAACTCAAACAAAAGAAAGCTCCAGGTATTGATCCAATTAGTAACAAGGTGCTGATGAACTTGCCGCATATTGCAATAAGAATCCTGCTGTTTATTTTCAATGCCATATTACGACTGGAGTATTATCCATACTGCTGGAAGCTTGCCAAGGTCAAAATGATTCCAAAGCCGGACAAAGATCTTACCAAAGCAGAGTGATAGGCCAATAAGTTTGATGTCAACTATGTCAAAACTCTTCGAAAATCTGCTCATGACATATCCCCTTGTCTAACAGATAATATGTCCATAACCGGACCATCAATTTGGTTTTAGAAGTCAGCATAGCACCATTGAACAAACGCATAGATTGGTTCAATTTATAAGGAAAACATTCGAAGAAAAGAAGTATTGTTTTGCCCTGTTTATTGATGTTTCTCAGGCATTCGATAAAGTTTGGCATGGTGGCCTAGTTTGAAAATGGAAGACATATGTATCTACCAAATAACATTCTAAAACTTACGGAAAGTTATATTTTAGGCAAGTTCTCTGTTATGGAAGGAGAATTTATGAGTACGTCCGAAACTATCTCATCCGGTGTACCTCAAGGTAGTATACTGGTGCCAGTTTTGTATTTGATTAATACTTGTGATATGCCTGTGAGCAGTAATATTCATACTTCTACATTTGCCGATGATACAGCCTGCTTTAGTGTGCACGAAAACCCTCATGAGGCATTTCGATATCTTCAGGAACATATAACACAGCTTGAGCTATGGTTAAACTTATGGAGAATAAAAGTAAATGAACAGAAGTGCGTACATATAACCTTTACCCTACGAAAAGATACTTGTTCCCCCATTAGAATCAACAGTCAAGTTGTTCCTCAACATTCACATGTGAAATACCTTGGAATACACCTTGATCGTCGGCTTACATGGAAACACCATATTGACTCAAAGATAAAACAAATGCAACTTAAAATAACTCAGATACATTAGCTGATTGGTAGAAATTCAACTCTCAGTCTAGATTGCAAACTTTTAATATACAAGTCGATTTTGAAACCAATATGGTGTTACGGAATTCAACTATGTGGCACTGCTTCAGTTTCCAATATCGAGAAAATCCAACGAAAGCAAAACAAAATTTTACGATTAATAACATCGGCTCCATGGTATATAAAAATTCAAATATACATCGTGATTTATATATGCCACTAGTGACTGAAGAAATTGCAAAATACGCAGGCAAATATATAACAAAACTCGAGTCACATCCTAATCCGCTTGCTCGTAATATTTTGAACTTTACTGGACACATCCGCCTTAAAAAGAGGGACACAAGGGCTCTCATACTTAACACTCAAGATGGGACTACTTGATAATATATTTATTTTTCCTTTTTGATTATCACTACTTATGTATTATTTAAAACAATCACTAAGTTTATGTCCGACTCTGGTCGGCCCTAATAATTTTTTTTTATAGATTTAAGATTTGAATACTTATTGTTAATTCACATATGAAGATACAATAAATAAATACATGTAGTGAAAAAAAAATTTTTTAAATGAAAAATTATAATAAAAAGAAAATGAACTAACTTCAGTTTTTCCATCTATATTTCACTTTACTTTTTTGGATGCTGATCATATATATACATACATGTATACTTTAAGGCCCCAATTTTGGCTTCCAAATTTACTTCATTTGAACCTTTTTTAACTTATAAATATTTTATAAAAACTTACTTACTAACTTATAAAAATTTATAAAAATGTTTGTTAAGATTAAAGGTGAAAGTAAGTTAAAATACATATTTTCTTAATTGTGATACTCCGAGAAATAATTTGCATTTGGAATCAGGGATTTGGGTGTCTCTTACATGGATTCCATGACTAACTTTAAGGAAACTAGGCTCCCTAGTAGAGACGAGTTCTTCAATATTCTAACCAATGAAGAATGTGAAGTAGTCGAGTATGAACATGCTCAAAAAATATGGAGGGTGTTTAACTGTAAAACCCTCCTTGACTATAGTTCTTCTTCTAGCCGATGTGTTTGAAAATTTTAGAAAATTGTGTAGAGATATATATGATTTAGACCCCTGCCACTATTATACAGCACCAGGATTATCTTGGGATGCAATGTTGAAAACCGCAGAACCAGTGAAACTTCCTAATACATACATATGTACATACATACATACAGGCAAAGTTAAATATACAAATAAACATGAAGCAAAATTACAACGACGTCAATCCAAAATTATTTTAAATATGGATGCATTTAATTTTTAAGATTTGGTGATTTACGCAAGGTTTAAAAAACGTCTTTTAAGCTAATATTCTATTATGAATACAATTTAGCGAATTTTTTCTCAAACAACATTTGAAATGCTGTTTAAATTTTTTATAAGCCATGATATTTATTAAATTAAACGATTTTCGTTATAAAAAAATATACTGCTCATAAAAGATTGACTTTAGTTATTTCATCTGACCTGAATCTTCATTCCTATAAATGTTATAAATGGCCAGCTAGTTGTATACTGATAACCTGATCTGAAAACCAGACCAGCTACCTGAAAACCACACCAGCTACCTGAAAACCAGACCAGGTCCTGATAAGCTGATCTGAAAACCAGACCAGGTCCTGATAAGCTGATCTGAAAACCAGATCAGCTCCTGATAACCTGATCTGATAAGCTGATCTGATAGCTGATATCTGTTCTGCTATTTGCTGTTGGCAGACGTGGATGAGATGGCGTTAAAGCAGTTGGTGTCGATAATAAAATATCTAATGAAATATAATGGAATTTCATAATATTGTGAAACTCAATTCCTCTTTTGTAGAACCTTTCAAAGGTAACAAAACTGTGCATTTTCAAGCGATATCAAAAGAAAAAACAAGAATTTGCAAATAAGCAAAAAGAAAAATTTTTCGATCTAGCGAAGTAAAGCCAATAGAAAAACAAAATATAAAAATGTGGACATTTGTAGTTAAAATATCTATTAAGTAAATTTAAGTTGAAATAAAAAATATTATTATTTTTTCAATATTTTATTTAATTTTTTCTTAAAAATCTTAGTACCAATACAAATTTAACTCTATGAATAAATAAAAATATAAAGATATAAAAAGAAAAATAATCATTAATCTAATATTTGATTTTTATTTACAGATAATTTAGGTATAGTTTAAAAGAACAAAGCTCTAAAGCATTCAATTTTTACATACATTTGTGTGAATAAAATACTAATATTAATAGATAAATTCATAAACAAATATATAGGCAATAAATAAATTAATTAAGAAATAAACTAATAAATAAATAAATAAAGAAATAAATTAATTAATAAATTAATAAACCAATAAATAATAAATACATAAATTATTTAATAAACAAATATAATTATTAAATAAATTAATAAATAATTAAAGAAATACATTAATAAATAGATACAATTAGTACAAAATTAAATTTTCGTTGACATCTTACATGCAATTTAGTAAGAATCATTCTATTCTAAATTATTTGCTTCATTATTTCGGTCTATGTAATGTCCCCAAGCGCGCGTTTTTATTTTATCTTTCATTACATTTCTTTTATCATCAGAAAAGCTAAGTGCTATTTTATGTAGTTTTTGGGTATATAGTTGATGTGTTTTAGATCTAAACAAAAACATTTCATCCGAGATAATTTTGGATTCGAATAAGCAACTCTTGTAATCATTAATGGACAACTTTTTAATTATAGACTTTTTGACCCCTTTTGATTTTTTAACAGCTTCCGAGCGAAGAGTCGACAGAGAATACATTTTTGCTCTTAAACCAACCAACTCTGTCATTATATCCCCATTGTTTTCATCTTTTATCATTCGCAAAACCTTCTTATTGAGTAGCGGCAACCGAAATTGATTACCTATAGGATATTCTGACGTATCAAAATTCAAAATAATGTCATCACGATTGTCATCGTAAAAATCATCAGTTTTAATTGAATAAATAATTCAGTCAGTATCCATATAGTTGAGAGAAATTTTGTCTCCAAAAATTTAGGCTTCATGAAGACATAATGGAAGTCATACATTCTTCAGTTGGATAACTCCAGTACTGTGAAACCAACATATATGGGTTTATCATATGTTGGTTCCATTTTTTCTAACTCTACCGCATACATATCATCAGAAAATTTTGTCAACTGCTTAAAATTTGGTTTCGCAATCAATGCTCTGAGACCTTAATGATTCCTGTTTTTTGTTTCCCAAGATGAAGTAATTCTAATGTGCCTACGTTTTCCATTGTCTTCCCGTAAACAGCATTGTTTAAAAGTTTAAAAAAATCTTTTTCAAAATTATTTTTAGCTTTTGTCCTATAAAATGTGTTTAAGTCAATTTATTTTTTAAGCCAATGGGATTGCTTAAATCTGAGTATTCCATGGATTTGTTTTAAGATGAGGCCATTTGAAATTGCTTGTTTTAAAACTCTATAGTGCATGGTGTAATTTGGTTTTGAGTGTAAGTCTGAAACTGATTTTTTGATTTGAAATCCCCCACGCTCTTATTTTGAGGACAAAATGGTAAATCATTATGTAGATCATGTACTGAATCGGGATAATCTATATCCACTTCCAAAATGTACCCATACTCTGCAGTATCAGAAATTTTTTTAACATCAAAATCAGTATCACATACCCACTCAAATTCACCGCAAGTAAGATATTCCGACATCGCCCAAACATACAAATTGTTAGCATCTAAAAATACGAGAAATTCTGATGGTTTTGATGCATCAGAACCTTCCTAGTATTTCTTATTCTCTTTCGAATATCTTTGCGAGCATTGAACTAGTCCACCTCTTATTCCGTTTTGCATAAAAATATACGTTTCGGAATCAGTGAACTGTTTCAGTGAAACTTCTGTGGTTTTCAACATTGCATCCCAAGATAATTCTGGTGCTGTATAATAGTGGCAGGGGTCCAAATCATATATATCTCTACAAATTTTTCTAAAATTTTCAAACACATCGGCTAGAAGAAGAACATCTGTCTTTAAGTAGAGCTCAGTATAGTCAAAGAGGGTTTTACAGTTAAACACCCTCCGTATTTTTTGAGCATGTTTATACTCGACAACATCACATTTTTCATTCGTTAGAATATTGAAGAACTCGTCTCTACTAGGTAGCTTAGTTTCCTTAAACTTAGTCATGGAATCCATGTAAGAGTACGGAAATATACCCTTTCTTCTCATCAGGTTGAAATGAGCTTCATCAAAGAAATATGATCGAACAGTATTAAAATCATTGCTATCAAGATTTTTCGCTAACGTATCTAAGCTGGAAGCCATAAATCTAAACGAGTCTATAAATATTATTTTGAATATATATTTTTCATCTAATCTGATGAAAATTGAAAGAGAAATATAACGCACTGTGTTCTGGGGAATCACTTTTATTGTGGAATATTTTATAGTAGAAAGTTCTTCGAAAAATAGGTGTATATCATACGCAGAAAGATTATGCAGGATAACAGGTATAAACTGATGTGTTTTATAATTCAAATTACATTCGCTATGAGCTGCCCCACAATAATTGCCCGTAAGATGACAATGATCTCTAACTTTATCGTTATTTAATATTTTCTTACATACATGGCAATTTTTCGCATTATTACATTGAGCTATTTCTATTGGGGTTATGAAAATTTTCTTAATTTTAAGAAAATACCTTATATAAATATCTGTACAATCTTCAACAATTTTTTTGATAAATACATTTGCCGAATCTTCACCAAAATAATTCCTATATAAATTATTTTCTCTCTTAAAACTACAATTAATAAAATAGCCGAATGCACACGCATGGTGTTTCTGTACATTTGTAGTGCTTTTACTTACAGGATCATCAACTTTTTCCAAAATAGACTCAAAGTTTGGGTAGATTACAAATGGTACATCTAACTGTTTGTAGTACTTCTTAAACTTGATAATAGATCCATCTCCTCACATTCTGATGATTTTTTGCCCGCAAACGTTTTTATTATGATTATACATATAATAATCATGTGTATGATATAGGCAGATGTTGCATATTAGGATCTTATGATCATGCGATGTTATGCTGAAACGAAGGAGTCTGAAGAAAATATAGAAAGTACCAATACGATATAAATAAATATAACAATCAGAGGTAACTGTTTAAATAGAGATGAAAACATATTTTGCATGAATGCACAAATGAAACTTACTTTGATATATCCTTGATGAGTACATAGTGGAAGTTTTCATTGGACTGGAGCAATAACAGATTAAGATGAACATGTTTTTCTCCTTTTGTTATGTAGTATGGTCCTATAAGTGATGTTCCATTATGACCAAATACATTAATGCTCACATCATTTTGATTCTCGAGTTGTTTTATCTGCTTCAATGGGAGTGGAAATGCTAGCCTCCAAAATGTAACACAATTTTCCCTAATTTAATATTCTCATCAGAAATGTTTGCTATATTGTAATTTCTACAGTTTTTTCGTTACATTCATGCATGTTAGCATGCATGTTTTGCTGCAATATTTTTTGGGAGAGCGATAAAGTTCGATCCTCTTATTATGGACGCCTTATTTATATTAACTTCGATTGAATTTATTGAAATCAAGCTCCATCCGCTATCCCTCTCTTGAAATTCTTCCATTTTGGCTCTTAGCTCCTCGGCTTGTCTCTTGTACATATCCTCTATGTCATCAGACAAAGTCACCAACATCATTTTCGAAATATGAACAAGTTGGGAAACATTCATCTCATCATTCACCATCTTCATATAATCACATCTCCATATTAAATTTAAATGTATTATGTATCCTACTACGTTCATTTAGTTGTTGTACTATGGAGCTCTTGGCAGATTTCAGAAACTCCTCCGGAAACAATACACCCACATTTTTGTTGAGGACGATATATGTCTCGATCCTCCCATTGAAGTTGCTTGCTCTTTTAGTGGGAAAATCTCCAATCTGTTCTTGGTGACAACAGTTTTTATGTTTTGTGGTTCTGACATGAGCCATATAACCATTTGATGGGATCATCTCATCACAATCCTCACAATATTTGTTTTGAAGATTTAACTTACTAGTTCCAAGCATAGCCTTCGATTGGTTAGCATAGGAGTGCGTTTCAATATGCTGATTTCATTTTTTTTTTGAGTCATAAAGACTTTATTGCAGATGGTATAACTTGTAGTATTCATTTTATTTAATTATTTATTTGTTTATTAAGTAATTTAATTATTTTATTTATAAACAATTTATTTAATTATTTTTTTTATAAACAATTTATTTTAAATATAAACAATCAGGTCTATTCGTGAAGTCACTTTCACCACAAATATGGGCATCTTTCACTTTTTGCCATTCTAAAATACTACGTCGGAGATGAGTGATAGAAACATATGTTTTCTTTCACTTTGGAGGTATTCGAAAATACTTCGTCACCATGAATAATGTCACATTTAATTAATTAATCCCAATTTTAGCGCGTTTAATAAATAAAGAAAAAATAGATACAAAGTGTTTGTATGGTGTCTACCACTGTTAATTAAGCTTTAATGGCGTTCGGCCAGGCTCTACAAGACAATTAAGTTTTCTTAAATTCTTTAAAGATATAAAAACGTTTTTAAATCAAATAAAAGAAGTAACTAATTTTACTTTTACTGTTTATTGTTTTTTTATGTTACTTAGCACTTGTACTGCTAAGATTTTTTTAATTATTTCTTTAAATTACTTCTTAAATCCCTTTTTGTTTTCAACTTTTTCTGCATACAAGTCAGCTGTTGTCAATGTTGTTGATGTTTTTATAAGAGATAACATAATATCGATTACTGAAAACGATATTTCTTCTCACGTATTTTAGAATCTGTCGACGTCGAACTGTCGAAAGTGAACGTTCGACGATGAAGAAGTGGAGCGCGTATTCTCGAATAGACCTGAATATATTTAATTATTTTATTTACAAACAATTTATTTTAGTTATAAACAATTTATTTAATTATTTTTTTTAACAAACAGTAATTAGTTCTATCACTTTTATAGTTTTGAATTTCAAACACTTTAGAAATTTTGGTTAGGGAAATAGGTTGTGACTTGTTGAGATATCAGAGCAGACTGATGACAATCTACGTTTTCTTCTACTTATATACTTTATATGAGAATCGCGTAGTAGTCATCAAATCTAATTTATCTGATGGTATTAAGACATGTGATGAAATTCATATACATACGCACACAAACACACACACACATATACATACACACACAGATATATGCACACACATACAAACATACATACATATTTCTCTGTTGGAATTACGAGATATGATGAAATTCCCACAGTCTAGCAACACCCAGAACAAAGTCGCTAGCATCAGTTTGTAATACAAGGGTACGAGAAAAATAAGGATACGTGAAAGTAGGTGCTTCTACTAGTTCTTGCTGCATTTCTCTAAAAGCTATTTTCTACAATTGTTACACCTAAATAAAATATATTAAAATAAAAATATCATTACCCCTATTCACAAAACTCTGCTTATCAAACTGCTGGGATTCAAAACATTTAAATTCTGAAATACACTTGTTTGTATTAAAATCTATGCCAACACGATATTTTCTATCTCCATAAGAATATCAACGCCAATAGCCTATAAAACATATATGTATGTATGTATACAGGCATATGTAAATATGTATGAAGAAGTATAGATGTAATTCACACAAGCAATGATATTCTTCAAAGAAAAATAGATACGATCACATACATTACTACAACATTTATGTATATATTATATTATATATTATATTACAAATATATACATTACCAAATATATTCCCTATCCACCTCCATTCCAAACACCTATCAGGGTTGTCACTACCTGCAGCTATTAGATTATTTCCTCAGAGATCCCAAACATAAATGCATACGTATAATAAACCTACATAAGCATAGCAATATCAACTCAAAGCAGCAAACCACAATATACATACATATCAAAAAGCGATCCCTACATAGACACCGATTCCTTGTTAGAAAAGTAGTGGACACCGGTAAACGAATAAGTAATACAAAAACACACATATGCACACTTACACATACATACACATATATAAACACTCCCTTATGCATCCCACCCACTGTAATTACAACATTTCTCTACAATAACAACAAAAGCTGTACACACATGTACATACATGTATATACATACATACATGCATACATATAAAGAAGGAATCAAAATCACGCAAAAACACACATAGCCAAGAATATATCACCATGAAAATCCCCCATCTTTAACAGGGTTGCCACCATTTTTGTTTTCCCCGGTTTTGAATTCCCAAAACAGGACTCAGACCGCCATTAACAATCTACTTGTCGGCACTGATTGATGAGAATCAAAAATTTTGATATAGTTATTTGACGGCTGATTATTTGAACGTCTCCAAATCTGATTGACGAAATAAAGTCATTTGCTTTGTTCTATTTGTTGTGTGACGACATGGAGAAATGCGCGGATGAAAAAAGTTAATTTGCACTTTATGAAAATGAACCATTGTTCTTTGTAAAAAAACCCAACAAACAATCAAAAGTCTTCAAACAATTTTATTATTTTTATAAATAAAATATTCTCTAATTTTATTAAGCTTAATGGGTAGTGTGAATAAAAAAATTATACTTAATAATTGTTTTTAAAACTCCAAATAGGTACATATGTATGTGTCTATGTATATGAATTTTGTCTTTAAAACAAATTTTTAACTAAAAAGCAAATACATACGAGTGTGTACATATTTTTTTATTCACACTACTCAATGTCTTGTTTTTATATTAAAAATCGTTTGTTTATGCTTCGAAATTTTTTGAAGGAAAATATGTTTGTTTTTTTAGAATGGTTTGAAGAATTAGAATTATTATTATTATAAATAATAATAATAAATGAAAAATTAGACTGGAAGCTAGAAAAATTACTATTTAGCTCAATGAATCCGTCATATGTTAAACTTCGCCTTTTTCAACTCACAGCTAAGTTGAAATACATGGTTTCTTATGAGGGCTGTTACATTCAGTACGTGTCCGTCAACGCAAAGTACAAAAACTATTCTACTTTTAATTTTTTCGTACGTTGAGTAGTTTGACAGATATTGATTTGGGTCTAAGAAGAGATTTTGCATTTGTATTTAGTATTGCCAATATTACTAGACCTATAATAGGAGCAGATTTTTTGACAAAATTTGGTCTTTTGATTGATCTTAAAAACAAGAAATTAATTGATCCGCTTTCAAATATATCAGTAGATGCAATTGAGTGTTATACCAAAATATCTCTTCCGAAGCTTTTTCTAGTAGACAACAAGTATACTTTAATTTTAAAAAAATACCCATCTATTACAACTACTCCAGATTATAAAAATACGATAGTTAAACATTCTACTGTACACAAAATTGATACTAGTGGTCCACTCCCGTTTTCGAAACCTATACGTCTTGATAATGTTAAATACAAGATTGCAAAAGATGAGTTTGAAGTTTTAGTTAAATTTGGAATTTGCCGACCATCTAGTTCAAATGTAGGTTCTCCATTACATCTTGTAGCCAAAAAAGAACCAAATGATTGGCGTCCTTGTGGAGATTATCGTAGACTAAATAACATAACTATTCCCGATAGGTATCCTTTACCACACATTCAGGACATACATATAGATTTAAGTGATAAACATATCTTTTCCAAACTAGATTTAGTCCGAGCGTATCATCAGATTCCAGTTGCAGAATCTGATATACCAAAGACTGCTATAACAACAACGTTTGGACTATTTGAATTTGTAAGAATGCCATTTGGTCTTCGAAATGCAGCACAAACATTTCAACGCGTTATAAATGAAGTTTTGTCCGGTCAAGACTTTGTTTTCGTGTATTTAGATGACGTGCTTATAGCGAGCAGGGATGATGATCAACACTGCGAACATTTAAATTTAGTTTTTGAGAGGTTATCTAAATATGGTTTAAATATAAAGATTTCCAAATGTGTATTTGGGGCAACAGACATAGATTTTTTGGGATACAATATCTCTGTTGATGGAATTAAACCGTCCAGTATAAAGATCAAGACAATTCAGGAATACGATAAACCAAAATCTGTAAACAGTTACAGAAATTTGTAGGAGTGATTAACTTTTACCACAGGTACATACCTAAAGTTGCCGAAATGTTAAGTCCAATTCACAAAATGCTGAATGAGGCTACAAGAAATAAAATTAAAACGCTGAGTTGGTTTGAAGAGGCAGAAGTATCTTTTGAGGATATTAAAAAAAGTTTTTCAAAGAAAGTAATGCTCAATCATTTTAATAAAAATGCAACCCTATCATTGGTAGTGGATGATTCAAATATGGCAATAGGAGGAATTTTACAACAAGAAATCGGTAATATAGTAGAACCACTAGCATTCTACTCAAAAAAACTTTCAGTACCTGAAATAAAATACAGTTCGTTTGATAGAGAATTATTAGCAATTTATTTAAATATAAAACACTTCAAGCACATATTGGAGGGAAGATCTTTTTCTGTATACACGGATCATAAACCATTAACACAAATTATCAATTCACAGATTAAACGTAGCCCACGGAAAACACGTCATTTAGAATATATTGCTCAATTTACAAGTGACATACGTTATATAAAAGGAGGTGACAATATAGTAGCGGACGCTCTTTCGAGAATTCCTGAAATAGATTCAATTTGAAACGACCAGTTATCAAAATAACAGGAACAAGATTTAGTTTTGCAAAAACTGACTAGTAGTGAGGATAGCATATATAAATTAAAGAGAGTATATATGCCAACACAAAATGTTTTTATTTGGTGCAAACACTCTAGAGATAAAATGAGACCATATATTCCAGAGAGTTTAAAGAAGACTGTGTTTAATAAGTTGCATAACATTTCACATCCTGATTCAAGAGCTTCTAGAAAACTTATCACATCACGTTATTTTTGGCCGTCAATGAATACGAACATAAATCAATTGGTTTCCAATTGCTTACAGTGTCAGAAAGCTAAGGTTCATAGACATATTAAGACAAAAACTGAATTGATCAATATACCTGAAGGAAGATTTACTCACATTCATATTGATAATTTTGGACCACTTCCATTATCGAATGGTTTTCGATATATATTAACTATAATTGATAGAACTACTCGGTGGCCAGAAGCATATCCCTTGAGAAATATTTTAGTTAAAAATGTAGCGCATAAATTTTTAAAAGAATACGTATCAAGGTTTGTAGTTCCTAAGCGAATTACAACTGATCAAGGTACACAATTTACCTATTTTATATTTAATGAGGTTGCGAAAGCTTTGGGTATTCAGAAAATTGTTACTACAGCTTATCACCCCCAGTCAAATGGTATGGTGGAACATTTCCATCGACAACTGAAAGCATCAATTTTAGCTCGAGGAAACCCAGTTAATTGGTCAGAAGAGCTACCTTTGATTTTGTTAGGCTTACGGTCAGTAATTAAAGAAGATATTGAAGCATCTGCAGCTGAGATGGTATACGGGTAGTGCTTGCGATTGCCTGGCGAATTAGTGGTGGATTCTGGACAAGAATTTAATAATTCTGATTTTCTAAACAAAATTAGAAAATATTTTTCTAATGTTCGTTGTGCTATATCTCATCACGGGAACACAATGAAAACATATGTTCCTAA
Source organism: Tachina grossa (assembly GCA_949987645.1). Taxonomy (NCBI): domain Eukaryota; kingdom Metazoa; phylum Arthropoda; class Insecta; order Diptera; family Tachinidae; genus Tachina; species Tachina grossa. Next base: position 109,552,003 of record OX465274.1, on the reverse strand, counting down.
AGTTCTTGAAAGTTGTAAGTACGTTTTTGTTAGGAATGATTCCGACAAGTTCGGTTTTACTTATCCATACGAGGGACCCTTTGAAGTATTAAAAAAAAGTTCAAAATTTTTTAAGCTTAGAATGAATTCTCTGGTTAAGAATATTACAATAGACAGGCTCAAACCAGCATTTATTGAAGAAAATACGTTAACTACAGAAAAGAAAAAGAAGTCTGTATCTTTCATTTTGAATGAAATTCTTTTAAAAGAGGGGGTAATGTAGTGACGTATTTTAGCTAAACACTTATTTTATTGAATATAAAAAACACAAAAAAATATAAATAAGTAAACATATAATTTTAATAATTTTTCTGTATTATTAAAAACTTTTATTATATAAAATTTGTCATAAAATAAACATCTTTGATTTTTGTGTTTCTAAATAAATAAAAAATATAGAAGCTACAGTATGTTCTGAATTAGGATTTTGTGTTTTGTGGCAGCGAAAATAAAATTAAACAAAAGAAATAAACGAAATAAATAAAAAAAATTGAATTTAAAAAATAAAATGGAGAATCAACCTATTGAAGCTGCTCAAATGCTTCCGTCAATAAAGTACTCATTGTGCCAACCTTCTCCGTCGTTGCGATAATATCAGTTAAAAAAGGCGAAGTATAACGTATGACGGATTCATTGTACCCCAGCCTTTAGTGTAATCATACCAACGACTATAAATCAGTATCCCGCAAAATGAAATATGTTCGTATTGGTGAGAAAAATGAGAGTAAAATAAACTTGCACTTGAAGAAAAGTTTTGTAATTTAAAATACATGATGTGGTTGTTAGTTGTTTGAATTTTTTTGATAATAAGCAATTTAATAAAAACTTAAGTAAAAAGTAAAATCCTAACAATCCATTCAACAATGTAGTGTATAAATTCCAAATTAAATTTATTCACAGTGCTGTGGAAAGTATTACAATACCTTTTTAAACTATCTTCCCTATTATTTTTTAATGTTTCATAACATAAAATGCATTGCATATTGCGAAAAGCATTTTTTATCACGAATTTGTTCTTAGCTTCCATTATTAATTAATTTTTTTTTTTGCTGTACAAATTTATTGAATTTGATAGTGTTTTCACACTGAAAGTTAAAACCTGGTTTTAACGTTAAAACCATAAACAGATGATTTTACTTTCACACTGCAAGTTTGTTAGATTCAGTTTTTAACTCACAGGCTGTCTAATAACTTTGCTCAAAATAAAATAAATCTCCTGCCGAAATGCTTGTATTTGTTGTTGCATTTTTTCTGATTTTTAATAACACTTGTTGGACATACTGTTCAACTGTTTTTGTTTGTATGAAAAACTGAGATATTTCACAATGCGCTCTAAGATGGAAATTATTTTATATTTTGTAAATAAAATTTTTTTAAATTATGGAACTTCTTATACAGAATGAAGAAGTGCTTGGAAATATTGTTAATAATATAAAAATGCACAAATACATTATAAGATAAACCTTTTTTATAGGCAGATGAATGTCAGTCATATTGTCTATTTTCACTTTCCACAGTTCAATTTAAAATATTTTCGTTGTTTACCTTCCAAAAAATTCTTTTTTCCATAATTTTTTGATTATTGTTGCTACTGCATTAATTTTTAAGTTGAAAATTTTTCAGGCGCCATCTATTGTTATTCACTGGCATACCATTACCAGCTGCTGTCGGTCATTTCAACTTGGCAGCACTGAATTTATCACAGCGAAAACAAGGTTGCATTTCATAAAACCAACTTAAAATCGATTCAAAAATGGTTTTAATTTGGTTTTAACAAAAACAATTTGTATGGTAAAACCAGGTTTTAACAGCTGGTTTTAACGTTAAAATCAACCTTTATTAAAACCATGTCAGTGTGAAAACACTATGAACTTTAATTTCGTTCGTTCATGGCTGTCCAAAAATGTTTTGCAGCTGTATTGGTGAGAGAATTTGAAGTACAGTGGAACGAAAAAGGGGTACAAAAATTTTAATTAAAATTTAATCACAAGAATTTGTTTTGGTTGTAAAAAAAGGTAATAGGATATAGTTCACACTGAATTTACTATTTTTCGATTTGGTAAAATGAAAAACTTTTCAATAGCTTTTGCTGTAAAATTAAACTTTTTAAAAAACAAATTGTATTGAACATTTCATGACTTTATCAAGTAAACAAATAGTAAATTCCTTAATAAAAACTCCATCGGTAAACGTCTACCTTACATAACAATATATAAGGTCACTACGCTTGAAATTTATCTTCGTTATTTAAAATATAACTTGTTTTCATTAGTTTCTTCCCCTGCAAATATTTCCCTAATTTTTCCTCATCATTATCCCTAATCATATTGATATAAAAAGTCTAATAATGCCTCTAAATAACAAATACTGCATCGTATATGTTTGATAACATAAAAGACATTGGGCATTATCAAAGGCATTGTATATCGAAAAGTATTTATTCTTCTTTAGAAACTCACATTAATTAATAAAAATGTTTCATTCAATAAGTATTGAAATTACTGAACTTAAGTCCGAATAAGAAATTATTTCTGATTAAAATTAACTACAGTTCAATTAAATCTAAAAATGTCTCATTTAAAAAGTATTTTGTTAATTCTAACATTTCTATTATCCTGTGTATTTGAAAAAATATCAATACAGCTGCTACGCATGTTCACTCGTTGCTGTCTTATGTACGACCAGTGTTGCCATTTTTCTCTTTCAAATATCTTCAACTCGAGCAAAAAAATTTTTGTTTGTTACCAAAAATCTTTTTTGTTATTTTATTGGATGAAAATGAGTTAAAATGTATTTTGTTTCTTGTGAACTATTAAAAGTAAAGCCAAATAGCACAAAATATGTACTGTATAGAATATGTGTAAGATCATTATGAAGCAAATCAGAAAATTTATAAGTAGTTTTGTGAAAAAATCCCTCAATAATATATTAAAAGTACCAAAAGTAAATTTTTTAAAAATCTTATTTTTAGATAGGAAATCTTTTTTGTCGTTTTAACATGTCTGAAAACTTCAAAAATAAGATAAATCTTCACATATCGTAACACTGTGTACGACTAAGCTAAAGAGCATAAAATAAAATGAGGTGTGGCCTCTAAACAATTGTTTGGTGAAATGGACACTGCTTAATTTGTCGATGGATTTACTGTCCATTTCACTCAACAATTGTTAATTGGCTCCACCCATCACTTTGTTATGCTCATTGGGGTATCACACAGGGGAGTAATTTTTATCCCGGCACAATTTTTGTTCTTTGTAGAACACACGAGTCTAACTTATCTGGCATAAAAATGTATACGTGCACACTGCTTTGTGTGTATTAGTGTTTTTTGTATTCTTTTAACATTTGCCGTTTTTTAAGTTGTGTGTGTATTAGTTTTGTGCCGATGATGCGCCGTTGTAGCTGGTTGAAAAGTTAAGCCAACCACAAAACCACTCTCTTCGACTCTCTCACCTACAAACTGTCATGTTATGCCAGCACAATTGTTCTCGTGTGTGATAGCTGATTTAATTTAGTTGTCTGCCAGACGCAGTGTTGCCAGCAGATTTCTAGAAAAAATACCTACACACGCTAAAAAAAAATCCGATTTTCCCTAAACGTTGAAAAAATTTCCCCTACAAAAATCCCTACGCATTTTTGTCATTAAAAGAAGAAAATATGTTACACTATATATGTGTACCATTTCTAAATGTTACCTAGAATCACTCAAAGTGCTACATATTCTCTTACTACAATCGAACAAAATAAACTGCTTTTACTTACAACGATTACATTTTATCATTAATGTACTTCATTAGGTATTTTTAAGGATATTTGAGAGGTTTTCCGCACGCTATAATGATTTTTAAGCACACATTGACATCACTAATTATGTTTTAAAAAACCAAAACAGTCACAATATTTAAATAAATATTTATTTATACTAATTTTTGTAATAATAATTTTTATATTTTCTATATATCAAACATTCTCTCGAAATTAAAAGCATGACATGCAAAATAAAACCTTCGTTACCACAATTGGAAAAAATGGCAGTATGTACAACTTGAATAAAGTGAGGGTAAAATATGTAACATATTTACATATTTTTCATGCAACATATTCAGAAAAGAATCGGCAAAAAGAAAGCACTGGTTGACTGATCTGCCACGGATAACCGTATAATCTTGTGGTTTTTGTGGAATTTAATTAACAACCACGTTGCTACTTCCTATGTGAAGGCATAGGTCGTGTACAGTCAGTCACAAAACCTTTTAAAACACTGTTAATACCATCATATTTGTGCAACACCATATTATGCAAATTTACTTTTTATATGTATAATAGATAAATAAATAAATAATTAACATATTTATTGCACTGAAAATAAGTAATAACTAATTAATTTAATAACAAAAATTAAAAATTTTAAAAGCCCCCTACTTTTTTCAGAAAAGATGTTATATCTTCTAAACGGCTGGACCGATTTTCTTCAAACATAGCTAAGAACACTCTCGATCAAGTCATCTTCCAAACATAAAACACCAAATGAAAATCGGTCTAGCCGTTTGGCCTGTACGTGGACACGGACAGACACACAGACTCGAAGATACACAGACACACACTACAAAATTATAACACCCCTTTTTTTAGTCGGGAGTTAAAAATAACAATAACTAAATTAGATACATTGGAGGACGTAGAACTTAATTTCACAACTGTTACTGTTTTCATTACCATACTCTAGAAGAACAGAGCACTTGAAAATAGCACTCTGGAAAAAGTTTGCTGGCCCATAAAATTAAAACTATTCAATGTACCATATAGCGACTAGCATCATTTAATAGAGAATCAAAATATCTTTCAGAATTGGTAATGATTATTTTTTCAAATGCTTGCATTCATAAGTTATAGCCCAGCAAACCTTTGAATATCACAAATATATTAAAAATTGTAAAACAAAACCTATTTGTTGTAGCATAAATTTTTTTACCGATTGTTAGCAGACTAAAGCAGCTTTAAGAAAAAGTAACTGTCATTTTCTGAAACAGCAAACTTTTCAAAGTAAAAAAATTAAGGAAGTCGTCTTTCACCTATAAAATTGAAACCATTCATTGTACCATAATAAATCATATACCAATCGATAAAGGATAAAAGTAGGTTTCCGATTTAGTATCAGTTAATTTCTGGAATACTGGAATTCAGAAGTTATTTGTGAATTCACTTTAACAAATTTTGCAATATTTTCATGATAATGCAGTTTTGCACATTAAGTGTGTTATTATTAAGTATTCTTCCTAATAAAATATATAAACAAACTTTGTAAAAAAAATTGAGATTTTGTAAAAAGATAAAAATAGGTAAGTTTAAACTGTATTTCCATAAAATTTATTAATTTTAATGCTACTGTGTGATAAAAATCAGATTAACTAGCTCTCATTATTTTGATTTTAGTTTCTAGGGGAGAAAAATGCTCTTGAAAATTGCGTTTATGATTTTTTTTTTAATATAAATATAAAATGGTTTATTGTACCCTATTAAGGTATATTCCATTAGATAGAGGGTTAAAATACCTTTCAGAAATAGTTTTTGTCATATTCTAAAATACTTTATTTCAGAAGTTATAGCCCAATCAAAAAAATTTTGTAACGAAAATTGACCAAAAAAACTTTTATGCCTATCAAATAATAACTATTTATTTAAAGGTATTAACACATATATAATTTTATAGATAATAAAAGTTATTTTCAGAACTGATGACTGTCATTGCCTGAATTACTTTAGTTCAGAAGTTATATCCTAGCAAAGTCGATGAAGGCTCTAAAATAAGGACAAAAGTTTTCCAATCCTAAAATAGAAACCACTCATACTATCTTATTGCAACATATAGCAATCGATAGAAAACAAAACTAATTTTTTAAATTGGTGACTGTCATTTTCTGAATTGTTGGAATTCAGAAGTTATACTACATCAAACTTACAACTTTGTAAATATTTTCTAATTTACAGACTTAATATAAGTTGTCAAGAATAGTGTGCAACTACCGATAACACAGGTATAAGATGTAGATAGTAATGAGCTTCTATTGATAGCACAGTTTTATGTGGCAGCACAAATAAGAACTACCATCACAAATTGAAACTAATAATAAATTTCATTAATAATAATGTGCATTATTAGCTTATATTTGCAATTTGAAAAACTTTTGTCCTTATTTTAAAGCCTTCACCGACTTTGCTAGGATATAACTTCTGAAATAAAGTAAGTCAGGCAAGGACAGTCATCAGTTCTGAAAATAACTTTTATTATCTATAAAACATATACACTGAGCCAATAAAATTTAAGTACAGCATACTAATAATTAAAAAATCACAAAATTTTCATATTTTTCTTCTTAAAATCAGTTTTGTTTTTGTTAAAAATGTTGCACAAGGCCATTGGTTTCAGAATCCTATTTATGTTGTTCTTGTTAGTTTTGTACAAAAAAGAATTACATAAAAAATTCCAAAGAGTACTAATTACGATGCAAAAAAAGTTTACATACACTCTCAGCTTGAGAGTTATTCTTAGAGATGTGAAAATGTCGTGATTTTATCGTGTCACGTGCGATTCACGTGATTCGTGATCAAATATTATAACTAATCACGCGTGTTTAATAATCACGCACGAACTCTCACGCTCTAACGAGATAACATTCCTGCATAGGTACATATGTAACTGTATTGAATCATTTGAAATAAATTATTTTATAATAATAAATGCGTATATAAATGTATAGTAATATGTATGGTAGTATGAGCTTATAAACAAAATGAATACCCCCAAACAAAATGTTTCGACTTTTTCTGAAGTCAGACATTTCATTATGAAGCCAGTCAGAAAATTTATAAGTAGTTTTGTGAAAAAATCCCTCAATAATATATTAAAAGTACCAAAAGTAAAATTTTTAAAAATCTTATTTTTAAAATTTATTTTCTGGTAGTTTAGCATGTCTATATACGTATTTCATTGGCGCTTGAACCAAATCATCAGTAGACTTTAACCACAAATTTTAAACAGTCACAAACCTCTTACTTTATGCATAGACTTTCAAAAACTATATGAGAATTCATAAAATAATAATACTTTTGAAAATCACAAAAGAAAAAATAAGCTTAGTAGGCTTTGAAACTGATACAAAACCCAGCAAATAATTTAAATCCAGCTGAACTCATTTTATTTTTCTACATCCTTATACAATTAGAAATTCATTGGATAACAATAAAAGTATTTACAAGGCTAAATGAAAAATAAAACATTAATTGAACTTTAAAGAAAATTTATTATTTATTTATTTTTTTTATTTATTATCACCTGTGGGCCTTTGCATGTGCGCAGAAAAATAAAAGATCCTACACACATACATGCATGACGTTTGTACACGCACTTGTGCGTAGAAAGAAGCTAGTATCACAAATTCTTCCGTCACGAAGTGTTTTCTTCTTTACTCTTATACCTACAATACTCAAATAAATTTCTTGCAAACAGTGTTGTTAACGTTTGTTTTATAAGATTTCGCTGTAGCAAAGCATTCGAAAAATCCCTCATGTCTTAAAAGTTCTTATAAGATATTGTTACGTAAAAATATTCCTACGGGTTTTATGCAAAGAACTGTTAAATACTTCTAGATAGTTCTTTGCATCAACCCTGTAGGAATATTTTTACGTAACACTGCCGCCCACTGAAGCCTATTCGTCCCGAATAAGCACATCATTACTGCCTGTTTCTTTCCTCGTTTTCTATACGCCTTGTAATTACGTTGGAGACAACGTCCTCTTCCATACTTGTACGCTATAGTTTTGGCTCTGCCTCGAATTTCAACTGGGACTTGTACTACCATCTGCTGGAGGTGACTACTTCGCTGAAATTTGTGGCCTCTGGTACTGACTCTGCTTCCTGTTTCCACTACAGCTTGCCTTGCCTTGCGCTGAAGATGACAAGTTCTTCCATATTTGCAGCCCATGGTACTGAATCTGCCTGGTATTCCCACTACAGCTTGCCTTGCCGTACGCTGTAGATGACAACTTCTTCCACATTTATGGCCTTTGGCTCTGACTCTACCTTGTCCCTTGACTAGAGCTTGGCTTACCATACACTGGAGATGACCACTCCATCCACACTTATGGCCTTTGGCTCTGACTCTACTTTGTCCCTTGACTAGAGTTTGCCTTACCACACGATTGAGGTTCTTTATAGAAGTTGTCTTCTTCTTCCTGACTGCTTTTATGCTATGCGCTTTGTATACTATAGCAGTTTCTTTACCCTGAGCAAGCGAGACCATTTCACGCATAGCTAGTTCCACTGTGTCACAGACCACATGTACATCTTCTACGTCACCAAAGACCCAGCAAACTTATTATTGACAAAAAAAGTTTTGCCTCGAAACCGTTATTTGTGCGCTATTGACACATGTACTAATCGATGAGAAATTAAAATATTTTTTAAAATGTGTATTTGTTATATTCAGATTTATTTTAGTTCAGAAGTTATAGCCCAGCAAACTTTATTGCTCGTTAAAAATAGAAAAAAGTTTTCGTCTTATTAAACCAAAACTATTCATTGTGCACTATTCAAACATATACAAGTCAATAAAAGACAAAAATATTTTTCAGAATTGAGGACAGTCTTTTTCTGAATTACTTTAGTTCAGAAGTTATAGTCCATCAAACATTTACAAATTATCATAATTTTTGTGATAATACAGCTTTTCCCATTAAGTGTGCAAGTGGCAAACTCGTGTTAATTTGCCTATTAAAATATGTAAACAAACTGTGGAAAAAAATACTCATTTTGCAAATCAATAAAAACAGGTAATTTTTACTTTAATTAATGATTTTTGCTATTTTTGTTTGACCTTTTATTTTTAATTTCAAAAACTATTTAATTAAGCTTAAGATCTTTTGTTTTAACAATAAATATATTATTTTTTGTTTTTTTTAAGTATCAAGTTCTATGCTGTCGTACGAGTAGAATCAGAATTAATAGACGTCTTTATTTTTATTTGAATAACTACATATGGAGAAAATTTCGAAAATTACTCCAACCAAAAATTTGTGCTTGCATATAAAATGAAAAATATTGATTGTGCCCAATTCAACCATATACCAATCGATAGGAAATTAAAATACTTTTTTATATTTGCGACTCTCATATTCTGAATTACTTTAGTTCAGAAGTTATGTCCAAATAAAAAATTTTATTTCATTAAAATTTAACAAAAAAGTTTAATGAGTATAAAATAGTAACTATTGTATGTCAGATATAAAATTATAGATCTTTCTATAGATAATAAAAATACCTTTCAGAATCAACGGTTGTCATTTTCTGAATCATTTTATTTATGAATTTATATCCTAGAAAACTCGTCGAAAGCACAAAAATAAGGACAAAATTTTTCTACTTATAAAATAGAAAATACTCATATTATCGTATTGCAACATATACCAATCGATAGAAAACAAAACTACTCTTTTAAATTGGTGACTGTAATTTTCTGAATTTTTGGAATTTAGAAGATATCCCACATGAAACTTACAACTTCGTAAATATTTTCCTATTCGCAGACTTCTTATAAAATGTCAATAATAGTGTGCAGCTACTGATGATACAGGTATAAGATGTAGATAGTAAATTTCATCTATTGATAGCACAGTTATATGTGGCAGCACAAATTAGAACTACCACCACGAATTGGAACTAATAATAAATATTATTATTAATAATGATTATTATTAGCTTATATTTGCAATTATTAATAAATATTAAACAAATTAAATTTTTATTTTAAATTATGTCGATAATAGTGATGGTACAAATAAGAAACCAGTGACGGTTAAAGAAGATAATATTCGCTGGCTGGTAGCACTGCAGTAATAACTTGATTGCATAGGCTTCATGTTATATGGCCTCAATTTAAAATGGTCTTAAAATTTTCTATTCAAGCAGTATATATATGCATTATATAAAGTATTAAAAGATGAATTTTTAAAGGTAAGACCTAATCTATTAAATAAAAAAACATATCAACAATAATATCTATTGGTACAGATGGCAGCAACAGAGGAGGAATGGGAGAGTATAAATAAAAAGTGGAATTTTCCCAATTCAATTGGGGCATTAGATGGAAAACATATCGATATTATAGCACCAGCACACTGTGGAAGCGCATATTTCAATTATAAAAAGAAAAACAGCATTGTTTTGATGGCGCTTGTGGACGCGAACTACAATGAGATGTATTGAATCAAAAGAATGAACATGCTGTCCAATTATTTATAGTTATCAATATTGCAAGATGCGATTTTAATGCTTATTTACACGGCATCAATAATATCTTTAAAAGTTTTGTTCAATAAATTTTGATCAATAAATGTTCAAGAAATTTTGCTGTTTACACGAGCATTTTGAAGAGCAACTTTGAAGAAAATTTCAATCGTGTAAATTTAGTTTGTGTGCATAGTAGTCTCCTGCATAAGACATGTTATAAGAACTTTCAAGACATGAGGGATTTTTCAAATGTTCTACTTCAGTGAAATCTTATAAAATAATCGTTAACAACAATGTTTGCAAGAAATTTTTTGAGTATTGTAGGTATAAGAGTAAAGAAGAAAACACTTCGGGACGGAAGAATTTGTGATACTAGCTTCTTTCTACGCATAAGCGCGTGTACAAACGTCATGCATGTATGTGTGTATTATTTTTAAATTTTCTGCGCACATGCAAAGGCACACACATGCATTAACATTAGTTGTATGCGGTTAATCACATAATAGCTTACCATCTACATATTACACACACACTCAAACGTACAATATGAAAAATAACAAGCATGCACTAATCAACAGTACTTCTTTTGAGTGTTCGTTACAAGCAAGCTGTCTTGCGATATCGCTTGTTACAACTGATATACACATACACCAATACATCCATCGTGCTTCGCTTATAGTACGACAGCATTTATTATTGGTTTAGTATAATACATGCGACGTGAATACATATAAAAATCATGACGTTTTTACATTTCAAGACTGTTTTCGCAGGCCTCTAATAGACATATAATCAAAAATTACGAGTAACATCAAATGGTTTTAATTCCTTGATATGTGTTGTTCGTGCCTTTCTTCCTTCCGCTGCTATTTTTAATATCACGGGTGAGATAAAGCCTTTTACTATGTACGGGTCATCGTAATTGGGACCCAATTTTGCAGCAAATCCCTCGACCGCCTTTGATAAATGGTGTTGTTTTATTAGTACTTGATCTCCTTTTTTTTGGTTTCCAGTTTCTTTTTCTTAGATTGTAATATGTCTGTTGTTTTTGTGATTCTAATTCCAAATTTCGTCGTACTAATTTAAAAACGTCTTCCAGCATTTGGGAGTGTGTTCCTATTTCCTGATTTTCTCTGCCTCTACCGCTAGTAACTTCGTCGTATAGAGCCTTGGGTATTCTGGGCTCTCTTCCTTGTGTTATGAAACTCGGGGTATAACCTGTTGATTCCGAGATACTTGTGTTTATTGAAAGCATTATTTCTGGTAGTTTGTCGTCCCAAGTTCGTTGATCTTCTCCTGCTAGTTTTGAAATCATTGTCTTGATTGTTCGGTTGACACGTTCCGTAGGATTTTCCTGGGGAGTGTATGGGGCTGTTAGTTGTTGTTTTATCCCCAGTTCTTTTATGAAGTTCATAAATCCGCGGCTGGTGAAATGCGTCCCATTATCGGTGATGAGAACTTGTGGTACTCCAAATCGACTCATTATACGCTCTCGAAATGCTTTTTGTACCACCTCACTTGTTGCTTTTCGTGGTGGAACCAACTCAAACTCAAGAAAATTTGTCGACAAATACCGATAGCATTGTGTTTCCGTGTTTTGATCGAGGTAACGGTACTACAAAGTCTGAGCAAACTATTGCCCACGGCTCCTCTGCGATCTCCGACAGCATCTTTCCTGCTGGTTTTTTTTTGGCTTACTTTGTATCGTTGGCAGGATTCGCAGCTTCTTACATATTTGCCCACATTTTTAAACATTCCTGGCGAGTAGTAGCGGTTCGCGATTTTTGCAATAGTTCTTCGTACACCCGTGTATTCTACGGTGGGGTTATCATGGTTTTCCATCAGTACCCTTTTTGTTAGAGACTTTGGTACACACAACTTCCATGGTATGCACCCGTCAGCCTCCTCCTTACTAGCAATATGGCGATATAACTGGCCATTTTCGATTGTGAAGTCGGGATATTTTTCAGGTTTTTCTTGTACTTGCTTGTATGTTCGATCTAGCCAAGCGCATTCTTGTTTTTCTTCTTCCTTGTTTATGTTGCATAATTTGCCTATTGGGTCTCGTGACAAAGCGTCTGCTATTACATTACTTTTTCCTTTTCTATATTCTATTTCGAATGAATACTGTTGTAATTCCAACGCCCATCTTGCAATTCTACCCATTGGGCTATCAATACTATTTAACCATTTTAGTGACAGGTGATCGGTTATAATTTTAAAATGGTATCCCTCTATGTAGTGTCGCATTTTTCTTATTCCCCACACTATTGCCAAGCATTCTTTTTCTGTTGCTGAGTAGTTCTTTTCGGCTTTCTCCAATCGTCTGCTTGCGTAGGATATTACACGTTCTTCTCCTTCAATGTCTTGTGTTAACACTGCCCCTAGTCCAAAATCACTGGCATATTATTGTAGCTTAAACCGTTTACTGAAATCTGGGCATGCCAATACTGGTGCTTCCTTTAAACGTTTCTTTAATTCTTCGAATGCTCTTTGTTGCTCGGGATTCCATTTAAATTTCCTATTATTCTTGAGTAAATTTGTTATTGGTGCCACTAGAGTGGAAAAATCTGGTACAAATCTACGATACCAAGATGCCATGTCGATTATTCTCCTTACGCTTCTTAGGTTGGTTGGTGGCTACATTTCTCTTACTGCCGCTACCTTTACGTGGCCCACATATTTTATTTCTGTTTTAAAAAATGAAAATTTTTTAGGGTTTATTTTTAAATTTGCCAATTTGAGCTTATGGAGTGTTGTCCTTAAGTTCCTCATGTGTTCCTGTATTGTTCTACCGGTGACAATGATGTCATCAAGGTACGCAAATGCGTAGGGCTCTAGCTCTGGTCCTATAACTTTACCCAGGGCTCTTTGAAATGTAGCTGGTGCGGAATGTAAGCCAAAAGGTATAACTTTCCATTGATATAATCCTCTTCTGGGTATCGTAAATGCAGTGTAATGTCGGCTGTTTATATCCAATGGGATTTGCTACTAACCGGTTTTCAAATCCAAAGTGCCAAAATATTTTGTATTCCGTAGTCTTTCCAGTATAGAGTTTATTCTTGGTAGTGGATATGCGTCCGTGACAGATTTCTCGTTTAATTGTCGAAAATAACAACACAACTGCCATTTTTCATTTTTCTTTGGGGCTAAAACGATCAGTGAACTATAAGGGCTATGTGATGGTTCTATACAATCATTGGCTATCAATTCATCCAAGAGTTCACTTATGATCTTTTGTTTTGCGGGGTTGTTTATTGTGTATCGGTGTTTAAAAGGTGTTTCATCCTTCATAACTATTTTATGTTTTAATATGTTTGATGTCCCTGATAATTTTTCGAATTTGGCGAGCTCGTTATCAAGAAACTTATTTATCATATTTACATCTTCTGTCTGTATATCCATATTCGGTGCATGTTGATTTTCATTTATAATGTTGTTACTTTCTTCTTTTCTAAATTCAATGGTGGTTCCACAAATATTTAATGTGGCCGTTGCTTTGATTAGGAAACCAATACCGAGTATTACTCCGTCCGAGACATTGGGAAGTATAAAAAATTTTATATTTACTGTATTTCAACCGTATTCGACTGTTAAATTTATTGCTTTCCTTATTCTTACTGTTGTACCATCTGCTAAAACTATGTTCATGTGCATTTGCTGAAATTCTTTTTTGCTTGCTACCTCGTTTGCTTTTGTTACACCAATGAAACTATTGGTGGCCCCCGTATCAATTAATGCATCCATTTCCTTGCCTTGTTTTTCCTTTAGTTTGAGCCTTGCATGACTTTGCCGTTGGCTTGTCTGAAGTAAAGCTGATGCTGTTGCTAGCTGTATAAAGGGTCTACTTTTTCGGACCCCGCCCTCCCTTATTGGTGGGGCCCGTTTTCCTTCTGTAGCTTTCAATGGTCCGAATATCTCTTTGGCCACACTCCCAGCAAAAAATAATTTCGGGGTTTCGGCATTACTTATAACTGTGCCCTTCCCTACCGCAGCGACGACATGCTTTCCGAGGGTTTATTGTTTGGTTTCCTGGAGCTTGTACTGCGCTATGTTGTATAGCTAATCTATTGCCTTGTACCTGTGTTCTTGCTCGCGGTATTGGTGTTTGAGTGGTATGTGGAACCAATGTAATTTGAATTCTTTCGAAATTCTCTGCTAGTTCTGTTAGTTCCTGTAGCGTACTAAAATCTCGTCTCTTTATGTACAGTTTGTAGCTTGGACCAATATTTTGGTATATTCTGTCTAATTTCTTATGTTCTTCATACCCTGCTTGTCTCATGAGATCCTGTAATGTCACCATATATATTTTGAATTTTTGCTCTGGTTGTTGTTTTCTGTCCCGTATTATATCTTCCAGTTTGTCTAAATATCCTGTTGGCAAAAAGTATTTCAAGAAATCTTGTTTGAAATTTTCCCCAGTCTCCGATTTCTTATTATTGTTACGAAACCATGTCAACGCTAGGTCTTTTAATAATTCTGGCATGGTACGTGGTACAAGGTTTAATTGGAAATCGTAAGCTTCAGCTAATTCTTCTACCCGTTCTATAAATGTCATTGGGTTTTTGCTTCCGTCATATTTGAATGACCATCGCCGAATTTGGTCAATTGTTTGTTGGTATGTTTTTTCCGTATGCCACGTGTCTTCCTCCGGAGTGCTTACCACGAGCTGAGGTACCTCCTGTTGTTGTATCTGAATGATTCCTTTGCTTGCGCTAGCACCTTCCGTGTACGGCGACGCAGCTCTGGTGTGTTTTTGCTACAGTTCTTCTAGTCGTTGTACTGTTTCTTCTTGGAAATCCATTTTAGTGAATTCAGCCAGTCGTTTCCGAAGTTCCTCTAGTTTCTAGTTTAAATTCTTCTGTATATTGTATCAGCTATTCCTTTCGAAGACTGTAGATCCAGTTAATTTTTACCATCCCGTTTTTGGTAAATATATATTTTCTTTCAAAATTTAAACTTATTATTTATTTATTTATATATTTTTTTCTTTATTACGTGATTTTTCCTGAATTTGCTAGGGCGTCACTTGTAACGCGCCTTCCTGCTTCGTGTTTTTTTTTTTTCAAAAAAAAAAATTTGTTATTTATTTATATATATTTTTTGTTACGTGTTTTTCTTGTTTTTATCCATAATTTGCTCGGGTGCTACTTGTAAAGTCTTTTTCTTGATATTTTTTTTATTTTTTTAGCTTAAAAAAATTATTACGTGTTTCCTTGTTTTTATCCAGAATTTGGTCGGGCGCCACTTGTAACGTTGTTTTCTGCCTGGTATACTCAGCCTGAAAATGCCAAGGTCATTACAAGAAATAATAATTTTTTTATCCTTAATTATTAGTATTCTTTATTTAATAGTTAATAGTTTTAATTTTTTTTCTTATATACAGTTTGCTTGATTATTATATGATTTTTATATTATCTGTTTCGCTTCTGGCTTCTTAGCTCCGGATTTGTTTTGACTTGGCTTCCTGCAAGTTATCTTATGTGCTTCCATGTTCAATCTTAACCTTACTTCTGGGGTCCCATATGCTGACTTATGTTTCCGCACCCTTGGATGTACCAGCTACCATCCTACTACTTCCCGTTTCAGTGGAGACGTTGTACTGGTTTAGTTGTGAGAACAATCGTTGCAATACTATCGAGATTTCCCTTTATTGCTTGGCGGCCATGTTTATAACTATTTGCTTATCGATGCGTTACTTTACTGTTTCGCGACTAGGCAATCGCTAACAATGTTTATTAATATCTACTTATCTAGGTTCTACTGTATTGTTTCGCGACTCAGCAATCGCTAAATATGTTTATTAATATTTATTTATCCAGGTTCTACTGTATTGTTTCGCGACTAGGCAATCGCTAACATTGTTTATTAATATCTACTTATCTAGGTTCTACTGTATTGTTTCGCGACTCAGCAATCGCTAACAATGTTTATTAACATCCACTTATCTAGGTTCTACTGTATTGCTTCGCGACTAGGCAATCGCTAACAATGTTTATTAATATTTACTTACTTACCCTGATTAATCCCGATCCACTGATGACTACCATGCGACTGAATGAATCTTTGCAAAATCTTCGGCCTTTTATACTCTTTTTCCCCCTACGTTATTGTTGTAATATTTACAAAGATTTTTGTATGCTTATGTTTTATTGTTGCTATTGTCCCTAACTTATTTTAATGTACATGTTTGTATGTATATTTTTATTAGTGACCGTTAATCCCTTTGCTTGTAAATTATTTTGTTGGATGTTTTTGTTGTTGCATATTTTTTTTCTTTTGTTTATTTCTTTAGTATATTTCGTTGTACTGAAAGTCATACGGTTGTACCTATGTTTTTGTTAGTGTCTCTTAATACATTTGTTTTATAAATTATTTTGTTGATTATATTTGTTATTTTATGTTTTACTTCTTTACAGGGTGTGACATCAGTTTGTGTGCAAACGATTCGTCACAAGTCATGTATCATGGGATTTATTGGGGATTTATTTATATGGGATTAATTAGTAAACGATGCAAAATTAATGCTCGGGATAAGATACAAAATATTAAAAAAAAACTTCAAAAATTTACCTTTTTTTAACTAAAACTTGTTTTCAAGTGAGTCGTTCTAATGTATACATTTTAAAAAATTTATCAGAGAAGTAAATGAAATAAATTTTATAAATTAAAAAATATTGTGCTTATGTGTATACTCGTAAAAACACACAATTTTTAACCCTTACACCCATGCATAATGCTGCTAATTGCCTATATTCCAGTTTCACTTGATTTAAGTCATACGCGCCCCTGTTCTGCAAATTACGACATGTCAAATCACTGTGATTCCAAAAAATTAATGAAAGCTAAATCTTGCTTTTGTAAATTTCACGATTTATAGCATTGGAAGTTGCAAGAAAATATTCTATTATAAATGAGAAAAAATTAAAATACAATAAAAACCCACTTTTAAGTCAGCTATTAGTAGTTTAATTTTGAAATCACGTGATTTGAAATCACCATGATTTTCAGAACAGGCCCGATAAATTTTAAAGTATATATATATACAAGTTCGCTGATGAGTCAGTGATGGGAAATGTGGCACAATTGTGCCATTTTTGGCACTATTGGATGTTGCCTGGCACTGTGGCACTCTCGTGCCTTTTCTGGCACTTTTTGCCCATTAAATATAGAAACTTTTCTTATTGCAATAATAACTACTATTCTTGTTTTTTTTACGTTTTTAAGTAATGAAAACTTAGTAGGATTTGAGACTGAAAACTGTTCGGTTCTAATAGTTAAAAGTAACGGTTTGCCCAGAGACATTGACGATCTATAAAACAGGGTATATAAATTTATTTGTAATACCTCATGTCGTACAGATTATTTTATAAATGTTTAGAAGTATTTCAACTCTGAAATTTATGAAATTCTCAAGTATTCCCCAAACCGTTGGTTGTCTCGTCAAGATTGTTGCAGAAAGAGTCTTTGAACAGTGTGAGCCTTGATATAATTCTTAACATTATAAAATTTTTAGTCACAATGCAATGATAAAACTTTATTCATATTAAATAATTTAACGGATTATATAACAAAGATGCATTTTTATTTTTATCTTATGTCCTTGAAATAGTAACCAACCCAATCTAAAAATGTGAGACTACATTAACATAAATTTAAATTGGCTTTTTTGAACAGAAAATACATTGTTGATACCAATTTCGATCCAATGGAAGAAACTTATTACGACACTGAAATTGAACTATTAGTAATCAAAAACTAATTTTCCCTGCATAAAGTTGTAGAATGCAAAAATAATAAGTAAAATATTAATTTGGGATTATTAGTGCGTTTAAAAAATTTAAACTTAAATTGTAACAATTCCCACAAAAAACACTAATTATTAACTTGACTGCACCCGGTCAGAAAAATTCTTGTGTGGCAACACTCTATTGTTAAATAGCTGTTGTTGTTATTTACATTTATTTTCTTTTACATACTCTTACGACTACAATTTGAAGCTGAAAACAAGTCAGCCAATGTAGCAATGGTAAAGTAAGAAAATAAAAAACATGTTGATTATTGAGTTCTTGTTTCAACTTTGTTATTTGTTATTGAGCTTCTCATATTTTTAAATGAAAGCTTATAACATAATAACTGTAGTTGTTCTAAGAAGCTTTGGGTAAAGGTTCCCTGATGATCTGCATTAGCAACAGTGAAATGCGCATAGGATCCAGCTAAGCCCCTCAATAATCAATTTCAATGTATTTTTAATAAAAAAAAATATTTTACTTAATAATTAAAATATTAATTTCGGATTATTAGTAAAAAAAATGAAAACAAAATTGAAATGATTTCATATGAAAAAAACAATCGGAATGAAACATAACGTTTTCACAGTTACACATCATTACTGATTCTCGGTTTATGAAAAAGTGTAAGTGTCAAAACCTTTTCAAATGAACACTTATTTGACACACACAATTCATTAGTGAAAAGGCATGGAAACCCATGAAAACCTCATACAAATACCACTACTACACTTTTAAAATATTTAATTCACTTATCGTCATCCCTAATTTCGTCTGATAGGCACATTAAAACATTTTATCCAGACATTTTCGATTTTTATTTACGTTCATATATATTTGCATAATTTGGCAATTGATTAGAAGCCGAGGGAGGCATTACTCAAAATGTTATTTATAATAGTTTTTACTATGAATTTTTTTAGTAATTAATATATCAAAATGCCATACCATACAAAAATTAATATGTTTTCTTGAAAAAAGTTTCAAACTCCATTTTCAAAATAATATACATATGTAGCTTTCTAGTACTGAAAAGAGAAATCAATGCAAGAATTCCACAGTGTTTTGATTTGTGAAGCACGAGGAACTTTGAAAAACAATATGTCAATTTCTACATGAAAAATATGTGTATTTACATAAATTTTGCTAATTTGTGGGTGTTGGTACATTCATATGTACATATGTATGTATAAATGTTCCTATGCACATTCTTAAAAAAATAGGTAAAAAAACGCATCTTGTTTAGCTCGTTTATGCTGGTATTTTACACTTTTTCTACCTGCCAGAAACATGCACACTGGGATAAAATGCAGGACAGACATATGTATGCATGTACATCACAGAAAGAAATAAGTTTCATTTTTGATAACAAAAATCCGGGTATTGAATCATTTTATTTTTCAAATTTCCTATGACAACGAAATCCGCTATATCAATAACAAAAATTGTAAAAGAATAATATTTTTTTTCAATAATATAAATATTTGAATTAATAAAATATCTTATTAATAATATGTAATTTTGTCAATAAAGAAATTTAATGAATCAAAGAAAAAAGTTGTTGACTGAAATTTTATTTTCAGTGATAATTGTTATTGTGTTGTGTTGTGTGTGTGGATTAATGGATCAATGTCACATTTTTCAACCCCTTTTTGTTTGTTTTTTCTTGGCGGCGATTAAAGTTGAATGTGTTTTGGACGATAAGTCGAACCGGCAATAGCTTAACTAATAGACTGACGTACTTACCACTCAACTATAGAGCAAATCGTTATTGGATACGCAAAAAATGAATACAAGCAAAACATGATTACTTATGTTTCTTCTACATGTCATGTTACATGTCAGCATACATGTATACATAATCTAAAAATAGCTTTATTGCGTAAAAAACAAGCCAGGACGTTTTTCCGGTTCTTGTCGGAATTCACACGCATACAACACGAGCAATAAAAAAGACAACAACATCAGCACATGACCACGTTGAGTCAATAGACAAGCAAGGAAAACACCAACACAAACAAATAAAATTAAATGACATTTTTAAATGCGCGGAATTGATAAGCACAATATTCAAGTTAATGACAAGTATTATTGAAATTAAAAATTTTATTAAATAACATGGCTTTATTGAAAATTTTTTGTCTATTTTTTTCTGTGATGAGTATGCATGAAAAAAAAGCAAAGCAACTGTTTGTGTTGTTTGCGCTGATTTACACGGGCATAATTGTGCTGGCATAACATGCCAGTTTGTTGGTGAGAGGGGCAAAGAGAGCGGTTTTGCGGTTGGCATAACTTTTCAACCAGCTACAACCCCGCATTAGCAGCATAAAACCAATACACAAACAACTTAAAAAACAGCAAATGTAAAATGAACACTAAAAACACTAACACACAAAGCTGTGTATACGTATACGTTTTGTGCCAGATGAATTAGTCTCGTGTTATTTGGAAAAGAACAAAAATTGTGCGGCTTAAAAATTGTTCTCGTCTAAACTACCTCTTTGAACTTAACTTTTCCTCATGTATTTAAATTACGTATGTATGTATGTACATTGTACATATGTGTGTAGTTGCAAAAACAATTAATATTTCTTATTATTTGAAATGAATGAATGAAACATTTTTTCATTACTTGAACCAGAATCGCAATCTGTGAAACTATGAAAAGACGGTGTGAAAAGTTGCTATGAAATCGAAAATGAAACGTTTTTTTTCACTTCACAGAACCAGAATCGACCCGCTGGTACCACTAGGAGCATACTTCGTTTTGGTACCCAGCAAAAAAAGTGAGGAAAGAGAAAGAGCACCACATCTACTGAATCAAACCACTTCAAATTTAGGTAAAAAACCAATGAATTTTACGTTGACGTGTCATTGGAAGGAAGTGGTTTGATTTTAACATTGTATATGGTTTGAAAAGAAAAAAGGTTAAATTATTTAATTTTTTGTTATTTTATTCCATTGCTATTTTTAATAATGCAAAGTTTTTGGTTTGAGAAGCCTAAAATTTAATAAAAAACACTTGTATTTGGCTTGAGCCAAAAAAGTAATGAATTTGCTGAAAACAAACTAGTGATTTAAAATTTGATATGTTGTTAAAAATAACTTCTTTAACATCTAAAAATACACATTAGATACTTTCGAAGTAATTTAAAAGTGGTTCGTAAGGAAGTACTCCTTTTATTCTTTGCTGGACATAAACTACAACTACATATGACTACAACCGCCAGCTACCAACACATATTTAAAAGGACATTTTTATATAAAAAATATTCTTCTAGCAAAAAGTTGTATAGTATTGTATAAATGTATGATTCAACATTTTTCGCAAATTTAAATAAATAATGATTTTTTCACAGTCTAATTACATATAAAAGACGTAAAAATCTATGTTTTGGGCAACGGCTCAAAGCGACGTCAGTGGTTTTAAATTTTATGATACCATGTTTCTTATTTGCTGCTTGTCAAAAATTTATCTGTTGTGTCAAAAATTCTACTAGCCCCTATGGCTAGTGAAATTTTATTCACCTCAGAAGTGTCACAAATTTACAGCATGTTTATAGAACACGTCACAATTAGGGTGATCGACTCGGTTTTTCAACCGGTTTTAAAACCTGGTTTTTCACAATACGGTTGTCGGTTTTTTCAAAATGTTGATTTTTCGAGTGTCGAATAGTCCGGTTTTTTTACAATTTAAAAACCGGCTGAGTCGAACACTTTATGTTTTGTATATTTTGGAATAAAATTAGTTTTTACTATGTTAAAATTTAGACCAACTGTTTATTTTCCTAAGTATTTTTATACCCTTCACCAAAAATGGTAAATGGTATATATAGGTTTGTCCAGATTTTTGTAATTTCTACAATTTTCATTTGCGGCCACATAAAGTTAGTTATTCTGGAT
This sequence comes from Tachina grossa, assembly GCA_949987645.1. Classification (NCBI taxonomy): domain Eukaryota; kingdom Metazoa; phylum Arthropoda; class Insecta; order Diptera; family Tachinidae; genus Tachina; species Tachina grossa. The sequence continues at coordinate 109,529,986 of OX465274.1, read as the reverse complement.
CCTTATGAAGAGGAGATAAAAAAAAAGACGTGTCCGTCTGTCCGTCTGCATGTACGGATAGCTTGAAAGAGATTTTCTGAAGCTCCCAAAAAAAAATAGAGAGCTCGGAGTTGGACTGAAACGACCGCAATTGTCTTGGCTTGGTTGGTATTGAAAATCAGCAAAAATAAAGAATCGGTTCTTGCATTTTCTATATATATGTATAGTTTTATCACCCAGTTTTAAAAAAAATCCAAAAAAAATTATCGCGCATAGAACCAAGAATATTCAAATTTCTTATTAACACCACTAGCTACTCAGATACTGAGTCTTGCTTACTTTTGGTTTATGTTCACTGTATTTAAGCATATTCTTTTAAAACAGTGTTTCCTATAAAACCCCTTTTTGTCACCACTACATACAAATTATCTCGTGATTTCCGTGGAACATTCTTATTCGTCTGCATGTTCATATGTATGTATGTATAGAAATGTGTTTGGTGTAGTGTTAAGAAAAAACTATAGGTATAATCATTCGCACATACATACTTACTTGTGTGTAAATATACGCTTCCATAAGATTGTATGTATGCTGCGTTGAAACAACTACAACAACAACAATTTGCTACCAACTGTATTGAAAGAAGAATATTCAGTTGCTTGTTGTTGTGCCAGCAAACGTATTGAAGGAAGAATATTAAGTTGGTTGTTCTAAGAACACAGAATTATTTTGTATAGCTACATACATACTCGTACACATGACATAAATATGTAGATATGTATGTACAAATAAAGTATTTTATTAATGAACCCACGTGTTCATGATATACATATAATTATCTAAATGTGTACATACATATGTATGCATATATGTAGGTAGATTCAATATGCATAAGAAAATAGATCTAAATTCGTTTGCTAAGCTATGTAGATATTGTAAATACATATGTATGTACATATGTACTATGTAAGTAAATAAGCGCTTTTAAAGAGCATGAATTTGGTATAAATATGTATGTATTTATACCGGAAAGGATTGTTTAATTTGATTTCTGATTAATATTTTCTCAGTACTTTTAGTAAAAAATATTGTTTAAGTAAGGAAGACAGCATGGCTCGTTGATAAGCACTCGGCATGATAAAATTCTTGGCCTGAGTTCGAGCAATATCATACAGATTTTTTTTCAATATAAATTTATGTTTTTGAAAAAGAAATTAATCAAAGCATAAAAATAAAATTATTATTGAATTTTTAAAGAAAAATAGCAACTATGTACATACAAGGAAACACCACAAAACTAGCTAATCATCAATCAAATTTTACCTTTTTAATTGTTCTGAAGTAGATTTTTCTAGACTTCAATGATTTTAAAATTTTTATTTTTTTTAAGTAACTGTAAATAATAATTTACAACTAACTTTGGTGGTATTGTTTCTTAAATATTATCACATGTAATTTGGTTTACAGAACGATACGAACTTTACCTTACGTCTACATCTGATATATTTTTATCATAACAAAAGTCAAACTTTATATTGAAAAATAATTTTTTTATGTTAGCTCTTTTTTCTACATGGAATTTGACATTTGTCATGATAAAAATATATCAGGTATATACGTAGGGTTAGCCTAGTGAAATAATTAATATAGAAATAACACTGTGTGACAAAAATTAATTAAATCGAAATACATACTTATGTACCTGGGACGTGTTACTGTTTTTCTGTTACACAGAAAAAACTAAATTTCGTTTTCAGTAACCAAAGTCATTGAATCAGTAAATATTTTGTATGAATGCGGACCTACAAAGAAATTTTTAGATTCTGATAACAATTTTGTAAAAATGTAACTGGGAAAAATTTTTTTTGTCACCACGATACTGCACAACACGAATGAAATATTATTGGAATGATGTTGAATATCATATAATTTAACTGATTTTTTTCAAGAGTCAGTTTTCAAAATATGGCACCGAGTTGGCACTGCCAGCTGATACTATCTGCCATGAGAGCTGATACTATCGGTTTACGTACAGAATTTTAAGCTTCAGAGGCCCATTCAATAGCAATAATAAATATGCTGGTGTTGTGTGTTTGAGGATACAAAATATTAAATTTGTTCTCTACTGGAAATTCATTCAGACATATTTTACATCTAAAATAAATTAGTGTTTTTCGTGTCAATTTTGCTCAACACGAACACGCACGAAATTAGATTTTTTTTGTCACGAACACTTTGTGCTGAGTCGTGCGTGTTCATGTCACGGAAAAAAGCACGACACGTGCCCATCTCTAATTGGCGTACAATTTGTACATGCATACACTTGAAGTACAGTATTTATCGGATATAAGAACATCTCATATAAGAACAAAACGCTTATAAGAAACATTTTCAAAAACACCATGTCCTTTTAGTGATTTTTCTAACAAAAAAGGTTTCATATAAGAAAAACGCTTATAAGAAAATAAACGATAAAAGAACATTTTTCTTAAACACCAAAACCAAAAAATTTATAGAAAAATAATTTATATAAGAAACTTCCAACGGCAGCACAGAATTTATGAGTTTGCATGGACAACTATGTTTTCTGACAACAAGAACAAAGTTTTTATTTTTTTTATTTTTAGATGAGGGAGCTGGTATTAGTGATGCACGAATATTCGTGTTCGAATTGCAGAATATGCCATTTTTAATGCGAATACGAAGCATTCGTATTCGTCAAATTCAGGCGAATACGAATACGAATATTTTTTCAAAAAACTTCAATAAATAAATGCATAAATCCTAACCTAAATTTAAATAAATGGATAAAAATATTAGTTCGTACGAATCCATTAAATTTTTTATAGAAATTTGTGCTCTGTATCATTTTATATTTATATTATTTACTGACGCCAACAAGAGTATGAAGGTCTTTTTCATAACAATCTTTTAATATTTCATATTGCAGGCGTAAATAGAGCCCTAATTTAATGTCTATAAATTTCACATGAAATATTCGTATTCGCGAATATGGTTTCAAATATTCGTATTCGCATTCATATTCGCGAATATCAAAAATTGACATTCGTTACATCACTGGTAACTCATGGTATGTACTCATGAGAAGCTTTGTTGTTTTTTTATTTGCTAAAGGGGTTAATAAATTAAAAATAACTACCAATCATGATTTATTTTATTTTTCTATTTACATATATATATGTACATACAACTACGTATATGTATATATAAAAAGACAAAAAAAGCTCGTATATTCATATAAGAAACAAATGTCTTATGGCCATATATAGCTACTTATATAAGAAATAAGTTTCTTATATAAAATAATTGCTTATAAGAAAGAAACGCTTATAAGAAACTTTTTTCGTGGATTTTTTAAGTTTCTTATATCCGATAAATACTGTAGCAAACTATTACAAACGCTTGTTGTTGTTGTGTTTAGAATTTATAGATTTTTTAAAGAAATGTTTATACATATAAACATATGTATATGTGTGTATATAAATATGTACAAGTAAGTATAAATTCGTTCGCTAATGTGTGTATGTTGTTATGGATATGTATTTTTAAAAAATAAGTAACCCCTTGCTAAAGATGATGGATTTCTTATGAATATTTTAAAGTGGACAGGCAAGATTGTTTGTTTGAGGGTGTTTGTTTGAGGGTTTGTTGTTGCTACGAGTATTTTCATTCATTCCTTCATGTGGTTTTTTGTTTTTGCCAATAACTAAGAAAAAGGTACTTTTGCTTAAGCTGGTGTAGTTTGTCCGTACATACATATGTATGTATGTAGGTACTGTATTGAAATAAATATCCAGCGAAAAAGGCATGCAAAAACGTAATTAAAACATTATCAGCCTAGAATTATTTTTCATAAAGCAAGTTGTCTCTACAAGATTAATAATAATGCGATAGTTTAGAGGTAGAGAGTATGCATTGAAAGTCAGAACAACGTGGTTCGTATCTTAGCCGAGATAGTATTTTTTTTTTGTATTTTTACGTGAAAAATGTCACCTAATCAGCGAACTTGCATGGGTTCTAAGCACTCATTTCAATAATTAGCAGTTTTGTTAAATGTGAACCCATGCTCATCAATGACACGCCTGCGTTAAAATCTTACGTTCTGCACCTAAATTGAATCAATTCATTTTCAGAAGAACCCATGCACTAACTATTTCTCTTGCATGTCTTTTTTGCTGGGTCCGAAAATAACTTAATTATTCGATTGCTAAATAAACTTATCTAAGGAGAAGTGTTGGTTTAAAAAAAAATTGGTAACTTTTTTATCTAAAGCCATTTTGTGTTCCTGCATTTTATTTGTGCTTGTGCCAACTCATTGGTAGATCTGCAACCGTAATGTTTAAAAAGTTTTTCTTAGATAATATCAGGTATTATAAGAACTTTCAACGGTTATTTGCAACTTGACAAGCTACATAAGTACATATCGCTCATTTTCTAAAACAACGTCATGTATCAAAAATGGGATTTTTGAGTTAATGATGCAAAATTAATCCTCCTCATATTGATATTAGTATTGTGTAAAAATTTCATACAAATATCTTGTATGCTTAACTATCGAGAGAAAAATAAAATTATCGTTTTCCATTAAGTTGTGTGTAAATTGAAAACTTTAAAGTTTAAAATAAACTTATTTTTTTAATAAACGAGCGATATGTATGACATTATATCTGTGGCGTATTTTACTGTTTTTCAGGAGAGCACTTTTAAGCGTTCAAGTCGATTTTCATATTTTTTTCTTTTACATTTAAATTGGGAAATTCTTTGTTCAACTTTATTTTTTTAAGCAACCGTCGTTCTGCACACTATAAGTAATATGTACATTTAAGTTGAAATATACCAAAGTATAATCTGAATTAAGCTATTATTCCAAATTAGATTAGAAGTCTAAAAAAGATAAGTCGCGCTATAACTTGCTGAAAAATTACACAAATTTATTGAGATTTTGACCAGGGATGCTTTCGAATATTCAGATTACGGAAGTACCATTAACTCAAAATCAGCTTATCTCGACTTAAGCACTTTTTCCTTTTTGCCGCATATATATATATTATCCTTACTACAAATACCAACTATGTATGTATGTACTTTAGAGTGACTCACCTAGTATGGAGATGAAAAATGTGACCTTGTTACCCCTCTCAAATCAAAGATCGGTCTTTTTAATGAGGACTCCCAATATATTTGAGGGGTCCAGCGATGCCCGCTCGTGAGCTGGACCGTGTGTAAAAAAGGTATATTTTTGAAGTTTTTTTTTTGCATATTTTTGTATTTTGTCCCGAGACAACATATTAAAAACCATTAATAACCATCAGCAATGAGTTGTTCCATAAAAACTAGGATTTTTTAAGCAGGTGCTACTTATTTATATGAAAAAATTCCATTATATATTAAGGATTATTTGGTTTAAGTCATTGTGAACTTATTTCTGTTAATAGTTTCCGCAAAAGTTCATGCGAGAACTAACATCAGATATAATTTAATAAAGATTCAAATCAAATATGAGTAGTACAAACAATAGAATTTATTTAAATATACATATGTATGAATGCTTAAAAAATCGTAGTTTTTACGGAATGACACATTGCTGATGGCACGAATGCACAGTGGTTGCACTTATATGGGGAAGAGCGACAAAAATAGTTATATTAAAGATATAGTGTTGAAATTTGCACAGTATATTTCGGATATAATAACCACAATATTCTGAAAAAATGGGCGTGGTAACTTGCCTCTACCGCCCATTTTTTAAATTTTTTTTTTTATAATAGATAGATTTCAATTATTTTTTATACCTTCATGGAAATACATATTTCTCCGCAAATTAAATTTAGACTTTTATTGTTTTCAAATAAATATCAAAAATATAAAAAGCTACTCTTGCAACAATTCAATTGTAGATTTTAGTAGCGTACTTTTCTTTTTACGCGGTAATTTTCGTTGACTTGAAATGAATGCATCCGAACTAAGCAATAATATATTTAGTAAATCCGTGTTTGTTGCTATTCTAGAAATTTTTCGTGTGTGTTGTAGCCTATACCTTTTAATGTCTTTATTTTTTGATTCTGCAGCTTCCTCTGAAAGCTCTCCAATTGAAACTATGAGTAGATTAGTAATGGGGACGGACGACATGTTTTGGGAATTCAAAACCGGGAAAAAATAAAAACGATGGCAACGCTGTTACAAATGGGGGGATTTTGGGGATTTTCATGCTTTCTTGGCTTTGTGTGTGTGTGTGAGTTTGATTCTTTGTTTATGTGTATGTATACTTGTGTGCCCAGCTTTTGTTGTTATTGTAGAGAAACGTTGTGCTTACAGTGCATGGATGTATGTATATGTGGGTGTTGTATGTGTGTATGTGTGTGAGTTTGATTCTTTCTGTGTATGGGAATGTATGTACACTTGTGTGTACAGGGTTTGTTGTTATTGTAGAGAAACGTTGTGCTTACAGTGGATGTATACATACAGTGTATGTATGTGTGGGATGTTTGTGTGTATATGTATGTGTGTGTGTATATGTGTGCGTTTTTGTGTTTAATTGTATGTTTGTCGGTCTCAGATACTTTTGTCGTAGTGGCAGACAATCATTATACCCAGTAGGAAATGTCGATGGTGAAAATGTACTGAGTCGCTTTTGACTTTGTCACCAGTACTAGTATATAATTATATCCCATTCAATAATTTTCACTATAGACATTTAGCATATGCTTGTCATTTAAAATCTACTAGTAACACTAAAACAATTGAATAGGTATGACTACGTGGCTCTTATTGGAACGTAGAGACATACCAACCAGACAGTTAGTTACTGTTATATTTCTATAATTTATGTCCATACAAAAAGGTATGTATATTGACAAGTTGTTGCAAAATCTTTCCTTTTTACTGACAGATAGAATAAAACGTATTATACTATAATGGTCACTAGAATTTTAGTGTTGACACAAAGACACTTGATCCCTGTCTGACTGCAGGGTAGTGACAACGAATTCGTGTGTATGTAGAATCATTATTTTTGTTGTTGTGAGTTGTCGTTGCTATGCATATGTATGGTTATTGTGCTCGTATGTATGCATGCATTTTTTTATTTCTTGGGAAATATTCTAGTAGCTGCAGATAGTGGCAACCCTGATATTTGCTGAAAATGGAAGTGGAGAGGGAATGTATTTGATAATGTATGTACATATATGTTTTTGGAGTAATGTACGTGATCGTATGGTGGGAGACGAAGGTGATGTTATGAAATCTTCGTTTATTTATTTAAGAAATATTGTTTCGTATTTCATGACAGAGGAGTTTGAATTGCATAATATTATAAAATTTCATTATGTATGTATGTTTGTGTATTACGTGATCACTTCTTTGTGTATGCGTGTGTGTGCCAGTATGTTAATGACTTTCTCGCACTGATATTTATATGTAGGTAGAAATAAATTGTTTTAAATATCGACATTTGGTACTATAAAGTACTATCATATATCTGAACTTCCCTAATCCTAGTATGTTTTTATACATTAACAAAGGTTTATTCATATTGAAATTTCTTATTTCAATACGGAAAAATATTAATTTACAGTATTCATTTATTAAACTCATTAGTTTTTAGGTATTTCAATATACATTTTCTATTATATTGAAAATTATTGAATTAATGTGAAGCATTCTTATTTTTAAGCTGCACATTTTCCCTGAGTGTATTGATTGCTTATCTATACATTGTGCTTTGACTAAACGACGCTTCATATATTTTCATGATGTAGATATGTAAGTGTGATTGTTAAGATCTAATAAATACTTGAGCATTCCATGCAAATAATATTGGAGTATGTGGTCCAATCTAGATGAAACAGTCTAGTTACATCATAGTCTCATGTAATGCAGTCATGGATCATATCGTTTTCATACAACCATTCAATGCTGCACGATAAATATTCGTGTTTAAACGAATATGATCGTTCTTCTTAGGCACTCACAAATTGTATGCGAGTATTCTATAACTATTCCATATGGGGTAGTTTTTGGGGTTAGTCCGATGTAATACAACGTTGTACCATGTGGTCCAACCCTAGGACATCGCAATGTTAAATCGACCATTTTTTTTTCATATAGTTGGAGTAGTTTTGGAGTACTCCAACTCCTCTTTGGACTAGTCCTTACATGCATGTATGGACTAGTCGCATTATCTGCAGGGTTGATAAGAAATTTGATATGTATACATACAAATTGATTTTATGTGTGTATGTATGTATGTATGTACGTACATACAAATAAGAGTACAACTCAATCTTTGAATTCATTTTTTTTTGTCATGTGATATCTTTTTGTTGTGTATTATCTGAAATTAAAAACGTTGTTTTATCTGCATTTACTTAAAAGTTTGTGAGGATTTTCTGTTTTAAGTAAAACTGAATTCCTGAAGATATGTACATACTCTATAGTAATAGTAACTATAATAGAAATATTTCTTATACTTAATTTACATTTTTTTAAAGTTGATGCAATGTTAGTTAGTCAACGTTTGACATTTTTGGGGGTATGCAATTTTTTCTAACTATAGCCTTTTTTCTTCACTTTCTACATTTATTTTTGGAAATCTTGCATTGCTTTTTTATAAAATTTATAAACATTTTTAAATGAAACTGATCCGGCACTCCAGCTTAGATACTGATAGTGTTTTTTTCTTTTGTTTTTTGTTACTCAACTCACTGTTTATTTTTTATTGATAAACATTTAAAATCAAAAGGGAGTTTTATATTGAAATTATTATTTTCATAATTGTTGAAAACAATCGCTACTTCTTTTGCGATGAAATCATTTGAATTACTTTTGAAACCTTACATGTTTATAAAAATTATGTTATTTTCTATATTGCTTAATTTATAAGACTTTTAGAATTTGTACTTTGGTGGTTATATTTTCTATTATACGATTATGAATAAGAATGCAGTAAGCTGATGTCTTTGCTTACTGTTTCAAATTAAAATTTTATTCAACTGAATAAAAGGAGATTTTTTCTTAAACTCTAATGCAGTTAGAAGCGCTGGAGATTCTTTCATATAACAGCTTTTTTGGAATTTTTGATACATAGTATAATATAGAATTGGATAACATTTATTTTTAATTTTTACGTTAAGAAGTACGGATATGAGACTGAATTTAAATGTACTTTTAAATTAGTTAAATCATAATGAACAAACATATTTTCTTCTTTAATAGCGATCAACAGAAAACGAACTCGTTTTCATATAATTTAGGTATACCCTTTCGACGGGCTCCTCTAGGATACAAGATGACTGTATGACGAAATTTCTGTTGCTTTATACTGATAATATGTTTACATTAATAAGGTACATATACATATGTTTATTTTATGAAGGGTGAGCACCTATGGCTTTTATTTAATGTTCTATATGACTTTGTTTTCATTTTATTAAAGTTCAGCGTATTGTATATATATTTCTGAAATGTTTAAGTGTGTTATGTGTGCCCATCGGGCAGAGTGTACATATTAGTTGGTCAGTCAGTCTCTATTTTTATTTATTTTTTTTTTTCTTCTAATGTGCCACTCCTTTTTTCAGATTTTACTACTTGGAATAGAGAATTTTTGTATAATTATATTATTATTTGTATATACATTAGGTATGTAGAAATTAGTTTAGATACAAAGAAATGCATGTGTAATAAACAACTATTGTATCAAATCGATCTCAAATAACTCAGTTACCTCTACCAGCAATTCACCGTTGGTGTTTTCATAAAGTGTTAGAAACAATGAAATATCTATGTTTTGAGAGAATTGTTCCCCTCAAGTATTTCTACATGAGGTTTGAGGGGTCAATCACTGTCGCATTCATATGTAATGATTATTCACTTAAAAAACGTCATCATCACCATCAATCATCTCCGTATACAATACATTCATGAGTTGGGTTGATCCAGATACAATTGCTGTCTCATCACCTTCTAACAGCTTTATATATTTTGCTAGTATGCATGCCTTAGCATGCTTCTATCGATAGTGACGTAAGAGTCCGAGATGTAGAGTGTTACAATTAAAAATCTTTACTATTAGAATTTACCAGTTCACTCTTTTGAATTTTTACAAAGTAGATACATATGTATCTATTTCATTGACCACAAAATCATAAAATTTCTTTGCTTACAAAATTTTATGACGTGAGGATTTTTTTTTTTTTTTAAATTATACATGCTTCGGCATGCTTTCATTTTTTTCTATAAATTTATGTAATACTCATACAGATACAGATATAAAGTAAGATCTGTTTACTGTATATTTTAAAATTTATGCATGCTTCAGCATGATTCTAGTTGAAGCGTATATTCATGCACTAAGTTTGTTTGATACTTACTTATACACACGTACATTCTTAAAGATTGGATATCAAAGTCCAAATTCCGTAGTTTATCTATATTTTCTAAAGATCTGATAGCTAAAGAAATGAATAGAGTGAAGATATTCTATAATAATCCCATTTTCATATTGTAAAATTTTGCGTGCTAGCGCTTTCGATGGGAAAATATACATACAACTTTATAAAAAGTGATAATATGATGTGCTGCTGAATATTGCACTGAAGTTTTAGCAATATTTCATTCAGACCAACAAGTTTAGAGAATTCCACTACATTTAGTTAATTATCTTTCTGAAGACCCATCATTCCTAATCAATCCTACAAAAAACAACACAAACTAGATTTTTCGTTTTAATTTTATTTTTATTTTTATTAAATTCAACATTCATTCTTCAAATTACTTTATACTATATTAAGTAGCTTTTTCTCATTTGTGGAATGTTTAATCGTAAACATTTTAATGGTGAGATGAATTTTTCTATTTGATGCACTAAGTAAATCTTTATATATACCAATCCACTTATATGAACCATTAAAGCTAATTCTTTTCACATCATTCCTTTCAATGATCTATTAAATCATTCTAATATTGATGCTTTCATTCTAAGTAGTGTTTAATCTTCTATTTATGTATGCGTTTTCCCAAGTATTTTGTATTAAAAAATCCTTTAGAATCATCTGTTTGTAAGTTTTTTGGTACCCGTACCACTTCAAAAATATTTTCCATTGCCTTGGTTTTTAGAGTGCAGCTTTTATTTTCAGCTGTACTTTGAGAATGTGTCAATTACAGTCTTCAAAAATCAACAATTTCTATTTTCTGTAGAATAGTTCTACATTTCACCTAACTTAGCTCCATAAAACATCATATATTCCTGTCATTACATCTCTACAAGCACAAACAGTTGTTGAGATTTAATATGGAGTTCGTTTACTAAATTCCTTTTTAAAGACATTGAGTTGTTTCACAGATTTTTTCGAAAGTGTTGTGATCTACATCTTGCACTTTCAGCTATTTATACTAACATGTAGTTAATTTTCTAATCTATATATTTGACCGTAAACTCTTCAATTTGTTTTTAATTCTTTAATTTTTAGAATTGCTTTTTCAATTTTATAACTGTCTTCTTTCTCTAATTTTATTTCACGTTGTAGTTCCTCAATTTGTATTTAAATATATTCTTGAATATTAATGCTTTAAGCTATATTATTAATTTGTCTTGTATTTTATCTTCATTCAGTTTGAGGTAACTATCAACAATAGTTTGTATCTAATTCATTTATGCCTTCGAATACTGATAAGTCAGTATAAATGTCTTCAGAATTGGAAGTCTATGAGTAAAATCATCGTCATCATCATTCTCAGTATTAGCATCATTAAATATGATGGTATTATCAAATATTGTTCCTTCTACTAGTTTCTTTGGGTTACTTGTCTATATCTTGAGTGAAGGTTTCTCAGGCTTTAAACTTGTATATTTTCAACTTCTGTCTTGATTTTACTTTCTTCTTTCAAAAGAATTCTTTTAATATTTTTAGAACTATTTATGAATTCTTCTGTTATAGGCTTAAATGTATTTTTTAGTTGTTCACATGTATCTATTTCACCAGTTTTTATACTACGAAGCTTTTTCTTCAACACATTTCTTGTCAACACCAACTGTTTTAAAATTTTCTCATCCATGTTTGCTAAGGGCAAATAACAGGTATCAGCAATCAGATCAGCTTTTCAGGACCTGGTCTGGTTTTCAGATCAGCTTATCAGGACCTGGTCTGGTTTTCAGATCAGCTTTTCAGGACCTGGTCTGGTTTTCAGATCAGCTTATTAGGACCTGGTCTTGTTTTCAGATCAGCTTTGCAGGACCTGGTCTGGTTTTCAGATCAGCTTATCATCAGCTTATCAGGAGCTGGTCTGGTTTTCAGATCAGCTTTTCAGGAGCTGGTCTGGTTTTCAGATCAGCTTTTCAGGACCTGGTCTGGTTTTCAGATCAGCTTATCAGGACCTGGTCTGGTTTTCAGATCAGCTTATCAGGACCTGGTCTGGTTTTCAGATCAGCTTTTCAGGACCTGGTCTGGTTTTCAGATCAGCTTTTCAGGAACTGGTCTGGTTTTCAGATCAGCTTATCAGGACCTGGTCTGGTTCTCAGATCAGCTTTTCAGGACCTGGTCTGGTTTTCAGATCAGCTTTTCAGGACCTGCTCTGGTTTTCAGATCAGCTTATCAGGACCTGGTCTGGTTTTCAGATCAGACTATCAGGACCTGGTCTGGTTTTCAGATCAGCTTATCAGGAGCTGGTCTGATTTTCAGGTCAGCTTATTAGGAGCTGGTCTGATTTTCAGGTCAGCTTATTAGGAGCTTGTCTGGTTTTCCGCTCAGATGAAATAACTAAAGTCTATCTTTTATTAGCAGTATTTTTTTTTCTATAACGAAAATCGTTTAATTCAATATATTTGCTTATAATCAAAAATCCATATTTATCCTCCCAACACTCTACAAATTTTTTAAAACTTGTCAAAATTCATATTACTGCCAACATGAACCTTGTAAACATGCTTCACATTTACTCATCTTACTTAAACATTATAATTACATTTGCATTGTCTCTTATTAAATACTTATAGCCATATTCATAAAAGTTTTGAACAGCATTTCAAATGTTGTTTGAGCGAAATTCGCTAAAATTGTATTCATAATAGAATATTAGCTTAAAAACGTTTTTTAACTTGCGTAAATCAACAAATCTTATAAATTAAATGCACCCATACTTAAAATAATTTTGAGCTGACGTCGTTCTAGTTTTGCTTCTTGTTTATTTATATTTTTAACTTTGTCTGTATGTATGTATGCATGTATTAAGAATTATGCTATAAGTTTGGCACAAGTAGAATGAGTCATCATTCTTCTGCCGCCCCATACAAAAATATACACGTACATATGTATGTATATTATTCTGCTTTCCACATGCAACATCAGCAAATATCATAATTGAAATGTTTTAAGCTTCATTACCAGAAAAAAATAAATGTATAATTACCCATTCTTTTAATTATTAAATTATGTAATTTCTTTAAGTATTCATATTTGTAGTAGTATATAGATAATTTTAGTATAAATATATGTTTTTAAACGTGATATAGTAGTAGGGAATTGCCAATTCGGGCGCCGATTAAAATGGTTAAATTGTTGCTGAAATTGTTAAATTTGGGTAATTAAAACTTGAAAATTTTAAAATTCTTGAAATTTGATACCTACGAGGGTGGTTCAATAAGTCCCTTAAATATTTTTCGAGGGTGGTACAATAAGTCACTCTTATTTTTTGCTTATATTACGAGTTTTTGTTTACATTAAGTCTATGTTTGTCTGTCTGCCTGACCGTGGAAATTTGAGTCTGTCAGTGATTTGGGTTGTGTAATAATTTCTGGGTGTCCTTTGTCGGAGTTATGGGTGATGAAACTTTAAAATTTTAATCTAAGCCAGATGCCCAGTTTCCTACTACTATATCACGTTTAAAAACATATATTTATACTAAAATTATCTATATACTACTACAAATATGAATACTTAAAGAAATTACATAATTTTATAATTAAAAGAATGGATTATTATACATTTATTTATTTCTGGTAATTAAGCTTAAAACATTTCAATTATGATATTTGCTGATGTTGCATGTGGAAAGCAGAATAATATACATACATATGTACGTGTATATTTTTGTATGGGGCGACAGAAGAATGATGACTCATTCTACTTGTGCCAAACTTATAGCATAATTCTTAATACATGCATACATACATACATATATACAGACAAAGTTAAAAATATAAATAAACAAGAAGCAAAACTAGAACGACGTCAGCTCAAAATTATTTTAAGTATGGGTGCATTTAATTTATAAGATTTGTTGATTTACGCAAGTTAAAAAACGTTTTTAAGCTAATATTCTATTATGAATACAATTTTAGCGAATTTGGCTCAAACAACATTTGAAATGCTGTTCAAAATTTTTATTAATATGGCTATAAGTATTTAATAAGAGACAATGCAAATGTAATTATAATGCTTAAGTAAGATGAGAAAAATATGAAGCATGTTTACAAGGTTCATGTTGGCAGTAATATGAATTTTGACAAGTTTTAAAAAATTTGTAGAGTGTTGGAAGGATAAATATGGATTTTTGATTACAAGCAAATATATTGAATTAAACGATTTTCGTTATAGAAAAAAAATACTGCTAATAAAAGATAGACTTTAGTTATTTCATCTGACCGGAAAACCAGACCAGCTCCTAATAAGCTGACCTGAAAATCAGACCAGCTCCTAATAAGCTGACCTGAAAATCAGACCAGCTCCTGATAAGCTGATCTGAAAACCTGACCAGGTCCTGATAGCCTGATCTGAAAACCAGACCAGGTCCTGATAAGCTGATCTGAAAACCAGAGCAGGTCCTGAAAAGCTGATCTGAAAACCAGACCAGGTCCTGAAAAGCTGATCTGAGAACCAGACCAGGTCCTGATAAGCTGATCTGAAAACCAGACCAGTTCCTGAAAAGCTGATCTGAAAACCAGACCAGGTCCTGAAAAGCTGATCTGAGAACCAGACCAGGTCCTGATAAGCTGATCTGAAAACCAGACCAGGTCCTGAAAAGCTGATCTGAAAACCAGACCAGGTCCTGAAAAGCTGATCTGAAAACCAGACCAGGTCCTGATAAGCTGATCTGAAAACCAGACCAGGTCCTGATAAGCTGAGCTGAAAACCAGACCAGGTTCTGAAAAGCTGATCTGAAAACTAGACCAGCTCCTGAAAAGCTGATCTGAAAACCAGACCAGCTCCTGATAAGCTGATCTAAAACCAGACCAGGTCCTGAAAAGCTGATCTGAAAAACCAGACCAGGTCCTGAAAAGCTGATCTGAGAACCAGACCAGGTCCTGATAAGCTGATCTGAAAACCAGACCAGGTCCTGAAAAGCTGATCTGAAAACCAGACCAGGTCCTGAAAAGCTGATCTGAAAACCAGACCAGGTCCTGATAAGCTGATCTGAAAACCAGACCAGGTCCTGAAAAGCTGATCTGATTGCTGATACCTGTTATTTGCCCTTAGCAAACATGGATGAGAAAATTTTAAAACAGTTGGTGTTGACAAGTAATGTGTTGAAGAAAAAGCTTCGTAGTATAAAAACTGGTGAAATAGATACATGTGAACAACTAAAAAATACATTTAAGCCTATAACAGAAGAATTCATAAATAGTTCTAAAAATATTAAAAGAATTCTTTTGAAAGAAGAAAGTAAAATCAAGACAGAAGTTGAAAATATACAAGTTTAAAGCCTGAGAAACCTTCACTCAAGATATAGACAAGTACCCCAAAGAAACTAGTAGAAGGAACAATATTTGATAATACCATCATATTTAATGATGCTAATACTGAGAATGATGATGACGATGATTTTACTCATAGACTTCCAATTCTGAAGACATTTATACTGACTTATCAGTATTCGAAGGCATAAATGAATTAGATACAAACTATTGTTGATAGTTACCTCAAACTAAATGAAGATAAAATACAAGACAAATTAATAATATAGCTTAAAGCATTAATATTCAAGAATATATTTAAATACAAATTGAGGAACTACAACGTGAAATAAAATTAGAGAAAGAAGACAGTTATAAAATTGAAAAAGCAATTCTAAAAATTAAAGAATTAAAAACAAATTGAAGAGTTTACGGTCAAATATATAGATTAGAAAATTAACTACATGTTAGTATAAATAGCTGAAAGTGCAAGATGTAGATCACAACACTTTCGAAAAAATCTGTGAAACAACTCAATGTCTTTAAAAAGGAATTTAGTAAACGAACTCCATATTAAATCTCAACAACTGTTTGTGCTTGTAGAGATGTAATGACAGGAATATATGATGTTTTATGGAGCTAAGTTAGGTGAAATGTAGAACTATTCTACAGAAAATAGAAATTGTTGATTTTTGAAGACTGTAATTGACACATTCTCAAAGTACAGCTGAAAATAAAAGCTGCACTCTAAAAACCAAGGCAATGGAAAATATTTTTGAAGTGGTACGGGTACCAAAAAACTTACAAACAGATGATTCTAAAGAATTTTTTAATACAAAATACTTGGGAAAACTCATACATAAATAGAAGATTAAACATTACTTAATATGAAAGCATCAATATTAGAATGATTTAATAGATCATTGAAAGGAATGATGTGAAAAGAATTAGCTTTAATGGTTCATATAAGTGGATTGGTATATATAAAGATTTACTTAGTGCATAAAATAGAAAAATTCATCTCACCATTAAAATGTTTACGATTAAACATTCCACAAATGAGAAAAAGCTACTTAATATAGTATAAAGTAATTTGAAGAATGAATGTTGAATTTAATAAAAATAAAAATAAAATTAAAACGAAAAATCTAGTTTGTGTTGTTTTTTGTAGGATTGATTAGGAATGATGGGTCTTAAGAAAGATAATTAACTAAATGTAGTGGAATTCTCTAAACTTGTTGGTCTGAATGAAATATTCCTAAAACTTCAGTGCAATATTCAGCAGCACATCATATTATCACTTTTTATAAAGTTGTATGTATATTTTCTCATCGAAAGCGCTAGCACGCAAAATTTTACAATATGAAAATGGGATTATTATAGAATATCTTCACTCTATTCATTTCTTTAGCTATCAGATCTTTAGAAAATATAGATAAACTACGGAATTTGGACTTTGATATCCAATCTTTAAGAATGTACGTGTGTATAAATAAGTATCAAACAAACTTAGTGCATGAATATACGCTTCAACTAGAATCATGCTGAAGCATGCATAAATTTTAAAATATACAGTAAACAGATCTTACTTTATATCTGTATCTGTATGAGTATTACATAAATTTATAGAAACAAAAATGAAAGGATGCCGAAAAAAAAAATCCTCACGTCATACAATTTTGTAAGCAAGGAAATTTTATGATTTTGTGGTCAATGAAATAGATACATATGTATCTACTTTGTAAAAAATCAAAAGAGCGAACTGGTAAATTCTAATAGTAAAGATTTTTAATTGTAACACTCTACATCTCGGACTCTTACGTCACTATCGATAGAAGCATGCTAAGGCATGCATACTAGCAAAATATATAAAGCTGTTAGAAGGTGATGAGACAGCAATTGTATCTGGATCAACCCAACTCATGAATGTATTGTATACAGAGATGATTGATGGTGATGATGACCTTTTTTAAGTGAATAATCATTACATATGAATGCGACAGTGATTGACCCCTCAAACCTCATGTAGAAATACTTGAGGGGAACAATTCTCTCAAAACATAGATATTTCATTGTTTCTAACACTTTATGAAAACACCAACGGTGAATTGCT
Organism: Tachina grossa; assembly: GCA_949987645.1. Classification (NCBI taxonomy): domain Eukaryota; kingdom Metazoa; phylum Arthropoda; class Insecta; order Diptera; family Tachinidae; genus Tachina; species Tachina grossa. The sequence goes on along the minus strand of OX465274.1, from coordinate 109,512,209 downwards.
GGTAGAGGTAACTGAGTTATTTGAGATCGATTTGATACAATAGTTGTTTATTACACATGCATTTCTTTGTATCTAAACTAATTTCTACATACCTAATGTATATACAAATAATAATATAATTATACAAAAATTCTCTATTCCAAGTAGTAAAATCTGAAAAAAGGAGTGGCACATTAGAAGAAAAAAAATTAAATAAATAAAAATAGAGACTGACTGACCAACTAATACGTACACTCTGCCCGATGGGCACACATAACACACTTAAACATTTCAGAAATATATATACAATACGCTGAACTTTAATAAAATGAAAAAAAAAAATCATATAGAACATTAAATAAAAGCCATAGGTGCTCACCCTTCATAAAATAATTATATGTATATGTACCTTATTAATGTAAATATATTATCAGTATAAAGCAACAGAAATTTCGTCATACAAAGTCATCTTGTATCCTAGAGGAGCCGTCGATAGGGTATACCTAAATTATATGAAAACGAGTTCGTTTTCTGTTGATCGCTATTAAAGAAGAAAATATGTTTGTTCAATATGATTTAACTAATTTAAAAGTACATTTAAATTCAGTCTCATATCCGTACTTCTTAACGTAAAAATTAAAAATAAATGTTATCCAATTCTATATTATACTATGTATCAAAAATTCCAAAAAAAGCTGTTATATGAAAGAATCTCCAGCGCTTCTAACTGCATTAGAGTTTAAGAAAAAATCTCCTTTTATTCAGTTGAATAAAATTTTAATTTGAAACAGTAAGCAAAGACATCAGCTTACTGCATTCTTATTCATAATCGTATAATAGAAAATATAACCACCAAAGTACAAATTCTAAAAGTCTTATAAATTAAGCAATATAAAAAATAACATAATTTTTATAAACATGTAAGGTTTCAAAAGTAATTCAAATGATTTCATCGCAAAAGAAGTAGCGATTGTTTTCAACAATTATGAAAATAATAATTTCAATATAAAACTCCCTTTTGATTTTAAATGTTTATCAATAAAAAATAAACAGTGAGTTGAGTAACAAAAAACAAAAGAAAAAAACACTATCAGTATCTAAGCTGGAGTGCCGGATCAGTTTCATTTAAAAATGTTTATAAATTTTATAAAAAAGCAATGCAAGATTTCCAAAAATAAATGTAGAAAGTGAAGAAAAAAGGCTATAGTTAGAAAAAATTGCATACCCCCAAAAATGTCAAACGTTGACTAACTAACATTGCATCAACTTTAAAAAAATGTAAATTAAGTATAAGAAATATTTTTATTATAGTTACTATTACTATAGAGTATGTACATATCTTCAGGAATTCAGTTTTACTTAAAACAGAAAATCCTCACAAACTTTTAAGTAAATGCAGATAAAACAACGTTTTTAATTTCAGATAATACACAACAAAAAGATATCACATGACAAAAAAAAATGAATTCAAAGATTGAGTTGTACTCTTATTTGTATGTACGTACATACATACATACATACACACATAAAATCAATTTGTATGTATACATATCAAATTTCTTATCAACCCTGCAGATAATGCGACTAGTCCATACATGCATGTAAGGACTAGTCCAAAGAGGAGTTGGAGTACTCCAAAACTACTCCAAATATATGAAAAAAAAGGTGGTCGATTTAACATTGCGATGTCCTAGGGTTGGACCACATGGTACAACGTTGCATTACATCGGACTAACCCCAAAAACTACCCCATATGGAATAGTTATAGACTACTCGCATACAATTTGTGAGTGCCTAAGAAGAACGATCATATTCGTTTAAACACGAATATTTATCGTGCAGCATTGAATGGTTGTATGAAAAAGATATGATCCATGACTGCATTACATGAGACTATGATGTAACTAGACTGTTTCATCTAGATTGGACCACATACTCCAATATTATTTGCATGGAATGCTCAAGTATTTATTAGATCTTAACAATCACACTTACATATCTACATCATGAAAATATATGAAGCGTCGTTTAGTCAAAGCACAATGTATAGATAAGCAATCAATACACTCAGGGAAAATGTGCAGCTTAAAAATAAGAATGCTTCACATTAATTCAATAATTTTCAATATAATAGAAAATGTATATTGAAATACCTAAAAACTAATGAGTTTAATAAATGAATACTGTAAATTAATATTTTTCCGTATTGAAATAAGAAATTTCAATATGAATAAACCTTTGTTAATGTATAAAAACATACTAGGATTAGGGAAGTTCAGATATATGATAGTATTTTATAGTACCAAATGTCGATATTGAAAACAATTTATTTCTACCTACATATATCATATAATATATATAAATATCAGTGCGAGAAAATCATTAACATACTGGCACACACACGCATACACAAAGAAGTGATCACGTAATACACAAACATACATACATAATGAAATTTTATAATATTATGCAATTCAAACTCCTCTGTCATGAAATACGAAACAATATTTCTTAAATAAATAAACGAAGATTTCATAACATCACCTTCGTCTCCCACCATACGATCACGTACATTACTCCAAAAACATATATGTACATACATTATCAAATACATTCCCTCTCCACTTCCATTTTCAGCAGATATCAGGGTTGCCACTATCTGCAGCTACTAGAATATTTCCCCAGAAATAAAAAAATGCATGCCTACATACGAGCACAATAACCATACATATGCATAGCAACGACAACTCACAACAACAAAAATAATGATTCTACATACACACGAATTCGTTGTCACTACCCTGCAGTCAGACAGGGATCAAGTGTCTTTGTGTCAACACTAAAATTCTAGTGACCATTATAGTATAATACGTTTTATTCTATCTGTCAGTAAAAAGGAAAGATTTTGCAACAACTTGTCAATATACATACCTTTTTGTATGGACATAAATTATAGAAATATAACAGTAACTAACTGTCTGGTTGGTATGTCTCTACGTTCCAATAAGAACCACGTAGTCATACCTATTCAATTGTTTTAGTGTTACTAGTAGATTTTAAATGACAAGCATATGCTAAATGTCTATAGTGAAAATTATTGAATGGGATATAATTATATACTAGTACTGGTGACAAAGTCAAAAGCGACTCAGTACATTTTCACCATCGACATTTCCTACTGGGTATAATGATTGTCTGCCACTACGACAAAATTATCTGAGACCGACAAACATACAATTAAATACAAAAACGCACACATATACACACACACATACATACACACACAAACATCCCACACATACATACACTGTATGTATACATCCACTGTAAGCACAACGTTTCTCTACAATAACAACAAAACCTGTACACACAAGTGTACATACATTCCCATACACAGAAAGAATCAAACTCACACACATACACACATACAACACCCACATATACATACATCCATGCACTGTAAGCACAACGTTTCTCTACAATAACAACAAAAGCTGGGCACACAAGTATACATACACATAAACAAAGAATCAAACTCACACACACACACACACACACATAGCCAAGAAACTCTCAGCATAAAAATCCCCAAAATCCCCCCCATTTGTAACAGGGTTGCCATCGTTTTTATTTTTTCCCGGTTTTGAATTCCCAAAACATGTCGTCCGTCCCCAATACTAATCTACTACTATGGCGTCTTCAATTACGGCGGAAGCGTGTAAAAGAATCTTGTGTACTGAAGGTGGGAGATAGAACCAAGGGTATTTCTCTACAAGAGCTTTAGCTGTATCAAGTGCAAATATTTTAAATTTGTCGATGTCTATTTTGTAGCCTGATGTCATAGCCTGCAGTAATACTGCACATCTGGTTATGAGCCCTTCATCAACGCCAGTTATCTTAGCAGCCAAACCAGGATTGTTAAAAAAACGTCTTGCGGTGTTGCCATCGTTAGACGAGCCGCTACCCCCTGGTCTAGGTCTGTCAACTAACAAACCCATCTCGGATCTAAATTTGCTTTGAATTTCCCTTTTCCTATCCATAAATTTATTCTTTTCATCTGTTGATCTAATTTGCCATTTTTTTAGATCCAATCTATAAGCAACATGAATGAAATACTCAAAAAAGCGAATATATGAATGTAAGGGTGACAATCCAAACTCATAATTTTCTTTATGCACCACTTTTTGTAAACATGCTTCTATATCATTCATTTCTTTCGGATTTGCTTTACATATATAACATTTGGCAGATGACGTTTTGCTTAATGAGTTGCACACTTTGCTATCGACCATAGTCAGTTGCAACTTGTGCTCAACATATATTTTCTTTTCAAATTTAGAATACTCTGTGTGTTTCAGCATATCAATTTTCTGCTTGAAATAATCTCTTTCTGCAATACAAACTTCGGATGTTTCTTTTTTAAATTGAAATCGAATCGGTCTACAATACCGAGTTGACGACGGCCGAGGGTTTTTCCATATTATTTTTGCATCTTCAGGCTTAGCAGTTTTTGTCACTAATTGAAGGGGTACATAAGACGTTACAAATAAACTGTTGTCCTGTAGAGTATTGCTATTAAAACGTTGTTTATACTCATTATAACCGGAGCTAACATCAACGCCCCATTTTCCTATCAAAACAATGTTGTTTATATTAATACCAGGTTCGTCTTTCCAGATTTCAAATTGTAAATCTAAAATACGTGAAGCTGTATGGTCAAGCAAATTTTGTAAATCTACTTCAGCTTTGGATTCACTCACGGCGATATATTTTGAATTTGGATAACTTTTTTTCTTTTCCCTCAATACCTTTTCGTAACTAGGGAATAAACTGAAGGAAACCTTAGAGTTTACAAAATTTCGAATATGCCAATACTGTTGCTTGGTTAAATTTGTGTCAATTATTAATGCAAGAACTTCAGCGGCATTTGATTCCGAACAACCTTGATTTGGTTCTGAACATAAGCCACGTAAGGTATCCGCTGCCGTTGCATCGGTTTCTGCCAACTTTGCTATTCTTCGTTGTTTTGTTCTTTTTGAGGAACTTGAGAAATCAGATGAAGGGCGACCACGTTTATTCGCTTTTAATACTTGTTCTTTAGGTGACACAGATACGTTTTTCGGTTTTAAAGAAACAACCTCTTTTTTAGCTAACCAATCTGAATAATTTTTCAAAACGTCTGATTTTAAGCGGTGATTCATTCTTTTTCCAAATGTCAACAATTCTTTTACATAAATATTGTACACATTTCAGTAATTCACAAAACGCGCCTTCTTCGCACTCAAAATTAATTAATTTGATTATTTCATCATAAACTTGCTGTGATTTCGCCGAATATGAACCCTTCTTATAGCACCAAAGCGCGAAAATTGTCATTCGTGAAAATATGCATTGACGGGATGTTTCTATTATATCGAATAGAGAAAAAAATAACTATCAATAACAACAAAAATGTCATTCTTATTAAATCAAACGAGATACACAACAAATTTTTGAATACAATAGAACACAATAAACTTGGAGGTTAAGCTAGTATATTGAATATATAGAAAAAACCTGCAAAAAACTGCACTTGAATTAAACATAATTTTTAACTATAGATGTGTGTCATTATTTACAAACCCATTTGGTCTTTGGCTTTCATTGGGAAACTAACTAAAACTCTAAGTATTTTTAACAAAGAATAACAAACATTGTTAATTAAAACACTTCTTAAAAATTAGTACTTTACAAAAACTACAACACAGTTTATTAAGTTATTATTTTTTAAAAATAATACCAATACCATTCACATTAATTTCCATTTTGATTAATTTAATTTTGCACTTTAATTAAATATATTTTAACAATTTAATATTCACTTTGTTTTCAATGTCGCTTAATCAACTTTCTACTTCTATATAAAATCGCATTTTAATTGTTTGCATCTAAAAATTACCGTTAGAAATTATCAAAACAAATTCAGAAGAGAGAAATTTGATGACATTAGCGACTATTTATTTCGCTACAAACCCAATATAGAAAATGTTATTTTTTTATTTTTGTCGTATGGGCGCAACCACTGTGGAATGGTAAGGTTTAATTCACCGTTGTGCATATGAATTAGGGTGATCGACTCAGTTTTTCAACCGGTTTTAAAACCCGGATTTTTCACAATACGGTTGTCGGTTTTTTCAAAATGTTGATTTTTCGAATGTCGAATAGACCGGTTTTTTTTTTAAATTTAAAAACCGGCTAAGTCGAATACTTTTCGATTTGTATATTTTGCAATAAATAATCAGGGCTATCTATCATTAATAAAATTACGTGTGAAATTTTTCACCGGGAACAATTCCAACTAATAACAACTAATAGGGAAAACAAAAAATTCTAATTGGAAAAGGGAGAAATTTCACGTGGAATTTTATTCATGATAGCCCTGAATAACTATTTTTTTCAGTATAAAAGTTCTAAACGTTTTTTGAGCATGGCAACACTTACTGAAGCATGAAATTTAAACGAAATTATTTTATGAGGCGGTAGCAGAGGCGAATTAAATTGGCCTTATGGTGTGCAATGGATGTCAAAATCCATTTGCAAAAAGTGTTTTTTTTTTTAGTTTTGTTAACATTTTGCTTCATATTTTATATAGAACTCAGCGTGACCATATTAGCTTATTTTGGACTAAATTTAGCTTATGTTTTTTGATTTAGCTTGAAAATTTTCATTTAGCTCTTTGCTTATTTTTTAGATTTTTTTTAAGCTCATAAAAAATTTATAAGAATGGTAATTTTTTAGCACATAAAAATATAAATGTTTTTCATTGAAAAATAGTTTAAACAATACAAAGTTTAAATTGTTTATTTATAAGAGAAATGGCAAATTTAAAAATAGAGGACATTGATTGAAATTTTGGAGTTACAATGGCAAATGCTAAATTACTATTACCGATAAGACTTATCTTATTGATATTAAGTTAAACGTGCATCAGCCGCAAGGATTTACATAAAACAAATCTTTGAAATAGATTTACTGTAAATAACACTAATTCACTAAAAAAGTTTTCGTATTTTAGTATAAATGCTGTTAAATTTTGAAAATTGGTTAAGCTTATTTTGGGAAGTTTTTGTTTTGTTTTTTTTAAACTAAAATATAATAATGAATATATAATTTAATTAAAAAATGATTAAATATGTATATTTGAGGAGTTAGCGAACAAAACCAGACTAGTCCCGGTAACTATTTTTACACGACAGGCAAATTACTGAATTAACTAGATAGAGAATAGCAAGGAAAAAATCAGTGTTCGTTACTTTTCTTAATGTAGGATCGAACTGGTTATGAATGCAAATATTTCATGACTTCATAGATTTGTACTTGTAGAGCCCGAAAAAATTGAAAAAAAAATATTGACTGAGGACGTGTCTGGTTTTGTTCGCCAACTTATCATTTTATTTCAAACTATAAAAAAAATTGTTTGTGAAATTGCAAAGCGAAAGAAGTTGAAAAAAGTCACACTGATAGAGGTAGAATCCACCTTATCCATACATTCATATTTATACTATACATATGTAAGTATACATATGTAGTTAATTTTTATGTTTTACCTTTAATTTTTGTATTGTTTTATTGTATTTAGATGAACTGTTAACTCTTTTTTTTTAATAAAGCAATTTAAAATCAAAACTTTGGTATAATAATTTTCTTATTTAAAAAAACCGGTTGACCGGGTTTTCCTGAATTGTAAAAACCGAAACCGGGTATTTCATAGTTTCAAATATTCGAACTATTCGAAAACCGGTTTCTGGAAAAAGTCGAATAATCGATCACACTAATATGAATGCATATCGCTGCTAATTGCCTCTATTTCAGTTTCAATTGATTTAATTCATATGGGGCCCTGTTCTGCAAATCACGACATGTCAAATCACGGTGATTTCAAAAAATTAATGAAAGCTAAATCATTGCTTTTGTAAATTGCACGATTTATAGCGTTGGAAGTTGGAAGAAAATACGTATTATAAGAACCTACTATCAAGTCAGCTATTAGTAGTTTACTTTGATTTTAAATCACCATGATTTTCAGAACAGGCCCGATAAATTTGAAAGTATATATTTATACAAGCTCGCTGCTGAGCACACACAGTCATGTTTACAAGGCAAGCATAAGTAAAGGGATCTTTTGTCTGCAAGATGCATTTAAAATGCAGTATAGCGATGCGTCTTGAAGTTTAGTTGGTAATGAGTACGAAAGTTTTTTCATAAAATTACGCATGGCTATGTTTGTACATATGTATGTATATGTAAGCATGCAAGTCTTTTCTCTACATTTTATGATTTTTGAAGGGTATATAAGATTCGGCACAGCCGAATATACCACTCTTACTTGTTTTTTAGTATAAAAGTTCAAAGCGTTTTTTGAGTATGGCAACACTTACTGAAGCATGAAATTTAAGCAAAATTATGTTACGAGGTCCTATGGTGTGCAATTGATGTCAAAATCCATTTGCAAAAACTGTTTTTTAGTTTTTTTTTTACATTTTGATTCATATTTTATAAAGAGGTCAGCATGACCATATTAGCTTAAGCACTAATTTTAGCTTATTTTTTGGATTTAGCTTCAAGATTTTCATTTAGCTCCTAGCTTATTTTTTTAGTTTTTTTTAAACTCATAAAAAAGTTATAAGAATGGTAATTTTTTACTGCCTTATTCATGAAAAATATTTCAGGTTTATTAATCGCCTGTTTGAAATATTTCTAAAATATTTTTTATAAATTAGACCGTTAATATTTAAAAATATAAATGTTTTCCATTGAAAAATAGTTTAAACACTACAAAATGTAAATTGTTTATTTATAAGAGAAATGGAAAATTTCAAAATAAAGGACATTGATTGCAATTTTGGAGTTACAATGGCAAATGTAAAATTAATATTACCTTTAAGACTTTTGTAGAGTTATCTTTGAGCCCGGAAGGAAGAAAGCGGCAGGAATTTGCTTAAAACAAAACTTTGAAATAGATTTACTGTAAATAGCACTAATTCACTAAAAAAAGTTTTCGAACTTTAGCATAAATGCTGTTACATTTTTGAAAATTGGTTAAGCTTATTTTGGGAAGTTTTTGTTTTGTTTTTTTGACTATAATATAATGATGAATTAATAATTTAATTAAAAAATTATTGAATATATTTGAGGAGATAGCGAACAAAAGCGGACTAGTCCCGGTAACTGTTTTTTACACGACAGGCAAATTACTAAATTAACTAGATAGAGAATAGCAAGAAAAAATCAGTTTTCGTTCCTTTTTTAATGTAAGATCGAACTGGTTATGAATGAAAATATTTCTCGACTTCATAGATTTGAACTTGGAGAGGCCGAAAAAAAATTGAAAAAAAAATTATTTACTGCGGACGTGTCTGGTTTTGTTCGTCAGCTTATCATTTTTATTTCAAATTATAAAAAATTAAATTGTTTGTGCATGTATATATTTAACGTTATTTTAATAATAAGAAAATATTGCAAAGTGAAAGAAGTTGAAAATAGTTTAACTTTATTTTTTGGCTTAAAATTTAACTTTCTACCTTATTTTAACATTTTTTCAAACGTGATTTAGCTTAATATTATTTTAAAATCTGGTCACACTGATAGAGGTAGATATCCACCTAGTCCATACATTCATATTTATATTATACATGTGTGTATATAAGTTAATTTTTATGTTTTACCTTTAATTTTTGTATTGTTTTATTGTATTTACATGAACTGTTAACTCTTTTTTCTTATAAAGCAATTTAAAAACAAAACTTTTGTATAATAATTGTCTTACTTAAAAAAACCGGTTGACCGGTTTTTCCTGATTTGTAAAAACCAAAACCGAGTTTTTCATAATTTCAAATATTCGAATTATTCGAAAACCGGTTTCTGGAAAAAGTCGAATAATCGATCACCCTAGTCACAATCAAGACACGCACTAATGGCACACGCACGAATACGTAAGAATTTGCATTTGTAGAACACGTTAATTTTTTTTCGTCCGTCTAACGTCGTGTGGCGCACATAGCAATTTAATGTCAAATCACAGTGTTGCCTTTCTGCAAATAGTTTTTATTTGTTTACATTATTTCATATCAAATTGGTATTTTTGTCATTAAAAAAGGTAACCCTTTTTGGCGGCAAGACGGAAAAGAGCTGATTTTTGTAAATAAAGAACAAAATTTTAAAATATAGAAAAATCTAAAAATTGTGTTTTGTTTCTTGAATTAATTACAAAAATAAAAATGTTCGGAGCAGTGGAATCAGGATTTTCTAGTGATTCAAGTGATAGTGATTGAGAAGACACTCGTTTGACGAAAAAAAATTTGAGAGACACATCAAATGTTCTTGAGTTGCCGGGAGATCGGTAAGCATTAGGAAACATGTTTTATGCCAAATACAATCTTTAATATTGTTAAACAGCTTTGTAGGTAACTTTCGAGTCAACAAAGAAATATTTCGTGTTATTAGAAGAAATGGTGCTGAAAATGAAAGTGGCGTATAGAAATACACACATTCTTCCATCAAATGCCCTTGCAACGTTCCTGAATTTTCTTGGAACTGGTGGATACCAAGCATCCATTGGAAACGAATGGTCATCATCAATGTGTAAGTCCCAAGTTTCAAAAGTTATTGAGGAGTGCTTGAATTTTTTTTTTGAAGATATTCTGTGCTCTAAATGAGTAGTAGGGAACTCCCACTCCGGGGACAATTAAAATTGTTAAATTGTGGGCTGAAATTGTTAAATTGTTGCTGAAATTGTTAAATTTGGGTAATTAAAATTTGAAAATTTTAAAATTCTTGAAATTTGATACCTACGAGGGTGGTTCGATAAGTCCTTTAAATATTTTTCGAGGGCGGTTCAATAAGTCTGTCTTTTTCCTAATGCCTACGGCATGCATGATAATTTTTCCTAATGCCTACGGCAATACATAATTATTTTCAAATGCCGACGGGAAAATCATGAAAATGATTTTTTCTAATACCAATGGTGAAATAGTGATTATTTTTTTTCCTAATGCCGACGGCAATACATACTTATTTTTCCTAATGCCTACGTCAATGCATGATAATTTTTCCTAATGCCGACGGCAAAACATGAATATAATTTTTTCAAATGCATACGGCATGCATGATAATTTTTCCTAATGCCTACGGCAATGCATGATAATTTTTCCTAATGCCTACGGCAATGCATGATAATTTTTCCTAATGACTACGGCAATGCATGATAATTTTTCCTAATGCCTACGGCAATGCATGATAATTTTTCCTAATGCCTACGGCAATGCATGATAATTTTTTCAAATGCCGACGGCAATACATGATTATTTTTTTTCCTAATGCCGACGGCAATACATACTTATTTTTCCTAATGCCTACGGCAATACATAATTATTTTCAAATGCCGACGGCAATACATGATAATTTTTCCTAATGCCTACGTCAATGCATGATAATTTTTCCTAATGCCGACGGCAAAACATGATTATTTTTTTCTAATGCTCCCAGTGTTGCCAGACTGTAGAAATTTGATATCGTAATACTATATCAGTAATATCAGAGAAAGAAGGTTTGATGACTACTAGGTCATATGGTCTCATATGAATCATGGAAATGTGCTTGTGTGATTTCCTCACGCTAATAAATTGTTATAAAATAAAATAATTAAATAAATGAATAAAATAAATGAATAAAATAAATTAATAAATTATTTTATTTATTTATAAAACGTTCTCATGTATGTGAACACTCCTAATGCTTGTGTGTGGGGGGTCCAGCTTGTTTGTCGCTGGTAAGCTTATATTCTGTTTATTTGTTTAAGAAATATATTTGTATGTATGTATGTATGTGCGATCGAAAGAACTTGTGCGTGGAATATTTTGTGGCTGTGTAGAATACATTTATATTTTGCAACGTAATCATTTTCTTTGTCTGCGATTATTTTAAAGCAGCAAGTTTCAACTAACTACAGTCATAAGCAGAGAAACAAAAAGTAAAAATTTGCAAGTTAGCAAAAATGCTAACTTCTCCTCCTCCTTCCCACTTCCTTCTCTTTCCTTTATGTAGTTTGTTTTTGAAATAAGAAAACACTTGTAGATTTTTTATTTTTCTATACATTTATTGTTTAAAGTTTTTTAAAATTTTATAATAATACATACATTAATATTTTAAAGAGTGAAAAAATTCATTTAAAGCAAGATATTTCTTTTGTTAGTAAAATAGCATTTTTTAATGCGCAAACACCAAGTTTATGATAATTACAATAAAAAGATTCTGGATACTTAATCTCCATTTGTTTAAAGTTGATACAGCCTATATCCTCAACGTTAAAAATTTTTCGGCATAAGATTTTTTCCAACCATCGTCTTTTCTCTTCACCTTTTACATAAATTTTAGAACATCTTGCGTTGGCTTTTAAAAAATTGCAAACGCTTTCAAAAGAAACTGATCCAGCAGTCCAGCTGAGGTGATGATAGTTTTTCGTTAGCCACTTTGCTTCTCTTTGCTTTTTAATTGATAAGCATTTAAAATCAAAAGGTGGTTTTATAATGAAATTGTTATATTCATAATTGTTGAAAACAATCGCTACTTCTTTTGCGATGAAATCATTTGAATTACTTTTGAAACCTTGTACGTCTATAAAAATTGTGTTATTTTCCATATTACTCAATTTATAAGACTTTTCGAACTTGTCCTTTGATGGGTATATATTCTATTATGCGATCATGAATAAGAATGCAGTAAGCTGATGTCTTTGCTGCAATATTAGTTGCTGTTTCAAATGCTATTTTTATATCAATCGGTCCATTATTGAGTGATTCATTCTGATGACTGACATCTACTACAATAATAGGAGCTTTTGTCTTAAACTCTGATGCAGATAGAAGCGGTTGAGATTCCCTCATATAGTAACTTTGTTGGAATCTTAGATACATATCATATAGAATTGCATATCGTTCATTTTTGAACTTTATGTTAAGATCATCATATGGATATGAGACTGAATTTAAATGTACTTTTAAATTAGTCAAATCACAATGAACAAACTTATTTTCTTGTTGAAAAGCAATCAATACAAAACGGGGGCGTTCTCTATTTGCAGCCAGTTTAACATTCCAAATATGGCTAGTACCTGTGTTTAATTGTGGATTAACATGACAATCCCAACTGCGAAATGCCATAGGTATAGAAGCACCATTGTTAATAATTTTTATCATATTCAATTTGCTAAAGTCGGATAATTGTACATGTGGGATTCTCCATGAGATGAGTGAAATTGTAAGTTTAGCTTTTTCAGTAGAAACACTCGAGCGTACAAGATCTTCATCATTCTTATTGCGCAAGAGTATCAATTCATGTTTTCCATTTAGTATAACTTTGTTGTAGTCTTCGGCGAGTCCTAGAAGCATTTTTAGAGGTACATAAAAATTGAAAAATCCATTTTCAAGAGTGACATCGTCAATTTTGTTCCATCCAGCATTTTGCATCACATTGCTTTCTGTTGGTGACAGAGAAACCAAATTTTTTATAGTGCTTGTGGCTCCTAAATATCTTGTATGGTCAATTTCAATTCCATTGAGCTCATAGCGAATTTCATCAAATAGATATGCCACAAAGTTGTTTTTTAATAAAAAGTTCTCCGAAGAAGAAGATTTGGCCTTATTATCATCGACAACAAATCCCTCTACATAAATGTAGCTCTCACTGGGTAGCACATACAAATCTTGATTTTGTATTGAAATTCTAATTTCATCATTATTGTTGTAAGATTGTAAGTATGGTACATATGTATGATAGTCATTTTGTCTTCAATTTAAAATTCAAGGACTTTAGAAAATTTTTATTTGATGTTGTTAGAGCTTTTTGTTGAGCTGGTCGCTTTAATGTTGTTGTTGTTGTTCTTGGTGCTATATTTTTCAATGTATTTGTGTTGTATATTAGCATTATTTAGTTGGCCTTAAATGTATTCGTATTGTAATTTCCTCTCCTCGGAAATTAATTAAATCACCGTGTTGATCCAGTACGCGCAGCGCTAGTGAACTTATCTCTCTGGTGTTTACAGGTAAATAGATAACATTTCTTGGAACCTCATCTTTTTTATAGCCTGGAGGCACATTAATCGGAAATTCATGAAGTGTATGCGATTTCGAGTTATTTATATATATGTTCATAGCGATACTACTTTCAATTCGCAAGAGATTCACTTTAAAAATATTAACTGGAAGATCTGAATAATAATATTTGTTTGGTGTTAGGATTTTGCTATTGAATCCTAAAAGTTTTCCAATTGTATTGCCTTTATTAAAATATACAAGATCCTTGGAACTGTTAACTTTAACTTGCATTGTATTGTTATTGGCTTCAATAAAAATCTTATTTGCTGGGCAGAGTCGTTGGTATTCCTCTTCTATAAAATCAACTATATTATTTAATTCGTAAGATCCAATTGGTATTTCAATTATATGTTCCCCTATATGAAACATATTGTTGTAGGTGTCTACATTTGGAATACTGTTGTATGAATGAAAATCAGTTAGAGCACACTCATATGCACCATGTAATTCAATAGGAGGAAAGTAACTAGCAGATAGTTCTGATGAGTTAGAGCTCAGAGTAAGTGTTATTGACATTATAACAGTCTGATTACAATTAAATAATGTTTAGTACACAGTATGGTTTATAAGTATGATTTACATATTTTATTTAAAACTTTTTCTCATTTTAAAATTAACATTAGTTTCTTAATATTAATGCTATTGTTGTTGTTGCAATTGATGTTGTTGTCGTTTCTAATTTAGTTTTTCTTCCAACTATAATATTTCATCTTTACTTATCCAAGAATTGTGTTGATTAGAAAATCCCAGCCATTTAACATATACCTCCTTCCCTTTAATTTTAAGAACCTTTTCAACTAGATATGTATTTGGAAATCTAGTTTTTGAAAGTTCCTCAGTATAGAAGCCACCTTTAATAGGATTGCCAAGATAGTCTTCTAATATGTATGTTGCAGGATTTGTATTTTGAACTCTTGTAATTGTGAAAATTTCTGTAGTCCAATTTGGAGTATAACCTTTTTCAAATGTGTGCTTATATTTGCTTATGCGAACATGATCTCCCACATTAAATTTTGACATTTTATACATTTTCAAATGACTGTATACTGTATTTAGCAGCTTTTCCTCATTTGTTGAGTTGACTTTAATAGGAGCCATTTTAATGGTACGATGAACTTTTCTATTGTATGCATTGAGTAAATCTTTGTATATATCAATCCACTTATATGAACCATTATAACTAAATTCTTTCCACATCATTCTTTTCAATGTTCTATTAAATCGTTCTACTATTGATGCTTTCATAATGCTATATGTTGAGTAGTGATTAATGTTGTATTTATGCATTAATTTTCCAAAGTGTTTATTTCTTTATTGGCTTTACTCCGTTGAATCAAAAAAACTTTCGTTTTTGCTTATTTGCAAATTCTTGTTTTCATATCGCTTAAACATGCACAGTCTTGTTTTCCCTGAGAGGTTCTGCACAAAACAAATTGAATTTCACAATATTATGAAATTCCATTAAATTTCATATTTTCATAAAGAGAAACAATTTAGATAATCGGATAAGTCCTTATATTTTTCACTACATACAAGTTTCTGTAATTTTCTATTCAATAAATGATTCCTAAATATCCTTTAAAAAATAATACAAAACAAGGAATAATTTAATTTAATTTTATTTATTTTTATTATAATGATGGAAACATTTCATAGTATCTAATTATTAAATTTTCTAATATACTTTTACGCAAAAAATATATTGTACATCTGCAAGTATCAGGTCCTTCCTCACACTCAGGATCATACCAAGGACAGCTTTTGAAGTGTCCTTCTGTATTGTCTTCATCTTCCATGATACCATATTCTTCGTTCTCATCTAGCATATTTTCGAAAAGTTTGATCATCTCCCAATGATCAAAAAGCCTGAAGCTTTCGAAATCTCTTAAAAATTGGTTTAGAGTACGTCTAATTTGGCTCATTGTATTTGCCGATAAATTAATGAATGATGATTGTTTGAAGGTTTCTTTAAGACTAATTTGCTCTTTAAATTTTAAAAGTACTATCTTTTGATATTTAAAATATCTATACCATCATCTATATTCCATACTTCTTTTTTAGCACTCTATCTCTCTCTCTATCCCTTTTCTCTCTATAACCATCTCTTTCTGTTTATCACTATCCCCCACTTATTCACTATTTCACCATAAATATTTTCGATTAGCCTTCTAGAAGTCATCATCGCTACTTTTAAGATCATTTTCAGTTAAACATTTAAAGTGAGCAGAAGTAAATAAAAAATGGAGTCTACAACAAATCTAACATCAAAATTTAATTCACTAAAAAATAAAACCTTAATCCACATAAAGGAGCTTGAGACATCAATTAAATACACAATTCGAAAAGTGACAAGAGTAACAACAAAATATGGGCCAACACTAAAAGTTGAAATGGAAAACCACATAATGTTCCTGCCAAAGCGATATAGTACTTTAACCGATGATGAAATTAAAGAACTCTCGAGCGGATCATATTGCTTAAGTAGAGAAGGTGAACAAAGCTTAATTGTTGAAAGCGAGCTGAGTGAATTTCTAATTCAAAATTCCCAATTTCCAATTTGGCAATAATATATAATAATTTTGTATTTTAAATTATAAATAAAAATACATGAAACAGTTTTGTAAAAAATAAATGTTTGTGCTTTTTTATTTAATATTTTCAGTTATTTCATAAAGAAATTTAAGACATAAATGACCACAGGTAAATGTATTGAAATTCTGATGTTGATTATAGTTGTATTTTATATTTGTCCCAAGATATTTGAGTACTTCCGAAGGAGGTTGTAAGATTCCAAAGCTGTCGAAATATTCTTTTTCATTGTTGTTTTTATAATATGCTATCCAATGTGTACCAGGTCCTGTTGATACGTCTAAATTGATTATTCCACATTCTATTTTCTTTGTTCGTGTTGGTAGAGTATTCAACATGAAAACTCCTCTAAAATATGGAATATTTATAGAGAAACGGTTTAGGTCCTCATCAGATAGTGGTCTGTTGGGTAGCATCTCTAATAGTTTTTTGATTCCTCTTTGAAAACTAAACCATAACCCTTTTTATATGGTTTTAAGTAAAGTCCCTTTCCAACTGCAATAGATTGCATCGCTTTATTATGTCTAGTTGCTTCATCAAGTTGATTTTTTGCATTCTTTGTTGCATTTACAGCTTAAGCTATAGCAGCACCTCCAGTTGTTAGACTACCAATTGCACCCAGAGCAGTTAAAATCGGTATTAGAGGCAAAAACCCACCAATTTTTGGGACACGTATTACACGTGGTACTATAATTTGAGATTTTCTTCCTTTTAATGATTTGTTGATAGTTTTTCGGGCAATTTTAATTGCTGAGTTAATATCTAATGGTTTTTCCTTCTTTAGTATTTTTGTTGCAGCTCTAATTGATGTTCTAAACAGTTTTTTATCATTTAGCTTGTTCTTTTTAACATTTTTCTTTTTCTCCACACCCATACCAAATTTTGTTTTGGCTTTCATTGCGTTAGTAACCATATAGGCAAATGATTTTTCAGCAATACTACTATCTTTTGATAAAACTCGATCCCAAGCTGAATTTTCAAGTATTTTATCAGCCTTGTGTCTAGTGCTTAAATCCTTATTTTTCGAATAAGCTATATCGTGATCTTTACAAGCAGAGTCCAATAAATTAATTCCTTTATCACCTCGATTTAAACGTTTTTGTAGTTTTGTTCCAAGTCCACAGTACTGATATCCAGGAAGATGAAGTTCAACAGGTAGAGAGTTTATTATTTTATCTTCTATACCTCCTCCAACGAAGGTGTTTTTATGACTAAACGTTTTCTGATATCATATATTTTATTTTTCTATAATAAGAGATAATGACTCATACTCATAGTCAAAACAAAGGATATTTATATGCTGTTTTGATTATAAGTATGCGTCAATATTTATGAAATGCATTTAGTTATAAAATGCGGTTAGAAAAACAAAGTATATTTTAAGTGTTTAAAACCACCATTTTTATCGTAATACCGGTTTTAAACACTTAAAGCATACTTTGTTTTGACTATGGGTATGAGCTGATATTTATGAAATGGATTTTATAAATATTGACTCATACCCTTAGTCAAAACAACATAAATAATTCTTGGTACGAAATATTGATGAATCATCGAACGATAGTTCAAAAATAAATCACAGTTCCTTTATATCAAATTCTATTCGTGCAACAATAGTTGACCTGTCAAATTACGAAAAAAAAAAACGCTATGATAGGCTTGCTAGAAAGTCCTAATGAACTTAAATTTTGAGAACATTTATTTATACTCAAAATCTTTATATCACCCCAGATATAAATATCTGAAGAAATTAATTACATCAATTAAAATAATAATATATTACAAAATTTACCGATAGTGAATCTATTATTTCAGTCCAAAGTAATTCCAATATGATATTTAACGATGATGCGTATGGGAAGCATATTTTTGTATGGGGAGAGATAAGAATGTTGATTCATTCTACTTATGTAAAACTTACACCAGAATCACCAAACATTTAATAAGAGATCATCATAATGTATATTTAATGTTTAAGTTAGGTGAGAAAAATAAAAAGCATGTTGAAAGGATAAATATGGATTTTTGATTATAAGCAAAGATAGTGAATTAAACGATGATCGTTATAGAAAATAATTTTACTAGATAAAACTTTACTTTTTCGTATTTCATCTGACTTTAAACTTCATGTATATAAATGTTATTAATGGCTAGCTACTTGTACACTGATAACTAAATCTGACTCAGATATCTTGAAATGAAAATCTGAACAGCTCCTGATAGCCTGATCTGTTACCTGATAAGCTGATCTAAAAATCAGATCAGCTCCTGATAAGCTGATCTGAAAACCAGACCAGCTCCTGATAAGCTGATCTGATAACCAGACCAGCTCCTAATAAGCTGATCTGAAAACCAGACCAGCTCCTGATAAGCTGATCTGAAAACCAGACCAGCTCCTGATAAGCTGATCTGAAAACCAGACCAGGTCCTGATAAGCTGATCTGAAAACCAGACCAGGTCCTGAAAAGCTGATCTGAAAACCAGACCAGGTCCTGAAAAGCTGATCTGAAAACCAGACCAGGTCCTGAAAAGCTGATCTGAAAACAAGACCAGCTCCTGAAAAGCTGATATGATTGCTGATACCTGTTATTTGCCCTGGATGAGAAAATTTTAAAACAGTTGGTGTTGACAAGAAATGTGTTGAAGAAAAAGCTTCGTAGTATAAAAACTGGTGAAATAGATACAAGTGAACAACTAAAAGATACATTTAAACCTATAGCAGAAGAATTCATAAATAGTTCTAAAAATATTAAAAGAATTCTTATGAGAGAAGAAAGTAAAATCAAGACAGAAGTTGAAAATATACAAGTTTAAAGCCTGAGAAACCTTCACTCAAGATATAGACAAGTACCCCAAAAGAAACTAGTAGAAGGAACAATATTTGATAATACCATCATATTTAATGATGCTAATACTGAGAATGATGATGAAGATGATTTTTACTCACAGACTTCCAATTCTGAAGACATTTATACTGACTTATCAGTATTGGAAGGCATAAATGAATTAGATACAAACTATTGTTGATAGTTACATTAAACTGAATGAAGATAAAATACAAGACAAATTAATAATATAGCTTAAAGCATTAATATTCAAGAATATATTTAAATGCAAATTGAGGAACTACAACGTGAAATAAAATTAGAGAAAGAAGACAGTTATAAAATTGAAAAAGCAATTCTAAAAAGTAAATAATTAAAAACAAATTGAAGAGTTTACGGTTAAATATATAGATTAGAAAATTAACTACATGTTAGTATAAATACATGAAAGTGCAAGATGTAGATCACAACACTTTCGAAAAAATCTGTGAAACAATTCAATGTCTTTAAAAAGGAATTTAGTTAACGAAGTCCATATTAAATTTCAACAACTGTTTGTGCTTGTAGAGATGTAATGATAGGAATATATGATGTTTTATGGAGCTAAGTCAGGTGAAATGTAGAACTATTCTACAGAAAATAGAAATTGTTGATTTTTGAAGACTGTAATTGACACATTCTCAAAGTACAGCTGAAAATAAAAGCTGCACTCTAAAAACCAAGGCAATGGAAAATATTTTTGAAGTGGTACGGGTACCAAAAAACTTACAAACAGATGATTCTAAAGAATTTTTTAATAAATACTTGGGAAAACTCATACATAAATAGAAGATTAAACATTACTTAATATGAAAGCATCAATATTAGAATGATTTAATAGATCATTGAAAGGTATGATGTGAAAAGAATTAGCTTTAATGGTTCATATAAGTGGATTGGTATGTATAAAGATTTACTCAATGCATGCAATAGAAAAGTTCATCGTACCATTAAAATGTCTCCTATTAAAGTCAACTCAACAAATGAGGAAAAGCTACTAAATATAGTATAAAGTAATTTGAAGAATGAATGTTGAATTTAATAAAAATAAAAATAAAATTAAAACGAAAAATCTAGTTTGTAATGTTTTTTGTAGGATTGATTAGGAATGATGGGTCTTAAGAAAGATAATTAACTAAATGTAGTGGAATTCTCTAAACTTGTTGGTCTGAATGAAATATTGCTAAAACTTCAGTGTTTAAAATGAACTATAACATAGTGCAATATTCAGCAGCACATCATATTATCACTTTTTATAAAGTTGTATGTATATTTTCCCATCGAAAGCGCTAGCACGCAAAATTTTACAATATGAAAATGGGATTATTATAGAAGATCTTCACTCTATTTATTTCTTTAGCTATCAGATCTTTAGAAAATATAGATAAACTACGGAAATTGGACTTTGATATCCAATCTTTAAGAATGTACATGTGTATGAATAAGTATCAAACAAACTTAGTGAATGAATATACGCTTCAACTAGAATCATGCTGAAGCATGCATAAATTTTAAAATGTACAGTAAACAGATCTTACTTTATATCTGTATCTGTATGAGTATTACATAAATTTATAGAAAAAAAAATGAAAGCATGCCAAAGCATGTATAATTAAAAAAAAAAAAAAAAAAAAAAAAAAAATCCTCACGTCATACAATTTTGTAAGCAAAGAAATTTTATGATTTTGTGTTCAATGAAATACATACATATGTATCTACTTTGCAAAAATTCAAAAGAGCGAACTGGAAAATTCTAATAGTAAAGATTTTTAATTGTAACACTACTACATCTCGGACTCTCACGTCACTATCGATAGAAGCATGCTAAGGCATGCATACTAGCAAAATATATAAAGCTGTTAGAAGGTGATGAGACAGCAATTGTATCTGGATCAACCCAACTCATGAATGTATTGTATACGGAGATGATTGATGGTGATGATGACGTTTTTTAAGTGAATAATCATTACATATGAATGCGACAGTAATTGACCCCTCAAACCTCATGTAGAAATACTTGATGGAAAAAATTCTCTCAAAACATAGATATTTCATTGTTTCTAACACTTTATGAATACACCAACGGTGAATTGCTGGTAGAGGTAACTGAGTTATTTGTGATCGATTTGATACAATAGTTGTATATTAAACATGCATTTCTTTGTATCTAAACTAATTTCTACATACCTAATGTATATACCCACCAAAAAATTAGACAAAAATTCTCTATTCCAAGTAGTAAAATCTGAAAAAGGAGTGGCACATTAGAAGAAAAAAAAATAAATAAAAATAGAGACGGACTGACCAACTAATACGTACACTCTGCCCGATGGGCACACAAAACACACTTAAACATTTCAGAAATATATATACAATACGCTGAACTTTAATAAAATGAAAAAAAAAAGTCATATAGAACATTAAATAAAAGCCATAGGTGCTCACCGTTCATAAAATAAACATATGTATATGTATCTTATTAATGTAAACATATTATCAGTATAAAGCAACAGAATTTTCGTCATACAAAGTCATCTTGTATCCTAGAGGAGCCGTCGATAGGGTATACCTAAATTATATGAAAACGAGTTCGTTTTCTGTTGATCGCTATTAAAGAAGAAAATATGTTTGTTCATTATGATTTAACTAATTTAAAAGTACATTTAAATTCAGTCTCATACCCGTACTTCTTAACATAAAAATTAAAAATAAATGTTATCCAATTCTATATTATACTATGTATCAAAAATTTCAAAAAAGCTGTTATATGAAAGAATCTCCAGTGCTTCTAACTGCATCAGAGTTTAAGAAAAAAAAAAAACTCCTTTTATTCAATTTAATAAAATTTTAATTTGAAGCAGTAAGCAAATACGTCAGCTTACTGCATTCTTATTCATAATCGTATAATAGAATATATAACCCCTAAAGGACAAAGTCTAAAAGTCTTATAAATTAAGAAATATAGAAAATAACATAATTTTTATAAACGCGTAAAGTTGCAAAAGTAATTCAAATGATTTCATCGCAAAAAACAAACAAAAAGCAGCGATTGTTTTCAACAATTATGAAAATAATAATTACAATATAAAACTCCCTTTTGATTTCCAATGTTTATCAATAAAAAATAAAAAATAAGTAAGTTAACTAACAACAAAAAAAAAAAAAAAACTATCAGTACCTAAGCTGGAGTGCCGGATCAGTTTCATTTAAAAATGTTTATACATTTTTAAAAAGCAAAGCAAGTTTTCCAAAATAAATGTAGAAGGCTATAGCTAGAAAAAATTTTATACCCTATACTTTAAAAAACTGTAAATTAAGTATAAGAAATATTTCTATTATAGTTGCTATTACTATAGAGTATGTATCTTCAGGAATTCAGTTTTACTTAAAAACAGAAAATCCTCACAAACTTTTAAGTAAACGCAGAAAAAAAAACTGAATATATCGCATCTATACACAGACGAATAATTACAACAACAACACCAACAACAAGAAGAACAAAAGACATCAATGACAAAAAAAAAGGTATTCAAAGATTGAAATAAACACTTATTTGTATGTACATACATACATACATACATACATAAAATCAATTTGTAGATATGTATGTATACATATCAAATTTTTTATCAATGTTGAAGTATTTATCAGATCTACCTAATGAAAATATGTACATATGTATATGAAGCGTCGTTTAGTTAAAGCACAATGCAAATATAAATGATCTATACACTAGAAAAAATTTGCAGCTTAAAAATAAGCATGCTTGACATTAATTCAATCATTTTGAGTATAATAGAAAATGTCTATTGGGATATATACAAACTAATGAGTTAATGAGTTAAATGGATACTATAAAATAATATTTTGTCCATATTGAAATAAGAAATTTCAATATGACTAAACCTTCGCTAATGGTTCTTATTAATTCAGCATGATTCTTACTGATTTCAAGTTGGGTTTTCTCTGTGTGTAGAAAACTCTTTCAGTCAAAGAAGACGAATGTAGTTAAATAAACAAAATCTGTAATATAAACAAATTTCACACAGACCGACTTCAACGCGAGACAAATTTAAGCATGAGAAAATATAAAGCAATAGTAAGTATAAAAGCATACTAGGATTAGGGAAGTCCAGACATATGATATTATTTTATAGTACCAAATGTCGATACTGAAAACAATTTATTTCCACCTACATATAAATATCAGCGCAAATACACACACATAGCAGAATTCATATAAGAAATATCCAAGAAAATTTCAACAACACCCCACCTTTCACAAATCACGACTAGCCTTAAATTCTCCCCCAGATATGCATACACAAATTCCCCTGGCCATACATACATACATACACATAACCAATTTACCTCAATAACATCCTCACCCACCTCAAATCACGATCAGCCTTAAACTCCTACAGACAGACACACCCACAAATCTCCATGGCTACATATTACGTCAACAACCATGCCCACCCAAATCATGGTCAGCCTTAAACTCCTACAGAAATACAAACAGACAGACTCCCTCGGTTACATATTACTAGTACACCTCACCCCTCATAAATCGCAATCAGCCTTAAGCTCCTATAGAAATTCCTACAAACGTACACACACACACATATACACACACACACACACACACATATATATATATACATGCAATTGATCTAGCTCTACTACACGCCGCCCCCTTCCAATCGAAGCTTCACCTAAATTCTCACAGACAGACAGACACACCCACGAATTCCTATGGTTACATATTACGGCAACAACGCCACCCACTCAAATCACGGTCAGCCTTAAATTCCCACAGTCTAGCAACACCTACATTAGCATTAGAAAAAATAACTTTCACGTTTTCCCGTCGGCATTAGGAAAAAAATAATAATCATGTTTTGCCGTCGGCATTTGAAAAAAATAATTATCATGTTTTGCCTTCGGCATTAGCAAAAATTATCATGCATTGACGTAGGCATTAGGAAAAATTATCATGTATTGCCGTCGGCATTTGAAAATAATTATGTATTGCCGTAGGCATTAGGAAAAATAAGTATGTATTGCCGTCGGCATTAAGAAAAAAAAAATAATCATGTATTGCGGTCGGCATTTGAAAAAATTATCATGCATTGCCGTAGGCATTAGGAAAAATTATCATGCATGCCGTAGGCATTAGGAAAAAAAAAATAATAATCATGTTTTGCCGTCGGCATTTGAAAAAAATAATTATCATGTTTTGCCTTCGGCATTAGCAAAAATTATCATGCATTGACGTAGGCATTAGGAAAAATTATCATGTATTGCCGTCGGCATTTGAAAATAAGTATGTATTGCCGTAGGCATTAGGAAAAATAAGTATGTATTGCCGTCGGCATTAAGAAAAAAAAATAATCATGTATTGCCGTCGGCATTTGAAAAAATTATCATGCATTGCCGTAGGCATTAGGAAAAATTATCATGCATGCCGTAGGCATTAGGAAAAAAAAAATAATAATCATGTTTTCCCGTCGTCATTAGGAAAAATCATTTTCCCGTCGGCATTTGAAAAAATTATATTCATGTTTTGCCGTCGGCATTAGGAAAAATTAATAAACATGTTTTGCCGTAGACATTAGGAAAAATTAATAATCATGTTTTGCCCGGCATTAGGAAAAATTATCATGCATTGCCGTAGGCATTAGGAAAAATAAGTATGTATTGCCGTCGGCATTAGGAAAAAAAATAATCACTATTTCACCATTGGTATTAGAAAAAATCATTTTCATGATTTTCCCGTCGGCATTTGAAAATAATTATGTATTGCCGTAGGCATTAGGAAAAATTATCATGCATGCCGTAGGCATTAGGAAAAAGACAGACTTATTGAACCACCCTCGAAAAATATTTAAAGGACTTATCGAACCACCCTCGTAGGTATCAAATTTCAAGAATTTTAAAATTTTCAAATTTTAATTACCCAAATTTAACAATTTCAGCAACAATTTAACAATTTCAGCCCACAATTTAACAATTTTAATTGTCCCCGGAGTGGGAGTTCCCTACTACTAAAATGGACCAATATAGAAACAAATTCCGAAAAAGAAAACAGAACAAAGGAAATATTTTATAGCAAAGGCGGTGTTCCAGGTGTTGTTGGGTGTGTTGACGGAACACATGTGCGTAGGGTTGCCAGTCGTACTGATTTTGCCAGTACATGTACTGATTTTTGTTTAGGGTACGGATTTATGCATAACTAGCAAATCAGTACGCAAATGTACTGATTTTTTCATGTATGTACTGTTTTTGTACTGTTTTTATATATTAATTATGATCAATGCATAAGAAAGCTTGTCATAGTGTTTATTTATTTTCTTTGAATCGCTTTAAGGCGAATTTATTTTCAAAGTGGTATCCACATAATGCTCAAGCAAATTCTGCCAAAACTGTTAGAGATCATATTAATTTTAGTTTAAGTTAATGTTAATTTTATTGAGATTTTTCTAATTTAAATTTGCAAGAAAGATTTGCTATAAGTGATTTTTAATACATGCAAATAATGAATTTAAAGTTTCTTTTTCGAAATTTTTTTTTATAATATTATTTTTATTAATTACATACAAAGTATACATTGAATTCATGTTTTGTTTTAAGAATGGTTAATGCTAGGAATGTAACGAATGTTCGCATTTGCAAAATTTTCGCTTATATTTGCTTTTGCATTTGCTAAAATGTATGCGAATATTTAAGACAAAAAAGTTTTGTACTTCTTTTACGAAAAAAGTTTGCCATTAAAAAACGTCAAGAACACGAAAATTATTTTAAGTCAGCATGAAAAAAATAAATATAGGTTACGTTCGTAGATTCAGCAAATTTATGCAGAAGTTCTGCGAATTTTTTCTGCGTATTCCTGACCAACTGTTGCACATGCTTTGCAAATGCTCAATATCTGTGCATAGTTGGCATTTTTGAACGTACTGCAAACAATTTTTAAGCCGGCAAGTAATTTTATTTAAGAAATTTGTCATCTCGTCGATATGAAAGCACAAAAAACTGTTTATAAAAGTTTGCCCATTGTGCACATGGCTTGGACGTAGCTGACTTATAAGTAAGGCATTCTTCAAAGCTTTATCAGAAAGCTTTTCTATAAAAAAGTTCTCATAAGCATCAGTAAACTAAAGTCCAGCGGTGTTTGGAAATATACCAATTTCATCTTTTGAAAAAGAAAAGGCATTGTATTTTCGGCAGCAGTATTTTCTACTTAAGACTAGTCTGTTAAAACTTTTAAAAAATGTTTTGAGCACCAGTCATTACTTCGTACAAACAAGTTTGAATCGCTAACAATATTAACTAGTCATTGTTGTAGTAAATTACACGCGAAACAAGTGTCACTCATTAATTTCATATACAAACATATGTATATAACTTTCTGTTTTATGAATTCATGTTTTTAATAAATTAATACATATTTGCTCAATGCAAGACTTAGTCAAATAAAATGCTATATGTAGTACATCCATGTATGTAATACAACTTCATGTTCTTATATAAATTTATTTTTATGTGATTTTTTAACGTGTTGTAATATTTGCATTCGCTTTCGCAAAAATTAAAATGTAGTATTCGCATTCGCATGCGCTAAACTGGTATTAGTTACATCCCTAGTTAAAGGCTTTTATATTGAAAAAATTAATGTACTGATTTTTTTTTTTTCAATTGTACTGATTTTTTTTCTCTCATGTACTGATTTCTACGATTTCAAAACTGGCAACCCTACATGTGCGCATTAAATCCCCAGGAAAACATTTAATGCATTTATACAACTACAAAGGCTTTTATAGCATGAATGCAATGGTGGTACGTATATTTCTATTTTGAATTTGAAAAATCTGCTATAAACGCTGTAATTAATAATTTAATAGATATGTGATCATAATATGGTAATACAATTTGTAGACGCCAGACACCCAGGTCGTAATTACGATGCCTTCGTGTGGGAAGAAAGTGCTGCTCACCATTACTTCAAAACAAATTTTTTGAAAAGAAAAAGAAATACTTGGCTTCTCGGTATGATACTTAAAGTGTTATGTATTGACTTTATCAGTTTAAAAACATTTTATATACAGGTGATGGTGGTTATAAATTGCAGCCATATATGATGAAGCCCTACAGAAACCCAACCTAATCACACGGAAAAAAGTTCAATGAAAGACACTGCAGATTACGTAACGTAATTGAGCGCTGTTTTGGTGTCCTTAAAAATCGTTTCAGATGTTTAATTGGATCACGAGGGTTGAATTATGCACCAGAAAAAGTTACCAAGATAATTAACGTCTGTTGTGCCTTGCACAACATGTGCATTTCTTACAAAAATAATTTAGTACAAACAGAACTTACAAACATAAGTGAAGTTAACTATGAAGAAGAAGTGGAAGATTCATATGAATATATGCTATTGGCCAATTCCATACGAGATGAAATAGCAAGAAGTTTGTCCTAAGAACTTTCCTTGATGAAATAAAACAAATTGTTCTTCATTACTTATATTTTATGAATAGTTGAAAATTCGTTTTATTTGTTAATGATTAAGGGCCTTTCTATATTCAGGTAACGATACATACATACATAAAATTTTCCAATTCCAATATTTTTTTTGTATTCAGGTATGTGATGAAAAATTATTTAGACACAAAACCAACTTGAAAATAAAAAGCAGATTTTATAAGAATTTCGAGGAAACTTTAGTCGTAGTCCATATGTCTGAAATTTTGCTGCTGAAACTTTTATTTTCTAGTGAAAAAAAAACAAAGTTGCAGTAGCAAAAGTTGACTCGTATGGACTACGACTTAGCAAGCTTGACTAAGCAACAACTTTTGTGGCTCACTGTTGACCATAGACTACTATTCTGTACTGTTGACTATATACAAAATACAATTGAGGCGCGGCCTATAGTTGCTGCCATAAGAATTTGCTTAAGTGAACTTATGATTTGTTTCCGCAAAGTAGGTAGGCTATGTTGATGTTGAGTTGGTGCTGCTTGATTTAGGATGGCAGTTTGTGAGGCATAGCAATAGCAATTGCCACTACCAAACGTTGGATGGGGCATAAAAGGAAATACTGGTGTTTCAGGCCGTAGTGAAGTTGTAGTGGGATAATCTGCCACTGTTAAAGATAACGCTGTAAGAATCATTGGCATTACAATATGATAATGGTGATGTAGTATTTGCTGCCTCAGATAATGATGTTAACTTTTACGTGCTGATGATTGTTGTATATTTTGTATTTTTACCTGCAAATAAGTACATATGTATGTATGTTTGTATTTAAGTGCATTTTTCTTTATCTAGCTTACCTCCTGCAATGGAATTAACTGTGGTAGAACAGGAAAATTACTTTTCAGACGATTCATATTATTGTTTGTTGTATGAATCTTGTTGTTACTGTTGCTAGAAACATTATGACTTGTTAAAGAGAATTATAATTACAGATCTTCTATTATACAACATCACACATAGCTCGCTATCAATTTGATAGATTCAGCCATTACTTTGAGAGACTCCGATTGTGCTTTAAATGCCTCTGTGCATTCCTTTACAGCTTTCGAGCATTACTTAGCTGCTTCAGCTTGAATTTTAATAGCGCTAAGAGTTTCAGCTTGAATTTTTGACTGTTGATGCAGAAATTGAAGCCGTTCACCCTTTTCTGTAGCTGTCTCGCAATGCTTTCTCTTCCGACTTGCATTCAATTTGAGGTGTTGCTGTTGCTTTCAAAGAAATTCTTGGTAAAACAATTATCGATAACTGCCGGCTCAGAATTCCAAGAGTCGTGAAAATTTGGCGTTGGTGTTATTGGTGTTGACTTTTCCATCCGATACATCCGACGTGTCCAAAATAATATATTGCTGTGTGGATTGTTGCTCTTGATGTTGTTTTATAAACTTTGCTGGTTAAGTGGGGGTAACAACCGCAATTTTTTGGCTATCTCTTGGTGGAGTTGAATACAAAGTTTGTAGTGTGGAGGTGGAAGCGGTGAGTTCTTTTTTGCACAATGCCACTGATTGTTTATTTATGTTTGCTTTGAGATTTCCAAGAACATTTCCGGGTGGAGCTGCTGCTGCCGACATATTACATATTCTGCCTATTTAATTTTCAATATCGGTTAAGTTACTGACACGAAAAGGTCCTCCACCTGTTTCGTGCAGACTTTTGTTGTTGCCACCAATTTTCTTTTTAAGGCGACACTTAAGGTCTGTCCAAACCTGTAACAAGTTTTATGAACATTATTCCAAAATACATTTTAAACGGGGATAGTCTGGCAACATTTCCCAAAACAATAAGATAATTTGAAAATTGTGTCATAACAGTTGTATGCCGTACCTTTTTCAATTCAGTTCCACTTCTAGCAGGAGGGCCATGCGTATTTAGCTTTTTTGCAACCGTGTTCCATGATTGCTCCATACCAGCTTTGCTGTTACCGAATTGAGGGCTTCCAGAAGCCAAATGCGGGAATTCGTCGATACAGGCTACCAACTGTTTGAACTGCACGGCTGTTGTCAATTTTATGCTGCAATTGCCACTTACAATAATAAAAAAACAAATAAACATTTACGATATGTAACACTCACTTTTTTGATTTTGCGGAAATATCCATTTTATTTCATTTATTTTTTATATAATTTTTAATATTTTGCACAGATAAAAAATTTTTTTTCCGACGAATGTAATTTTGCATTCGCGCACTTGTTTTTTGTTTGACAGCAGAAAACGTGCTACACAAACCCAAACACCTGTCATTTGTTACGTTTTTTGCAAAAATAAAATGACATTAGTGTTATACAACCCCAAACTTGATAAACGTCAGGTTTTATATGCGTATTTTAGACATATTGGGTTCTATAAACATGCTGTTACTTACACAGTGTCATCTACTTATTTGAACTTTTTTTTAAGAAAGAGAAAAAAGACTATACAAAATTATCGTTTTAGAAGAATAGTAATAATACATAGGTACTAAATTACCTATTTCTATGAAACCTATGATCAAATCCATTTAAATTACATGGGTTTGATGATTGGTTTGTGTCAAACACGACCTACTGAATGATTTGGACACAAGTCTATTTCAAAGGGACGGTTGGTCGATTCTACATCGATTAATGTGAACGAAATAAATGAACACTTTGTGTGTAGTCAATCTGATGCTAACCTGAACCTGAAAGTTTTCTCAAAGTTTAGTAATAGCTTTTTCACAATTACTCACATCTTTCATCTTTCATCAATTTGCCAAGATGATAACATCTTCCCATAAGAATTATACAGGGCTGAATGTTCAACATCTTCAAAAGATGTTCCTATTTCACTTTGTTCTATTCAACATCTTTCGATTATTTTAGTGTCATCACTAGAAAAAATGTGCACAATTATATATATACATGCACACATATGTATGCATGTAAATATATCTACATTATAGTGACTCAAGTTGTATGGAAGCGAAATTCGTGCAGGGTGTACAACCCTCAAAATGATCATTGGTATCTTTTATGATGACATTTAAAATATTTCGGCTCCAGCTTTGACCTCTCGTGAGTTGGACCTTTTTGAAAAAGGGTCTATTTTTCCATGTTTTGTCAATTTTAGAATCTGTTTCCTTACCAACATATACAATATGTGTATCATAAGAAAGGTTTTTTTAAGGTGCGTCCAACTGTATATACAATTTGTCCAAGGACGATCATCCATTTCCTTTTTTAAGGATATTTTGTTCAAAGTTCCAAGATCATGTATGGATGAAAATAGGAGTAAAGAAAGAAAAAAATAAATGATCCATGACTTTTTGGCGGTTTATTTTTTTCCCCAAATTAAAAAAAGATATTCAATTTTATTGTTTATATTTAAAAAACTTTCCTAAAAAAACGACTTACGAATTTATCATAGATTTAAGAAAAAAAATGTTAAAAAGTTTTCTAAATAGTGGGCCTGTGCCAAACGGTAGCAAAGTACTACTGTAAGTAATTTTTTGACACTTCTGAGGTGATTAAAATTTCACCGGCCCTGGGGGCTAGCAGAATTTTTGACACAACAGATAACTTTTTGACAAGCAGCAAATAAGAAGCATAGTATCATAAAAGGCAAAACCAGCGCCGCACTCTTCAAAAATATTTTTTTTTGTGTCACCGATTTCATTTTTTTTATATAAAAGTAAACACATAGGAACGTCGAAATCCAGAAATTTAAGTTTTTATTTCGATTATTTCTCTTCGAATAGGGTGATCAAAAACACACTTTTTTAAGAGAAGCTGAAATTCAAAATATTTTAGAAAATTTTTGAACTTCAAGTGGGCATAACTTTTATGGTTTTATATATTTTTGGAAAAATTTTTTTTGTTCACAAAATATCATTCCTTAACTTATAAAATATTTTTAAAAAATCGTGCTTTACTTTACTCGAGTCCCAGATTTGGGCATTGCAATAAGGGTCCAAAATATACCAAAATCTCGGAGTTCAGTGGAACGCAACTTTTTTTCTGCGAAAAACTTCGTAAAATGTTTTATAACGTGTTATAGTACGTACTTTGAGCTGTTATTATATGCTCATTTTTTAAACTTATATTTGCGTCTCTAGGAACTATAATGATTTTACTGCTTGCATGTCGGATATTTTAGGTATGTGAGTTAGAGCTGCAAAACTATCGATAGTACTATCGATAGTATCGATACTTTTGTTGTAAATGAAATATCGATAGTTTTTTCCACTATCGATACTATCGGTAAAAAAAACAAGTAATTAAGAGAGTAAACATAATCGAAGTCAGCAAACAGTAGCCGGCAGCTTTGAAGCAAATTATCCTTCGTTGATATAAGCTTTTGTACAGCGATGCAAAAGTTGGTACAATTGTATAATTTTAGCGCTATTTGAATGCCAAAAGTTCCGTAGCACCGCAATGACCCATTTAGCACTACTGGAATCTCTTTATATTTATTACATGTCAAAAATACCACTAAAACATATTAACCCCCTTATGCAAAAAATAATGCGTGCTTGAAGTGTACATTAAAAAACTTTCCATAGAAAAACCGGTTTTAACGTTCACTTACATATTTTTTTGCACAAGGGGGTTAATCTTTAGCTCGAAGGTATTAGAAAATTATGTAAGTCAAACGATCTTTTCCGGTACTTAAAGAATTGCTGGAGGAATGTTATTTATTCCAAATTCATCTGCAAATGTGGAAATTTTATTTTCGTACCAAACGGAGAATCCGACTATTTGCATCGACTGTGAACAATCGAATAAAAAAAAGATTATAAACGTAGTATATCGTAAATGTTACTTTTATATTCAGATCTCAGCAAATAATATTCTTTGTGCACCTTCTGGCGTTTTGTTAATTGATTTTTAGTTAATTAAAAAGTACAAGTATTAAAAAAATATAAATAAAGAATTAGGTACAATCGTACTGAAAAAATTAAATTTTTTTTTGGAAAGTTAGTACAATTTGTAAATATGACATCGCATCCCTGCTTCTGTATACATAAGTACTTAAATACATACATATGTATGTATATGAATTTATTTATTAATCCAAGTGTTATTCGACAAATAGTAGTCACAAGTATCTTAATAAATTCAACATCGTCGACACAAAGATAAATTTTGGTGGTACTGATATCGCGACGGCCGCCAATCGTTTCGGATTTATTTTGACATACCCTAGCGTGTTTCCCTACAAAATTTTTTTTTAAT
Organism: Tachina grossa; assembly: GCA_949987645.1. Lineage (NCBI taxonomy): Eukaryota > Metazoa > Arthropoda > Insecta > Diptera > Tachinidae > Tachina > Tachina grossa. Next base: position 109,478,925 of record OX465274.1, on the reverse strand, counting down.
TGTACCTACATACTACATATCCAGCCTAATCCTCGATGTAATCGTATGCGATAAATATTAAATTTTTAGAAGAAAGTTAAAATTGTCGCTTACGATAAAACTGTACAGTTAGTGTCTTAAAAGTTATCAACAATTTTCGCGTTTTGATAATTCTAAACCATGGGTAGGCCCATAAAATTATAAGTTCAATAAAAAAGTATATTTTCGATAATGTGCCGCTTACGAATAAATCGAAAAAAGGCTTGATATATTTTTATATACTAATGAAAATGTTGAGTACTCTGGATTTTTTTTCGAGTCAAATGAAGTTTATGTGGCAACTTTTATAAAACTATTCGATACTATCGATAGTATCGATAGTTTTGCATAAAACTATCGAAACTATCGAGTGGAGCGACTATCGATAGTTTTGCAGCTCCAATGTGAGTTCGGTATATCTACATGTGTTTGTGTGTATGTTTTTCTTTTTTTCGTAGAAGTTTTATTAATGAAAAGGGTATAATAAAAGACTGTTATTAAATACATTTTTGTAATTTAGGCCATTAAAAAATGTATAGTTACATATAAGCGGGGGTAGGTACATGAGTTGTTGCACTTGGACTGATATATTCGACCTTTTGTTATAACTTTATTGTGTACCCAGGTAGCTGCTGCTCATATAAAGATTAAAATACGATAGACACATCAGATTTTTTGAAGCAGGTCTCTTTAATTCTCTTTTAAACCTGCCCGGTTGTTTAGACACAGACAGTTTGTGTTCAAGTTTTTAATGAGTTTTGAATATGAGAATGAAATAATTTTATATATTTTTTCTTCTTTCCTCTCTCTCGTTTAAACACATACCTGCTTCAAGAAATCTTGATGTGTATAAAAACAGACAAAATGAATAGACGATCAGTATTGTCAAAACGAGGGCTTAGTTCAGTTATAACGATCCTTTTTTTGAACGATGTTATATTACACATTTTAAAAGACCCTTAAAAATTAATAATTTTTTAATACGATTAAATAAACGGTATAATGAATGTTATAGAAATAAGGAAAAAAATTTTAACTGCAACAAACAATGGCTTACAAGCAAACTTGTATTTGAAAGCTAACCAAAACCAGCAAATGTGGGCCAACCTGCCAGACCAGTTGAGGAGTGTAGTGAAAGGTCCCGAAGACAAAAGCTGCAAAGCATTAGTGAAGAATTTTCTCAAGAAATAATTAAAGATACGTTTTTCCATCAACTAGGACCAACAAAAAATAAAACTAAAAACATTGATTTAATAGAAAATGTAATGAAAGCGAACCCCAAGCGTGTAAAAAGGATTTTAAAGAGCATTCCAAGACCAACCGATGATAAAAAATCTGGAGAAGTATTTTCAATATTTCTGGACTTAAAACTAATAAAATATCAGTATCTGGAATTGCGAAAGCGGGCAGTTGGAAAACATTGCTCCATTTATCCAGAATATAGAGATTTGGTTTTAATTAAAAAAGATTGTTTACAACCACAAAATTCTATAAACATTGCAGAAAGTTCAGCAGAGGAGGTATTGCAAGACATATTAAATCATACTGCGGAAAGATTGTTGAATACATTGGACGCAGATAATATTAAAAAGCTTGGTGACTTTAGCCTAACATTAATTTTTAAATAGGGATGCGATGGATCTTCTGGAGAAAAGCGATATAAGCAGTATAATGCAGAAAAATATCAGATTCTGACTTATTTATGATATCTTTTGTTCCGTTAAGACTAAAAACAAATAACATTAATTTTGAGCCATATACTAGCAAAGAAACCGATATTGACATATGGAAAAACGAAATACCTTCCTCAATAAAATATTGCAGACCAATTAAATTTGCTTTCAAGAAGGAAACGAAGGATGTAATTTTAGAAGTATCTAAACTTAAACAACAAATAGATAAACTTCAACCGATAACTTTGTTACTTAACGATCAAGAGATTCAAATAAATTATCAAATATTACTTACAATGATTGATGGAAAAGTTGCAAAGGCCATAACTGAAATAAAATCATCTTCGAGTTGTGTTATTTGTAAAAAAAAACTGCAAGCCAATTAATTCAACTTCCAACAGAAGACACTACTTTCCAAGAAGCCTATGAGTTTGGCTTGTCCCCACTCCATGCTAAAATTCGATTTATGGAACACATATTAAAGGTAAGCTATGATTTAGATTTTAAAGGAACAGTACGAAATAGTGACGAAAATAAAGCCAAAAGAGAGGCAAAAAGAAACACGTACAAGAAAAATATTTAAAATTGGGTTTACTGATCGATCAGCCAAAGCAAGGAGGAGGAAACACAAATGATGGCAACACAGCAAGAAAATATTTTTCTGATCCTGAAACTGCTGCAGCTATTACAGGAGTAGATTTTGAATTAATAAAACGCTACAAAATCATACTGCAAGAAATATCATGCAATAAAAAGGTAAATGCAAGAAAATTTGGTCAGTATGCTAATGAAACAGCGAAACTATACAACGAAAAATATGATTGGAGTAATATGCCATCGACAGTCCATAAAATGCCATATCATGCGGAAAACATTATTCAACACAATATGCTGCCGATTGGAGATCTTTCTGAAGAAGCGCCAGGAAAAAGGAACAAAGATTATAGATATTTTCGCGAGCACAACACAAGAAAGATATCTAGATATAGTACCAATGAAGACCTCTTTAATATTTTACTGTGCACTTCTGATCCATATATCTCCAGCATTCGACAAAAATTGAATTCCACCCCGATGGAATTGGACAAACACGCCAAGCAGCTCCTTGAAGGTGAACAGGAGACATACTTAGATGAAATTTTCACTAAGACAGTTAAATGAGAAATGTATTCTAGGCAAATTAACATAAAAATCAGAGCAAAAAAGCACAATAAATATTGATAATTTATAAAAGAAATTTTATTTTATTTCGAATAAAAATATTTTCTTAGAATTTATGGTAAAACCTTTTTTCGGATATGGATCTCCTACATATCTGTTATGGATTCACGTTTAAAATATATAAATTGTTCATATAATAATAACATTTAAGGCTGTCGAACTTACATTTGTTAGTGAATTATGATCACCAAGGCTATTTTATTTTTTGACTAACAAGGGCCCTATTAGTAAATGTGAACCGATTGCGCTAAAATTTCACAGGGATATCAACGACTAAAATAAGATTAGTTTTGCTAAATATTATATCAATATTAATATATTTAAAACAATTATGAGCTTCAAACCCGTATTCTAAGTGGTCCATTGGAGAAGAGGGCTAAAGGTCAAAATAAAATGGACCCGGGTGGACGGGTGAATTAAGTATGTAGTTTCTTAGTTCAGTTAACGTTACTATTTATAAAATGCAATGTTAAATCACTACATTCACAAATTTATTTTTTTCAAGGCCGATAATACCTATATTTTTAAAAGTAATTTTTCAATCATATATAAGTGTACTTTAATAAGGCCCGAATTTAAAGTTAATACATTAAGTTAAAGCTTAAGATGTCTTCTATCCAATAAAAAAATTTCATTAAAAAATTTCAACCCAGTCAAAGGTTATAGAGTTTTGACCGCCAACTCATAAAATGTGCCACTGTGCGCCGTCGCTTTGAGCCGTCGCCTTTTATATATATTCATACGTCTCTTAAATGCAGTTGGACTTTGAAAAATGCATTGGTTATTTTAATTTGTGAAAAATTTTGCATCATTTCAGAGTAGCAAGCCGTAACGGCACAGGCTGGCGGCTAGCCGCTCAGCCGTTTTTTTTCAACAAGCCGAGCGGCCACCGAACCACTCGGCTTAGTACTCAGCCGATATTTTGTTTTATTTATTTAGTATATATTCTGCAAAGTAAATTTGCAGAATATGGTTGCACAAAAATGGACAGGTGACTAAGACCATAGGTCCATGATGTCGTTAACAGTATTCTTAAAAATGTATTTGTGACTAACTGTACACGACCTATGCCTTGACATAGGAAGTAGCAACATGATTGTTGAGGAGATTCCACAAAAGAACCGCAAGATTAAATGGTAATCCGTGGCAGATCAGTCAACCAGTGCGAGTGAGACGCAAAACTCTCGAAGGCCAATAAACGACAGTGGCCTGGTTGCAATTAAGAAAAAATTGACAACGACGCGTGATGTTGACTCGCCCAGAGCTGCTTTACGACTGTCGGCCGATATTTAGTCTTTTATTTTTTATGCTTTTTGAATTATTTTTAATATTGCGTCTACTCCACCTGCTTATAGTTTTTATTTATATTTCGTATTGAATATGATAGCGAGATTCCCTGAAAAATGGTTGATTTTGCTTCCACATAGGGAGAATGTGTATATGAACGGGTACGTCCCGGTTCACACACTTCAACTTTTGTTGATCAACTCGTAAAACAGTTGTAAGACAGACGGAGGAAGAAGCACAAATATCTCTTTTTTCTCTTACAGCTGTGTATGAACAGGGTCTAACGTAGCTGCGGCAACACTTACGTTCTCTATTGGACTCCCTTCTCAAATCCATGGACGTTTACATAGACTTTTTTGATGCAGAAGTCAGGCGACTTTTTATAATTATTTGATCGTTCATCCGTAGCAGTGTTGCAATAAATGAAATTTATGTATAGTCTAGTTTCTATGGTTACGAAGTTATTTTTATTGGCATTTAGGACATCAATTACTGCAATATTCAATCTATTGCAAAATAAATAATGTTACAACGTGGTGATTCAATAATTCACGTACTTTTCTAGAAACAGACTGGGTTCAAAAAATTATTTTATATACTTAAACAAATCGGCGTTAAGCCGTTCAGCCGTCGCCGCCGAAAATATTTGTATTTCAGCCGCCGCCGAAATTTTTTGGTCGGCTTGCTACTCTGCATCATTTATATAATTTTTTGTTACAAGAATATTGCTTTATATAAAAAATTTCTTTTAAAAAAATTGATGGTAGCCGGCGGATTGTAGTCAAATTTTTTGCTTTGCCGCCGCAGCAATTTATTCATCAGCTTCTTTCTATGCTAAAGCGAATTTGTCAAAATTTTACACTGTCAAAAAAAGATATCATTTGGCACAGCAGAAAAATTAAATTTTTTCCCCACAGTCAAATATTTTTTTTACATAGTACTTTTCTACCGTTTGGCACACGCCCAGTACACTAAAAAAATAATTAGGGAATTCACAATGAGTATAGGTATTAAAATTTTAGTGTGGTAATATTGCGCCATCTTAATTTTTTCATTGTGAGCAAGCAACGATATAAATCAGTGATGCCAATTCAGTGCCTTTAGCACTAGATTTAGTGCTTTTTAAGTCATAACAGTGCGCATTTTTTTAAGTTGGTGCTTTTTTTAAAAATGCACTAAATTGGTGTTTTTTAACTTTGAATTTAGTGTTTTTAGTACGTTTTATAATTATACTAAATATAAATTTGTAATAGTCTAGTAGCTTCATAGAAAACGCGAATTAAGATGTTTTCACTTTTTTTGAAACTCTAAATTTAAACACATACACACTTACTCAATCTAACAAGGTGCCTGTACTTGCTTCTTTGCTTTCCTTCCTAACAATCAATAATATAAATTTTTTATGTCAAAAATATCTGATTAGACCATCGGTGACCAAGATAAATTTAAGGTTGTGTAATAATAAAATTAATAAAAGTTATAATAATTATAAAAGTTATTATTATATGATTTTTTTTCTCTTATGTTTGTTAAGCTCGAGCTAGTTTTATTTAATTTAATTATTTTTTTCGATATTTCGTTAACAGTTTTTTAACATCGTCAGGAAATAAGCAATTGAAATTGATATTTTATAAGTTCTTAAAACGGTTTTAAAATATGTCATAAAATTTTTCGAAAATTGACTTTTTAAATGAAAAAACTATAGTAGTAATATAGTCGAATATAAATATAACTCATTCAAACATACACTTACATATATATACATGTATATATACATACATACCATGTACATACCATGGAGGAGAGCGAACTAGTGTTCAACTAGTATTTTTCTAGTACAGAAATCACCACCACTAGTTCCCAACTGTATACTTTCCTATACTATCTTAATGCTCAAATTAGCATTGAGTGTGTTTAGAAAACTACTAGTACCAGTGGTACTAGTTTAGGACTAGTTTATTACCTGTTCTTTTGTAAAGAAAAATCCTATAAAATTGGTGGTTTATTCTTTTGTTACCCAGTGACAACTGCTACTTAAAATTAGCAATTATTTATGAAAAATTCAGAAATACAAAAGGTTAATTATAATTATTTAAAAAATTAATTAATTAATAATTTATAAAATTTTAGTAATTATATGATACCAATTTTCATACAGTGCAAGGGCTCTGTTAGACAGTCAAAATTTATTTTGCAATGTGGTGCCTTGGAACTACTTCATATACTAGTACTCATCAGCACTAGTAATTTTACACAACAACTTTAACCCTTTTTGCACTAGTTCTTGTTATTCTAGTATTTATAATAGTAGCTTTTAGACAATTATCGCCTATTCTCCTGCAGGGTACTTACACACATGTACATATGTATATATGTACATACACGTCCACATATACCCATAAATGCATGCATATGCATATCAACACATATACATCCGTATATACACACACATATGTATTCATACATACATATTACACGTATATACACATACATATATACACACATATATATATATATATATGTATGTGTATATATATATATATATATATATATATATATGTAATTATATGTGTGAGTAAAATATGGCCAAAAATACCAAAAATGTGGTTTCAACAAACACAAGAATTTTATTTATTCTCGATAAAGCAGAAAAATATATACCTGGTTTTGGTCAGAAATCTTTTATTTATTGACGAAAATTGGAACCACAGTTAATGCGATCAACGTGTGCTCGGTTAGCATATTTTATTTAATAAAGTAAACAAAGTAAACAAGTTATGTTTTGAATATACAAAGCTACCAGGTGCGATTTAAAAATTATTTCGACTTTCGGTTTGTCTGCTATGATTTTCAGGCTTCGATTCTCTTATAAGAAACCAAATAAAATCTTCCATCATATTTTCATTGCTTTGTACTACAATTAGAATCCTGTTATTCATTTTTAATGCCATTTTACGACTGGAGTATTATCCACAACACTGAAAGCTTGCCAAGGTCAAAATGATTTTAAAGCCGGGCAAAGATCTTACCAAAGCTGAGTCATATAGGCCAATAAGTTTGCTGTCAACTATGTCAAAACTCTTCGAAAACCTGCTCATGACTAAATTGTCCAAAAATTTTAACTGATAATGGGTGCATTCCGGACCATCAATTTGGCTTTAGAAGCCAGCATAGCACAATTGAACAAACGCATAGATTTGTTCAAGTTGTAAGAAGAACATTTGAAAAGAAGAAGCATTGTTCTATTCTCTTTATTGATGTTTCTCAGGCATTTGATAAAGTTTGGCATGAAGGCCTAATTTTAAAATTGAAGACATATCTACCAATAAATTTTCTATAGCTATTGGAAAGTTATATTCTATCCCAGAAATTCATTGTTGTGGAAGGAGACTTCATGAATGTTCCCAAATCTATCTCTGCCTGTGTGCCACAGGGCAATATACTGGGACCAGTTTTGTATTTGATTTATACTTGTGATATGCCTGCTAGCACTAAAATCCATACATCTACTTTTTCCGATGATACAGCCTTCTTTAGCATGCACGAAAAGCCTCACGAGGCATTCCGATATCTTCAGGAACATAATACCCAGCTGGAACTATGGTGAAAGTTATGGAGAATTAAGGGAAATGAGCTTAAGTGTGCGCAGGTAACATTTACTCTACAAAAAGATACTTGTTTTCCCATTAGAATCAATAATCAAACTGTTCCTCAACATTCACATGTAAAATACCTTAGTATACACCTTGATCACCGGCTTACATGGAAACAACACATCGATTTTAAGCTAACACAAATGAAACTAAAATAAGCTCAGGTACATTGGCTGATTGGTAGAAATTCAACTCTCAGTCTAGATTGCAAACTTTTGATATTCAAGTCACTTCTGGAATCTATATGGTACTACGGAATTCAACTATGGTGCACTTCTTCAGCTTCCAATGTCGAGAGAATCCAACGAAAGCAAAACAAAAATTTTACGTATGATAACTTCGGATCCACAGTGCATCAAAAATTCAAATATACATCGTGATTTGAATATGCCACTAGTGATTGAAGAAATTACAAAATACGCAGACAAATATTAAAAAAAAACTCGAATCACATCCTAATCCGCTTGCTCGTAATATTTTGAACTTTACTGGATACATCTGCCTTAAAAAAGAGGGACACTAGGTCTCTTATACTCAACACTCCAGATGGGACTATTTGAAAATACTTTTTTTTTCCTTTTTGATTATCACTACTTATGTATTATTTATAACTATCACTAAGTTTATGTCCGACAGTGGTCGGGCGTAATAATTATATTTTAGATTTAAGATTTGAATACTTATTGTTAGTTCATATTTGAAGATTCAATAAATAAATACATGTATTAAAAAAAAATATTTTCATTCCACAGTCCCTGATGACGTTGCTCCATAGTCGTAAGTTGCTTGTGGAATCGTTCACCATGCTCGTCGCTTACGGCACCAAGATTTCCCGGAAAAAAATCCAAATGTAGAATGTATCACATTTTAAGTGACATGTTGACGTCTGAAATTAGCATTGAATAAAAAAGTTGATTTAATTATACGTACATCATATTTCATTTAATTATTTTTGGAATTTTTTAATAGTTTTTAAGCAAATTAGAAATGATTCCTTCATAATTTATACTCCTGTTGTTTCCTAGATAGTTAGAAACAATTAGTCGAAATGAATTCCAGGCAAGTTTCTCATCGGGTGACAACAAATTTTCAAATGTTGTGCTTAGTAGCAGTTTTCGGATTTGAGGACCATCAAAAACGCCTTCGCAAATTTTTCCAGTTGATATACATATTAGGGAATATTGTTTTTAAATAAGCAAATGCTCTACTATCTTTGTCCAGCGCCTTAACAAAATTTTTAACTAAACCCAGATTTATATGAAATAGTGGTAAAATTACATTTCCATTTTTGATCAGGGCAGGATAATGTAAAATTATGTACATCTATTGTGATTTCCGCTCTTCTCGGCCAATCCTTTTTTATATAGTGCATTTTACTATCTCGGCTATCCCAGAGGCAGAGAAAACAGCAGTACTTTGTGTAGCCACCCTGGCGACCCGTTAAAATAGCAACAACTTTCAAATCGCAACACACTTTCCAATTGTGCATTTCATAGTTAATATTTTTTAATAAACTGGCCATAGTTTCATATGTTTCTTTCATATTCACGGCATGTCCAATGGGTATGGATGGCTTTTTGTTTCCAGTATGTAGTAAAACGGCCTTAAGACTTTCTTTACTACTATCAACGAATAGTCGCCACTTACTGGAGTCATATTTTTGGTCGAGCTTCTCAAAAAGGAAACCTATGTCATAACAAAAGCACATATTACTTTTGGTTGTATAAAAATGTGCATATGTCGGTTAAGGTGCGCAGTTAGCTCAACATTATTTTTTGACAAATTTCGCTCCTTTAAGCGAGATGCTAGGAACTCGGATTTCTCTTTTGTTAGTTCGAGGTCTCTGTTAAGATCATTAAGCTCTGGTTGACTGAAAATCCTCGGTTTTAAAACGCCTGATATACTACTACACACATTCGGTGAACAAGGGTGAGATGATGAAGAAACTACGTGACTATATATGTACATCGCAGGGACTTTCAAGAAGTGGGCTTATATCTTATATTCGTGGAAAAAAAGGACAAATATATTGTATTTGTTTTTGTAGTTTATTTCTTCTTACCAATTAACGTAGCTACCAAAACACGTTGAAATTCTAATGCACTACACAGAAGCATCAAAACAAAACCAACGACTAAATTTCTGGATGAGCGAGACAGAAAGAAAAATTGCATTATCTTCCGTCTCGTGACATCCCTGTGTACTTTGTGTATCAACGCTTACAACAACGTGAGGCTAAAGTATTTAACACTTATACGACCTTCAAATAACACATTTTTATTGCTTTAACATCGTGACCACACGTTGATCGTATTAACTGTTGTTCCAATTTTAGCCAATAAATAAAAGATTTTTGACCAAAACCAGGTATATATTTTTCTATTTTATCGAGAATAAATAAAATTCTTGTGTTTGTTTGAAACCACATTTATGGTATTTTTGGCGATATTTTACTCATAAGCAAAAAAACCTTGGGACACCACTACATTTTTTTGATGCGCTATGGTCACCTAACTACAAAAATCATCATTATTTCAGATTCTATGGATAAGTTTTTTTTTTTAATTTTTTTTTCTAAAATATGAGATTTTTGAAAAGGTTAGTATATTCATCGTACCATAATTTTAAAACAACGTACTCGATTTTATTATCCGATATGTATACAAATTTTAAATTATGCCTGCTTTAAAATGTTTTAATATTATTTTTGTATAACTTTTATATATATATATATATATATTATATATTATTATTATTTATTATTATTATTTTTATATATATATATATATATAATAATAATAATAAATAATAATAATATATAATATAATATATATATATATATATATATATATATATATATATATTATATATTATTATTATTATTTATTATTATTATTATTATATATATATATATATATATAATATTATATATATATATATATATAATTTATATATATATATATAAAAGTTATACAAAAATAATATTAAAACATTTTAAAGCAGGCATAATTTAAAATTTGTATACATATCGGATAATAAAATCGAGTACGTTGTTTCAAAATTATGGTACGATGAATACACTAACCTTTTCAAAAATCTCATATTTTAGAAAAAAAAAAATTGTAAAAAAAAACTTATCCATTGAATCTGAAATAATGATGATTTTTGTAGTTAGGTGACCATAGCGCATCAAAAAAATTTAGTGGTGACCCAAGGTTTTTTTGCTTATTGCATAGTATAGCAATTGACACGGTTTCCGACATACACATGCACGCACATACAGATTTATTTACAGCCATATATATTGAGATTTCGATCTTTATTTATTCATTGACCTTCTGTTTATTCGTCTTGGTTTTGCATGTACCTTTTCGTGTTTTGTATGTTCCCTGCAGAAAGTGCGAATAGTGAAATTGTGGTGATTTACTAGTGACGTTGTCAGTAGCACTACTGACCAGGTGTACCCCAGCCAATGGTTTCATCTATTGACATTTAACATTAGCTCGTCATTGAAAATCCACCACTAGACTATAGCACTACTAACGTAGTATTTTTTACGGGACCACATGGAGACATTGGCACCAAAGATTCACTAGTAAATTTTAGGGGCTCTAGTCTACAATATCGATATATCCAATCTCGTTGTCAATAGTAAACTTATAGTGATTTTCTAGTGACATTGTCAATAGTGCTACTGACTAGGTATACCCCAGCCAATGCAAATGCCTATTGAGAAATAATATAGGGTTGTTATTGTTGAGAAGGTAGTTCTTTTACGACCATATGGAGATATTTGAACCGAAGATTCACTCGCAAATTTAAGTGACCCTCGTCTACATATGTGACAGCGCATAGAGAAAGGGACCTAAGGGTAAAAAAAGCAACTTTCACTTTTTTTTTTATGTGGACAACATCTGAGCATCGAATGAGACCGATCCCATACCCCAAAAGTGTTCCCTCCCAAAGATATGCGCGTTTTATGATGTGATGGTACACCAAAGATACACGTATTTAAATCTTTAAAATGGCTCTCCTGAACAAAACCGGTTTTTACCCTTAGGTCCCTTTCTATTTTGCGCGTCACATATATTTATTTAATATTATCGCACAACATAATAAAAAAGAAAAACAAACTATTGACGCGTTTATTGACAATATCACCAGAAATACACTAGAACTGTCGTCTCTAACTTATCTCTACTCGCGCATAAAAGGAAAGTTGTCGACATTTTAACTAGTGCAATTGTCGCTGGAGAAAGTGTATTGACATAGAGACATATGGTTCGAGGTTGACTACAGGGTCAGTGTTAACAAGCGATATCGCCAAGACTGCTTGTTTTTAACCAACACTCAAAAGAAGTACTGTTGATTATTGTATGCTTGTTATTTTTCATACTGTATGTTTGAGTGTGTGTGTAATATGTAGATTCCCTGCAGAAAGTGGGAATGGTGAAATTGTAGTGATTTACTGACCAGGTGTACCCCAGCCAGTGGTATCATCTATTGACATTTAACATTAGCTTGTCATTGAAAATCCAATCACTAGTAAATTTTAGGGGCTCTAGTCTACAATATCGATATTTCCTCGCTCGTTGTCAATAGTTAGATTATAGTGATTTTCTAGTGACATTGCCAATAGTGGTACTGACTAGGTGTACCCCAGCCAATGTAATCGCCTATTGACATATAACATAGGGTTGTCATTGAAAATCTACCAGTAGGCTTTAGCGCTATTGAGAAGGTAGTTCTTTTACGACCATATGGAGATATTTGAACCAAAGATTCACTAGTAGATTTAAGTGACCCTCGCCTACATATATTTATTTAATATTATTGCACAATATAATAGAAAAGAAAAACGAACTATTGAATATTGAGTTCATTGACTATATCACCAGAAATACACTAGAACTGTTGTCTCTAACGCATCTTTACTCGCGCATAAAGAAAAGTTGTCTACATTTTAACTAGTGCAATTGTCGCTGGAGAAATAGTATTGACATAGAGACATATGGTTCTAGGCTGACTAGAGGGTTAATACAAGTTCATGCACATATGTATGTACGTTTAACATTAAGCTTACATCCACTCAATACAACCAATAGAATGAGCACATGATACAATTATAACAGGTACATGCACAAGATCAGCCTGTTAATGTATGCAATGCAAATAGTTGCAAACTTTGCTTACAAGCTGCAAAAAATATTAGTGTATGTGTGTGAATAAAATGATTACAGTGTTGCCAATGAATTTACACATAGATGTGTCTCCAATTACATATCGAAGAAAATTACACTACACATCTTTTGTGTAGGTTAAAATTAAAACAAAAATAAATAAGAATTGAACCCAAAGTAGAATTACACATGGATTATACAAGAATTTAATTACATGGCCTACACACGTGAGTAGAAATTACAAACTGTCTAACTATACACAGATTGGCAACACTTAATAACTATAATCATGCAGGAATGCCGCGTCTGCAATTGTACTTTAGTTACCCTTTAATTGTTATTTTTAAGAACAAAAGGCATCTGTTTCTGACAATTATTCGTTTGTTTATACCAACAAAATTCATGTGTTTTTTGGTGTTGTATTTTTGTTTTAGTCGTGCATGTACCTAGTATAATTGTATCATGGTGGGAACGAACAGCCATATTCAAAAAAATATTTTATTATAGCTTTTAACAAAGAAATAGCTATTAATTAAAGCTTTACTGCCAAATAAACCATATTTAAACATTTGTATTCATAAACGCCAAATAGCTGATAAATAGCTAATAAACGATTTAAGTAATATTAGGTGTCTTTATGGCAACTGTCCTTACTTTCGGCTGTCATCTCAATCTAAGTGATGTGTAAAACCAGAATATCAATTTACCTGGTAGTAAAGTGAAAAAAGTTAGTAGTATATGTACCTATATTTTGTTAAAAGAAAACTTCTTTATGGTGATAAAAATTTGTTTTACCGGTTAAAAAACATAAATCAATAATTATAACAAAAGATGTGTGTGTAATCAAATTTTAGCAATATACAACACTAAAAGCATTCGTGTACCGGCCAAGTAGTTTACTCATCACTAGCATTATTTGCATTTTATAATTTAAAAGCGGGAAGTTGTAGAATATTTTGCATTGTGTTTAAATTAAAAAATTAAAATTAGTGAAAAAATTAAAATAATGACACCAGAAGATTTTAGTGTGGAGTGTCAGGTATGAATGGTATCCGTGTGTATGTATGTACATATATAAACACATATTCGGTAATATGTAACCATGTAGAGACCGCAACTTTTCCGTGCTTGCATGTAAAGTGTTATCCATAAAGGATCAGGATGAACACTTGTCGTGCAGCATTGAAAACTTTGTGAAAACTGCATGGTCCATGAGTAAATTACATGGGACCCTCTTATTGCTAGCCTGTTTCATCTACATTGGACGACATTGTCGAATATCTGCAGAGAAGTTCTGTATGGGAAATGGAATACCTTGGGTTCCAATCCCATAAGATCAGTGTTAAGTTAACTAACATACATATGTACATACTTATGTATGCACAGGATACAAAAACCAAGAGTTTGAAAAGGCAGAGAAGTGAAAATTAGAGTGAAGTAGATAAGATATACTTTTTTATTATATCGGTTCAAAGTAATTAGAAATTATATTTTATTAAAGGAATTGCTAAAGGAGTTGGTTAGAAAACGTGTTAAATGCATTGAGAACAAAAACACTGACACGAACACCAACAACATGAAGAAAAAAGCTTGGCTTGATCTTCAAAATGAGTAAGCTATGTACATACATATGTACCTGTTATAATAATAAAAATAGTTTTTAAAACCTAATTTTTTCAATTCTATTTCAAGTTTTAACAGTTTGTGTTCATGCGAAAAACGGACTGTTGGACAAATAAAATCGCAATGGGCAACAATAAAAATTAATGCCAAAAAAGAAGTGTCGGAGCACCGCTTGAAATTGAAGCAAACTGGCGGAGGCGAACCGCCCACCGATCTAAAGATCTCAGTAAACGATATTGCTGTATGGCTCCCCAATGAGTTTGCGGTTGATACAAACATCTACGATTCAGATGAAATATTTGTGAAGGTATTTAATTTTTATTTTCATGTAAATTAAACCCTGCTATTGTCTTAAATTTTTTTTCAAGGAAAGTACAACTATCAAAACTTGCGGTACCATCGCGGAACTTCCACAGCATACTTGTGAAAAGGAAGTGCCAATTGAGAAGGAACCAGAGCCAACCGCTGAACCAAAAATTACCCCACTGAAGAAAGAGGGTTGTGTAAAAAAACATTTTTGTCATATTAAAAGCATACATATCTATATGTGTTTTTCAGAAAACAATCCCAGAAAAGAGCAATGTAGCTGACGATAGCATCCATAAAATTGTAAATTTTGATGTGGAATGCAGAAGATAACTGCATCTTCTGCAAGTTGAAGCAGAAGAAAAAGGTATTAGGAATTATGACCCAGAGTTTGAGCTAATACAAGCTCGACTTAATTTTTATAAAAAAAGACATTTGGAAAGTATTTATTTATAAACTTTAAGGGCACATTAAACCTTATAGTCAACTTATCGTGAGCTGGAGCGAGTCTACAAAAGCTCTATTTTTATTTTTTTTCATATTTTGATATGTTCTTTGGGAGAAATACCAAAATATGCATAAACTATAAGAATAGACCTTTTGTAGACATGGCCCAGCTCACGAAAGTTATGAGTTAAAGAAATTTGTGTAAGTTGTGTTTTAGGAAAAGTTGAATTTTAAAAATATTTACCCTCAAAAATTTTTGATAATTTTAAATTTTTGCAGATAACCTTGAAATTTAAATAATATATCAAGACAAATCGTTTAATTCAAAGACAATTTTTCAATTTATATTTATAATAACAAACAATTCCACCTTGTACCTTATATATGTATATAATTTTTTGTTTGTTTTAACATTGACTGAATTTGTTCCTTTATTTTAAGTTAGATATATGTAATTTTAGAAGAATTAAAAAAAAATGTGTTTGTAAAACAAATAAAAATACATTCAAACAATATTGAAAATTAAAATTATAAAAATTATTTTCTTTATTAATCTTTCAGTTGATTAGAATTTAAGGTAAGTGAAGTAATAAAATGTTTTATGAATCTACATACAAACATCCTGTAAGAGTTAAATTTTTCATTGATAAAAAATTAATTAATTAAATTAATTAATTAAATTAATTAATTAATTTCAAACAATATTGAAAATTAAAATTATAAAAATTATTTTCTTTATTAATCTTTCAGTTGATTAGAATTTAAGGTAAGTGAAGTAATAAAATGTTTTATGAATCTACATACAAACATCCTGTAAGAGTTAAATTTTTCATTGATAAAAAATTAAATACATAAGTATGTATTTGGAAAACAACTATTAATAAATAGAATTGATGAAATTTGCCCTGAGCATTATACATATATACACATGCAAGCTTGTATCAGAGCTGTAAATGAATCATTAATTCAATTCAAATTTGCAAAGTCACTTGAATTAATTCAAAATCAATTCAATTCAAAGGAATTGGAAATGAATTGCAATTCAAATTCATTTGAATTAAAAACGAATTGCAACTTATTCTTCAAATTAATTTGAATTGGTAACGAATTGAAATTCATTTCTGCCTAATTCCTTTTAATTGATTAAAATTTCATTAAATTCTTTTCTCTTGTGTGAAAATAATTAATTCAAGATTTGCTATTTCAGTGCATGAATGATTAGCGAATTAACTCAAAAACTAATAATTTATTTACAGCTCTGGTATGTATGTATGTATGTACCTATAGGTTATACAAATTAATTAAAAATTATTCTGAATGAAAGATTTCAAAAGAATTTTCACTCTTCTATCAGAAGCGCTTGAGTATGATAGATTTTGGATTGAATATACTTGCCTCTGAATACTTTCATCGAAATCATCTTAAAATAACATGATTTTGTTAAAACACTTTGTACTTTGTGTGTGTAGATTTGACATATTACCTGGAACTAAATCATTTTCCCCAATCGCAATGTTATGCAGTACGGCAAGTGCGACAATAACAACCTTTACGTTAGGGAAATCAACGGTCATTCCACGTTGCAAACATCGAAATCGTTGCTTCCACACACCAAAACAACGCTCCACTGTATTTCTAGTTGCGATAAAGTTGAGGTTGAAGTAAAGGTGTAAACAAGTACGGTGTTAGGTTATATCCTGAGTCGCCTAATAACCTGCCCCTAAATTCTGAATTTTCAAAACGTTGCTTAACGCTGGATTCATTGAAAATCCTACAGTCATATGTACTGCCCCTCCATTTTGCCACTATATCGCGAAATTTTTAAGTGAGAATCACAAATCACCTACATATGTAAAAGAAAGTGAGAAAAACTGAATTAAAAATTTTAAAGTTTTTTCACCTGCACATTTCGCGAGTAGTAACCTTTTCGGTTGATGTAATATTGGGCGAGTTCACCCCCAGTTTTCTTAATTCTTATATAGGCACCATCGATGGCCTCAATTACTCATGGAAAGCCTCGAATTTCTTCAAACCTTCTAATCAACGTTGCCTCTTCCTCTATAGATGTTGGCATTTTAATAAACTCTTTACTGTAACGAGCCAAAGCATGACCAACTCTGAAACAAATTCTAGACACTGTTGGTTGGGTGAGACCATGAAGATCACCTGCGTCATCTTGGTACTAAAAGGGAAAAATAATATAGCAATAATTATGTACATAAATGATTTGCATACCTCTCCGCGACGCCAACAACGTAAGGCAACTAATACTTGGAGGTCGACTTAAGTTCCACACCCTCTGCCGTCTAATAATACGTCTTCTCTAACCATATCGACCACTTTTTTAACAGTAGATTTCTTAAAGCGATACTTTAATTTAAATTGATCATCGGGAATTGAAAAGGGATTGATTCTTTCTTTGTAAATTGAAATTTGTAAATTTTTGGTGGACGACTATTTGAAATGTGGGCTATGTGGGTTTGTCGGAAGAAATTTTTAAATAAATTGTCTTCTTTTGATAAAATTCTACTTGCCTATTCTGCGAATCGTACTTATTACATCCATAGTTAAATTTTAGCATGTATAGGGTGTTTTTTCAGGGGTATAGAACTTTGAATTGAAAGAAAACACAAGAAACACGTTTTAATGTCCATCAATTTGGCTTTCTTGGAAGGATAATTTTATGCCATTAATGTTGAAATATGATTTCGGGCATGTGGCCGCCGCAGCTGGCTCGAATAAAGCCAATTCTACAGGTCCAATTTTCAACCACTTTTTCGAGCATATGGGGCCGTATGTTGGCAATAACGCCACGAATGTTGGCTTCCAAGTCCCCTAACGTTTCTGGTTTGTTGGCGTAGACGAGCGACTTCACATATCCCCAAAGAAAATAATCCAATGATGTCAAATCGCACGATCTTGGTGGCCAATTGACAGGTCCATTCCGCGAAATTATGCGCTCATCGAATGTTTCCTTCAATAAATCGATTGTGACGTGCGCTGTGTGGCATGTAGCGCCATCTTGTTGGAACCACAACTCATCCACATTCATGCCATCCAATTCGGGAACAAAATAGTCGGTAAGTCGGCTCCAATTGCTGTGCACGGTGGCGAATCGATTCATTCGGGTCCTCTTCAACACTTTGCTCTACAGCGGCAATTGTTTCTTCGGTGCGCACTGTTCGACGTCTCTGCGGATGCGTATTATTACATAGAGTAAACGTAGTGCGAAAACGATCCATGGTTAACCGAATTAATTGCTCTGATGGACGATTATGTCGACCATAAAATGGACGGAGCTTGCGGTAAACTTCGCGAACTGAACCATTATTTTCGAAATAAATTTGCACGATTTGCAAGCGTTGTTCTTTTGTCAACCTGCTCATGATGAAATGCAAACCAAACTAAATATTAATCACTTGACAGCTGACAAAATGGTCGCCAGTTAAAAAAGTGATGCCAACTTAAAGTTCTATACCTCAATAAAAAACACCCTTTATGTATATATATTTAACACTCATTAACACAAAAAAGTAATATAATATTTTGTTATAAAAATGCACGACAAAATGTTTTGACAAAAATAGAAACAATGTCAGCATAACAAAATAGGTATGTATGTGTGTATGTATGTACGTGTCTTATTTTTGGTTTAAACAAGGGTAAAGCGAACAATAAAATTTTTGATTTTATAATTAGCTTATTGAACGTCAAATAAGCTTTTCTCGATTTATGAATACAATTTAAGTCAATTATGTCAAAAAACTGCTAATAAACCAGAAATATTTTTTTATGAATATGGCTGTAAGTCTTTTGTTCAATGTTGAAAAAGGGCAAAACAAAGTCAAGAATTTGTGTGGATTTCGTTGCTTACAAGTGAATTTTTAAGACAAAACGAAAAAATACTAACGGGATAAAATGACGGTATACATAGATAAGTTGTTTGCTTGTATATACATATGTATGTATGTATATCTGTATATATGTACATGGAGAGAGTCTGCCAACGTTTAAAGCAATGGTCACCAAAAAGAGAAAATCTTTAAAAGCAGAACAGAACTAATACATGTTTAGTGCTGTTCCACTGAAAAAAATCGCTTTTGTAAATGTTTAATTGGGTATATGAAAAATATTTAATGGGTTAATTTTATATGAATGAACGTTGGTATGTAGTGGTGCCTAAGACTGTATGTACTAGTTTTTTTCAATTTCTGGATACATACTCTACACTCAGCATCTACAAAAATATTTAAGCCAAATAAAAACTTTTTTTTTTAACTCTATATTCCATATATTTTGTATATTTTTTTTTAGCAATAAAAAGTGCTGTTATAAAGAGATTTAAATTAGATAATTTATTTACATAAATAATATAGAAAAAAGAAATTAAATCATTTTGGTGGTATTTGAATATTTTCGGTGTATTTTTTTATAAAAAATGCGATAGAAATCTGCCCTTTTTGTGTGTTTTAAGCTCTTGCCTTAGATTTTTTTTTAGTAGTTGTGCTGTGTACGTATGCAAAGCAGAATGCTAGCAGAGGCAGATAGGTTTGTATGAAAGTTTTACGTATGTTTATTGAAGAAGACGTGTGTATATATATACATACATTCATTAGCATACATACGTACGTATTAGTGTCCTGCACAAGACTATTTATAAGACCTTTGAAGACGAGAGATTTTTTCAAATGCTTTACTACAGCGTAATATTCTAAAAGAATCGCTAAGCAACACTGTTGGCAAGTGATTTTTTTCGGTGGTTTGTCTTGCCAACAGTGTTGTTTAGCGATTCTTTTAGAATACTTCGCTGTAGTAAAGCATTGGAAAAAATCTTTCATGTCGTGAAAAGTTTTATAAATACTCTTGTGCAGGACACTAGTACGTATGAACGTTTGTAAGTACAGTCACAATGGGTATAATATAAAGTTGACTTACATGACAAATTCCAGGGGGTTCAGAGCACTTCCAACGGTCATTTTTTTAAAACTTCAATTTTATTAACAAAAAATGGTAAAAAATGCATTTACAAATAAATAAAAAAGGACACAAAGTATACATATATGAATTGGAGACTTCAATAAATATTTGGCCTCGATAGGAGACCATGAGAGACTTCATGAGATTTTGATAAGAGAAAATCCTTTCGACATTTGTAGAGGAGTGAGGTGTGGACCAAGTTCCGTAGGATAATCTCGATATACTATGAAACATGTATTCATCTAATGCATTTTTAGTTTAAGCCACTGTAGATACAGGTATATTTTCTGTTGTTAGTGGTTTCAGTTCTTTCATATAAGCCAGTTCTCTATACAAGTATTTGTTGTTAATAGCTTAAAAATTTTTCTTTCCGCTAGGTAACATTTTAATTAAATTTTATAAAGTATATTGCTGTTGGTTTTACCAGATAAAACATTTCCAGGGTAAATCTCATACCTCTTTTAGACACGGAAAGTTTACTTTCCAAAGTCTTAATTCAGCTGAGAGAAAGGCAGGAAGAGATGGTATTCTTCTTTCTGTCTTTCACACAGCTGAATTAAGACTAAACTTTGCTTGTCTAAAAGGGGTATTACTAAACCAAACTAACACTTCATTATCAAAGTCCACTTCTGTCCTTAGAACTTGACAGAATTTAACATAAAACTTTTTACAATTTTCTTTAAACTGATTTCAAACAGTTGTTTCAACATGATTTGTGTTTAAATATAGATCAACTTCTAAACCACAGAAAATATCAATGGTTTGCGTTTATATTGAATTTTTCAAGATTACACTTTTCTAAAATAGCTTTACTAATAAAGTTTCGTGCCATCTGCCGAAAAAGAAATTTAATTCTTGGCAAAAATATATTGATACGCGCGTCATTTGACTGCATTTCTAAGTTGACCGTACTCCCCCAAATGTGTTGGGGGAGTACTACGGTACTTTTTTATGTTAAATAGTATCAAAAAAAGTACGATCGTACCAACTTTCCTATCACTGGGGTAGACGCAACACAAAGCAGAGATTGCACTCAATTGTGCATTATTTATGAGCGTACGTGCATAAACAGCTAGAGAATGCCACTAGTGGCCCGGTCAGATCAGGGATTTGGAAAACTGGGTAAAAAAAGCATTAATTAATCACTTGGGATAGACCAGATGAAGTGTGGTCTCGCCTGCATATTGATTTTTTCATCTATTTATAAATAGATGGTGTTTAGTAGTAGTAGATAGCGCTAGTAAGTAGGTGGAATGCATCGATATGACAAAAAACACTACTAGCCCAGCCGTTGTAGCGGTGTTGAGAGAAATGTTTGCCCGTTTTGGACGGCCTAAGATAATCGTTTCAGATAATGGCACTGCATTTAGATCAAGAGAGTTTGAAGATTTTTTGTTCTTGAATGGTATTGACCATAGAACTACACCGGTGGATAACAGTGATGGGAATTGGAAATCTTGATTTCGTGCCAAATCTGCTTTTAAATAGTGCCAAAATCACTTGAACAGTGCTAAACTACTTTTTGTATAATTTTAATGTTGGCACTTGATGTTCATTTAAACTATAGTTCTTGAATTAAAATTTATTCTGTTTGTAACTAGAAAAATTTAAGCATATCAAAAAAACTCGGTCTAAAATTAGTTGTATATACACATTAATACATTTCGATTCCTATTTTCGATACATATAATCAGGAGCGACATGTAGTAAGAAAATTAACATTTTTATTATCAAAATTGTTGATAACTTTTTTTAAAATACAGGCTATAAAATTTATCGTGAGCGACAATTTACGTATGTACTCGTAAAACATATTTGAATATTATTAGAAAACCTTCTCCTGAATCGAAAATAATCATCCTTTTTCCAGTTGTCGACATCGGCGTGACTTTAACACAAAATCAAAAAATTGGAACTTATTTACCCGCTCTCGAGAACTATTTTGTGCTACTGACAATCTATTCCATTACATAAGGTCTACAAAATAGCATAAACCTGGAGTGAGTTGGTTTCGACAGCGGAGTGTCGTGTTAAAGTAACATCGATGTCGATAACTGGAATAAGGGTGAATGCTCGATATATATATATGCATCATATATTAATAATTTGTGCTTATTTAGAAGAAATACAAATATAAAAATATTTCTTACGTTATAGTAATGATTCTAAAGGACATACTTATAGACTATAATAATAATCCTAAATTAATTTATATGATAAAATAACTTTTTCTTATTAGGTGTATGTAGTTAGTGAGTCGAGTTGTAAAAATTCGTGCACGTTAAAAATAATAACAATTGTTAGCTATTTATTTTAATCAAACAAGAGTTCTGTCGGAATAGTAGAATTTGTATTGCTTTTTTGGTTCATAATTTTATATGTATTACAATTATAACAAGATTTATTGTTAGACTTCAAAAATCTTTGCCATGTATTAAAGATGTTAAAATTTATAATTGCATTCCATTTAAAATTTTACTTTTGATCAAATTTCGAACTAAAAATATACTTTCCACGGTTGATGAAGAATAGAAAATAAAAAGAATACCTTGAACGATTCGATAAATATTACTTAAAAATTTTTCATTGAAACTTGTTTACGTCTCCATGTCTTTCAAAAACTCACTCACAACTTTATGGTGGGAAAATTAGTTTTTGATTTTTAATATTTAAATTTCAGTGCCGCAATAATTTTCTTCAGTTGGAAGATGGTGAGAATTTCGATCTATATTGTCAACATGAAGATTATCAATATATTTTTTGTTCAAAAATTTTCGACATATATGTAGTCTCACATTTTTAGATTGCATTTCGATAATTTACTTTTTCAAGCAACAAGAACGCAAGATTTAAATTTGGCGCCATTCGAAGTGTCATTGTTTGACATTTGAACAATTGTTATTGTTTGCTAGTAGAAGGTACGAGGTTAGTAAAAATGGAGCGCTACACGAATGAACAACGCATTCTCATTGTAAAATTGTTTTACCAAAATGGTGAAAGTTTTGCGGCTACAGTTCGCAAATTTGCGATCAATTTGGGGTCACAATAATGCTCCAAAAGAGCCAACTGTAAAGAGATTAATGGATAAATTTGCCGAAGCTGGGTCTGTTAGTGATGTAAAGACAACAACGCGCCTTCGACCAGGTCGATCGACCGAAAATGTCGCAGCTGTAAGTGATGATGTCGCTCAAACGCAGGTCAAGCGCAAACAGTCAATGGTGTTCGGTATCGTGAAATGATAACCAGTTTTTTCGTGCCTGGAATTGATGAAATAAATGTGGAGGGCATGTGGTTTCAACTAGACGGCGCCACATATCATACAGCCAGAGAAACAGTTCAATTGGTACATCAGTCATTTCCTGGTCGTGTTATTTCGCGTTTTGGAGACCAGAATTGGCCGCCTAGATCGTGCGATTTAACACCATTAGACTTTTTTCTTTGGAGTTTTTTGAAGTTGATGGTTTACGCGAATAACCCGACGACGTCTCAAGCCGTAAAAGAGGAAATTGGACACTGCATTTATGAAATAAAGCAGCATTTATGCAAAACGGTCATTGAAAATTTCATTAAAAGATCGCTTGTGTGCCAGCAAAGCCGCGGCGGCCATCTGCCCGATTTGTTGTTCCACACATAACCTCATTTTGTCTACTTTACGATATAATAAAGTTTCACGATTTTCTTTTTAAATATCTGTGTTTTATTTAAAATTTAAATCTTACGTTCTTGTTGGGACACCCTTTATTATCCGTTAAACTATTTAATATGACTGCAAATTTTATAATATGAAGAAATATTTCAAGGGGTCCCACTGTTCAAAAAGTCTATCTTCAACAACTTGACGAGGCAATCAACGGTTTGGGGAACACCTAAGAATTTCAAAAACTTCAGAGTTGAAATATTTCAAAAAATTTATAAAATCATCTCTACGACAATGAGCTGTTACAAACAAATTTATATATTCATTTTAATAAATCGTCAATGTCTCTGTGCAAACTATCATATCCGAACAGTTGTCAACCTACTATGTTTTCATTACTTAAAAACGTAAAAAGTACAAGAATAATACTTATTTTTGCAATAAGAAAAGCTTCCATATTTAATGGACAAAAAGTGCCACAGTGCCAGGCAACATCCAATAGTGCCAAAAATGGCACAATTGTGCTACATTTCCCATCACTGGTGGGTAATACATCTACCAACGGTCAAGCCGAAATTGCGGTTAAAACTGTTAAAGCATAATTGAAACGAAACTTGTTTAAAGAACCCTTTAACAACGCCTTAAGCCGATTTTTATTTGATTACTGAAACGCACCACATTACAGCACAGGAGTGGCACCATATTTTTTAATGTTTAATGAAAGACCTTTAAGAACGAGGCTAGACTTAATTAATCCCCGTCGTATTATCGCAAATGTAGATACGGAAATGGTCAAGATATTGTTGGTAAGCAGCAGGCTAGGCAAAATAAATATTATAAAGGTAATAAAAGTATTACATTTGCACGTTATGGTGAAGGATTATATAAACAGTAAATTATGTACCCGATAAAATCGGTTGTACAGTAGCTATTATTAAAAGGAGTCTGGGTAAACAGACTTACTTACTTACTTACAATTCCCATAAAAAACAACTAATTATTAAAATGACTGCACCAGGTCAAAAAAATACTTGTGTGGCAACACTCTATTCTTAAATAGGTGTTGTTGTTATTTACATTTATTTTCTTTTTACATACTCTTACGACTACAATTTGAAGCTGAAAAAAAGTCAGCCAATGTAGCAATGGTAAAGTAAGAAAATTAAAGAACATGTTGATTATTGAGTTCTTGTTTCAACTTTGTTATTTGTTGTTAGCTTCTCATTTGTTTAAATGAAAGTTAATAACATAATAACTCTAGTTGTTCTAGTTGTTGTGAACTCTTTTGTGAATATATATTAATAAAAAAATGTGAAGACTTTTGTACGGTTGATATAAAATCACATCAAACGAAGATGGTAATTCTTAATGAAACATCAACAGTAGATGATAACCGGTGTTTTTTTTAGAGGTATAGAACTTCGAATTGAAATAAAACACAAGAAAATCGTTTTAATGTCCACCAATTTGGCTTTATTGGAAGAATAATTTTACACGATCTTGGTGGCCAATTGACAGGTCCATTCCGCGAAATTATGCGCTCATCGAATGTTTCCTTCAATAAATCGATTGTGACGTGCGCTGTGTGGCATGTAGCGCCGTCTTGTTGGAACCACAACTCATCCACATTCATGCCATCCAATTCGGGAACAAAATAGTCGGTTATCATGGCTCTATACCGGTCTCCATTAACGGTAACTGACTCTCCAGCATTATTTCGGAAGAAGTATGGCCCAATGACTCCACCAGCCCATAGAGCACACCAAACAGTCAGTTTTTGTGGATGTAATGGCGTCCCAAGAGTCTCATGTGGATTCTCTTCACTCCAAATGCGGCAATTTTGCTTGTTGACGTAGCCATTCAACCAAAAATGAGCCTCGTCACTGAAAAAAATTTTGCGATGAAAATCAGCATCGAGATCA
The DNA here is from genome assembly GCA_949987645.1 of Tachina grossa. Lineage (NCBI taxonomy): Eukaryota > Metazoa > Arthropoda > Insecta > Diptera > Tachinidae > Tachina > Tachina grossa. The sequence continues at coordinate 109,452,981 of OX465274.1, read as the reverse complement.
ATCTCATTTTCGGCCCATACACCAAAATCACGACGAATTGTATGGTCTGGCGGCTTTAATTCTTGCACAAGCTGGATCTTGTAAGGTCGCAAGCCAAGATCTTTGCGCAAAATCTTCCATAAAGTTGATGGACAAAGCTCCAATTGCTGTGCACGGTGGCGAATCGATTCATTCGGGTCCTCTTCAACACTTTGCTCTACAGCGGCAATTGTTTCTTCGGTGCGCACTGTTCGACGTCTCTGCGGATGCGTATTATCACATAGAGTAAACGTAGTGCGAAAACGATCGATGGTTAACCGAATTAATTGCTCTGATGGACGATTATGTCGACCATAAAATGGACGGAGCTTGCGGTAAACTTCGCGAACTGAACCATTATTTTCGAAATAAATTTGCACGATTTACAAGCGTTGTTCTTCTGTCAACCTGTTCATGATGAAATGGCAAACCAAACTAAATATTAATCACTTGACAGCTGACAAAATGGCCGCCAGTTAAAAAAGTGATGCCAACTTAAAGTTCTATACCTCAATAAAAAACATCCATTATTATATATATTTACTAATAGCAGTGCGATGTTATTGTAAGAAAGGTGAGCGAATTTCATCTTGAAATTAATACTAATAACTATAAATGTATTAAAAGCCCCAAAATATTCCTTTACCATCAACAATAAAGAGAATACATGCATGCGTCAATGTAAAAAATAATGATGAATATTGTTTCAAGTGGGCCATAATATCAGCATTGTATCCTGTCACTTATAATTCAGACAGATTCTCATCATATAATGTTGAAAATATAAATGATGAAATTATAGCACTGGAGACTAATATTGTTTTAAATTGCAAAAACCTGAACTTTCCGCTATCAACTAACAAAATTAAAGTCTTTGAAATCAACAACCCTGAAATATGTATAAATGTCTTTGGCTTAGATGGTGATAATATAGTGGGCATGTACTATTTTACTATAGAGGAAGAAACTAATTATATTAACTTATTACTTTTGCAGGAAGGAGACAGATTTCACTATGTGTGGATCAAAAATATTTCAAGGTAATGTACTTTTACTTACATTGGTAAAGACTTAAAAATATACTAATTAAAAAAAATTTTATATATAAGTAGCTACACCCGGTGTGCTTCGCTACCCCCATTGTTTTTCCAATTTCATTTATATCGATTTGAAAATGTTGGAGGGACAGAAATTAGATAAATTAAGTACATAGCTTATGTTTTCTTCTAAATGAAGGGATATTTTATGCATATTTTAAATTTTACCAAAAATCGAGTTAAAACTCTGAAATTGCCCCCTTACTTCCTGCTGGTCCTAATTAAGGAAATGTCTATAGCCATCTTGTGACTTTTTGTACCCAGATCTATAAATTTATTTAAAATCTGTTGCTCCTGAAAGGCAGAAATGTCCCCCTGTCGCCCTCCTGGTCTTTAAAAATGTATATATTATATGTTTATTTTTAGACATAGATATATCTATGTTCTAAATTTCATTATAATCTCATTAAACGTTTCGGAGGGGCACAAATTTCCCCTCTCGCCTTTTTGATCCTAATTTAGAAAACAAAGCCTATATGAATTTTTAGATGCAGATCTTTATTCTAAATATCATTAGAATATTTTCGGAGAGGCAGCTATTCCCCCTATTGCCCTCCTGGTCATACTGTTGAACATTTTCAAAGCACATATGTTCTAAATTGCATTAAAATCGGTTTGAACGTTTCAGAGGGGCAAACATTTCCCCCTCTCGCTTTCCTGGTCCTAGCTTAAAAAAACAAAGCCTATGTGAATTTTTAGATGCAGATCTATCCAAGTTCAAAGTTTCCTTAAAATCGTTTTAATTGTTTCGAGGATGCAGAAATTTCCTCCTATTGCCCTCTTGGTTCTACTTTTGAAAACTTTCATAGCATATGTGAATTTTTAGGTGTAGATCTATCTATGTTCTAAATTTCATTAAAATCGGTTGTATTTTTTTGGAGGCGCTGAAATTTCTCCTATCGCCCTCCTGGTCTCAGTTTTAAAAATGTACACCTCTTACCTGTGTTACCTTTTAGGCTCAGATCTATATATGTTCTAAATTGCACTAAAATCGCTTAGAATTTTCGGAGGGACAGAAATTTTCCTCCGTATCGCCCTTCTGGTCCTAGTTTAAAAAAGTAATACCATTTAACCTTCTCGGAGTTGCACAGGCTACGTGACCAAATTTAATCGCGATCGGATGAGTGGTTTGGCCGCACATAAAGGACATACAAACAAACATTAATATTTATATAAATAGACTAATTGTTTCAAATCAGCTCCTACCAAATTTTTGCTATTATAGCTTCCAAGATATAAGAGTTTTAAATTACTTTGTATAGATGGTGTCCCCTCCCACTGTTTTATTCGACCAATACTTTGAATGACTTCGCTTTTCGCTCTCAAAAGAGTCCACAACAATTTTGATGATTTGCTATTACAACTTTCAAGAGATACGATTATTATTAATTGCTTGGTATGGGGGTGACCCTTCCTTCTGTCCTTTTCCACAAATATTTTGAATTAATTTGACCCTCGTTCGAAAAAGAGTCCATAACAAATTTGAGGACTCTTATTCTTACTGGTTTAAAAATATATTGTTATTAATAACTTTGTAGGGAGTTGCCTCTTCCCTTGGCCCAGTTCCACCAATATTTTGAAATACTTCACAACTCGCTCTCAAAGAAGTCCAAACTAAATTTGAGGACTTTTGCTTTTATAGTTTTCAAAATATAAGATTATTATTACACCGAAAAGTTATGGAAAATATGAGATGTATACTCTGTCTCGCTAAAAAAGCACGTATATACGAAGCAGAAAGTGGACATCACTTATGCTTTGAAAAATGATATCCTGATTTTTCAAAGCATATTGCAAAAATTTCCCCAATAATATACTGTATTTAAAAAAATTATAATAATCGCATAAACAAAAAAGTTATAAACCATTTAAGCCATATAGCTCATTCTGCGCCACCCTGTATGAGGGGTGCCCTTCCCTTTACTCCTGTTCTGCCAATATTTTGAATTACTTCGCACCTGGCTCTCAAAATAGTCTATACTAAATTTGAAGACTCGTATTGCTATAGCTTGCTAGATATAAGATTATAATTAATTACTTTGTACGGGTGTGCCCTCACGATCATGTTCCCATGATCATATTCTACCAATATCTTGAATAACTTCGCACCTCACTCTCAAAAGAGACCATACCAAATTTTAGGACTCTTGTTTTTATAGCTTTTAAGATATATTATTATGAATTGCTTTGTATGGGGGTGCCCCTTTCCATGGTCGTATTATACCATTATTTTGAAATACTTCGCACCTCGCTTTCAAAGGAGTCCATACTAAATTTGAGGACTCTTGCTATTATAGCTTTCAAGATATAAGATTACTATTAATTACATTGTATGGGGGGTGCCCCTTCTCATGGTCCTATTTTACCAATATTGTTGGACAGATAGCGAGCAACAGAAAAGTAAAAAATAAATAAGTTATTTTTATTTCATTTCATTTTTTTCTATTTTAATTATCAAAGCAAAAAAGAATAAACATAGTGCATTAAAATATTGCAAATTGCCTGAATCAAATTTAGTTACTTCACGAGCGAAAAACAACAAAAAAAGTATATTAGGTATATCAATAAAAGTGAGAGTCAAAATAGGTGTGGTCAATTAAACCTGTACATGCATATTTTTCGAACTTAAGACGTTATTCGTACGAAGTTTGTGGGGAATATGTAAACAATAAATAAATTGAAATGTAAAATCCTATAGAAAAATACCATTTCAGTTTTTCCAAATTTTTAAACTTTTCAAGCAAACTTTTAATTTTTCTTTCCATAAAAACGTTTTTTAGACTATTACGCATATTTCAAAAAAAAAAAAAAAAAAAATTAGCGAAATCGGTGAAGCCGTTTTCAAGTTATGCGCTTAGCAACGGACAACATTTCATTTTTATTTATATAGATTAAAAAAAATTATATTTTTCTATTCACTTACAGATTGATGACATTTGTGCAATGCCAAATATCACTAGAAAAATATAAACAAGAATGTAACGAAGTTGTAACAAGGATGCCTAATGTAGAAAATAATTTAGTAAGTTTTAAAAATTTTAAAAAGAAAATGGATGTGCCTTTTGAAGTGTACGCTTATTTTGAATGCATTCTAGAATCAGTAAATGTACAACATTCAACTAATGTGAAATCTATACAAAAGCATGTCCCATTTTCTTATATCTATTATATAAAATGTTCCTTTAATTCTAGTTTAGATATATTTAGAATATATAGTGGTGATAACTCACCTAAACATTTATTTGAAAATTTAGTCAAAGATTGTTTAGATATATGTATACAATAATTACTTAAGCATAGTTAAACCAATTAATTTCTTAACACCGCTTCAACAGATACGACAAAATGAGGACAAAGTTTGTCACATTTGTAAAAAAAAATCTATCTGTTGAAGATCGAGTGGCTGATCATTGTCATTCAACAGGCGAATATAGGGGACCCGCAAATAATAAATGTAATTTAGAGTACCAAATTGCAAATTTTATCCCTATATTTTTTCGGAATCTTTAGGCATATGACTGTCATTTGTTTATCAGAGAACTTTCATCTATCGAAGGTGATATAAATATAATTCCCATAAATAATGAATTATATATATATCAATATCTAAGAGAATTTTGGTAAATGAAAATGATACAATTGAACTGCGTTTTCTAGAGTCACTCACGGTTTATGCCATCGAGCTTAGAAAAACTAGCAGGTTATATGTCAGATGATAATTTGAAAACTGTAAAATCAGTCTATCAGTGTGATAATGAGTTTGATTTAATGAAATGTAAGGGTATCTTTCCATATGATTATTTAGATTCTGTCAATCGTCTTCATGAGTTACCTCCCCGTTCAGCCTTCTTTAATAAACCAACTAAAGAAGTGTGTAGTGAGGACGATTATGAACATGCCGAAAGAGTAGGGAATACGTTTCAGTGCACAACGCTCATGGACTACCTTTTACTGTATTTAAAAGTAGATGTTTTATTACTTTGTGATGTATTTGGAAATTTCCGTAAAGTTTGTAAAAGCATTTATAATTTCGATCCATCTCAATATTACACCATCCCAGGATTATCTTGGGATGCAATGTTGAAAACAACTGAAATAGAGTTGGAATTGTTAACTGATATTAACATGTACAGTTTCGTTGTACGGGGTATTAGGGGAGGTATTTTACAATGCAGTAAACGACATTCGATAGCCAATAATTAATATGTTAGTGATTATGATCCTACAAAAGAATCAAACTATCTAGTGTACTTAGATGTAAATAATTTATATGGTTATGCAATGTCTCATTACCTCCCCTTTAAAAATTTTAAATGGCTGGAAAACTTTGAAAACTTTAATGTAAATGATGTAACAGAAGATTCAGCATTTGGATACATATTGGAAATATATTAAGAATACCCAACCACATTACACGACTATCATAGTGACTTACTATCTTGTACAGAAAACAAGAAAATTGAAAACATGAAACAGCGGAAGTTAATAACAGACTTAAACAATAAAACTAATTATATAATACACTATCGCAATCTTCAGCAATGTATTCAATTTTAAAGAAAATTCATAGAATTTTTGAATTTAAGCAGTCGAATTGGTTGAAAAAATATATTGATTTAAACAATCATCACCGAACATTAGCTAAAAATTCATTTGAACAAAACTTTTTAAATTATTGAACAACGCTGTGTATGGTAAGACTATGGAAAATGTGGACAAAAGAAAAGACATTAAAATGGTATGTGAATGGGAAAATAAAGGTAAGCGATTAGGAGCTAGAGCTCTTATTGCTAGACCTAATTTTCATAGTTGCCTCAAAATGCATGATAATATGGTTGCCATTGAAATGAGTAGAGTACGAACTGAATATAATAATATAAACCCATTTATATTGGATTTCCTGTTTTAGAATTATCAAAATGGAAAATATATAATTTTCATTACGATTACATAAAACCCAAATACAGTGAATATATTAATCTCAATTATAAGGATACTGATTCCTTTATATATGACGTTAGAGCAAATGACATATATGATGATATTAGAAATGATGTCAACTCACATTTCGATACATCTGCATACCCGAAAGAAAATATTTATAATTTCCCACTGATGAATAAAAAAGTATTAGGTATGATGAAAGACGAATGCAATGGAAAAGTAATTAAGGAGTTCATTGGTTTAAGAGCTAAAATGCATTCTGTAAAAATTGATGGAGATGAAAAAGAAACCAAAAAGTTTAAAAGTGTAAAGCAATGCGTCACCGCTAAATTAAGTGTTAATGATTTTAGAAAATGTCTTTTGGAAAAAAAATTGTATTATAGTTCTATGTATATATTTAGATCTAATATACATCAAATTTATTCACAACATATTAGTAAGTTAACTTTAAGTTATTTAGATGATAAGTGATTTACTAGAGAAAATGGTTATGATACAAATGCATGGGGACATTAAAAAATAAGTTCTCCATCATTAACTTAAAAAACAAAACCAGAATTAACAACAGCAACAACAGAATCAAACTTGTATACTGAATTTCCGAAAGAGGATAATGGCAACCTCCTTAATATATGTAAATATAGATTCTTAATTAACTTAAGATAATAAACAAATTTCTTGTATTTTGTTTACATGATAAGATAAATGTAAAATAAAACATTGAAAAAATAATAAAATAAATGTTTTTTATTTCAACTTAAAGTTATTTAATAAAAATTTTAATTACAAATATTAAATTTTTTTTATTTTGTTTCTCTATTAACTGTATTTAGCTGAATCAAAAAATTTTTGTTTCTACTTACTCGCAAATTTTTTATTATTTTGTTTATTATTATTAGTAATTTTATATATGTCACCTAATTCTGTGCAGTCTTGTCAAGGGTTATTTAAATAACTGGATTGCGTACCTGATAACCTAATCTGATACCTGATCAGATAATTAATAACCTGATCAGATACCTAACAAACTGCTCATACCTGATAACCTGATCAGATAACTGAAAACCTAGTCTGATACCTGATAACTTTATCAAATACTTGATAACCTGATCTGATATCTGATAGCCTGATCTTATACCTGATCAAATATATGAAACTGATCAAATAACTGATCACCTAATCTGATATCTGACAACTTAATCAAATATGCCAAATACTGATAAGATGACTAGATAGGTTAAATCTTTCCAAAAACAAGTATATCTAGTAAGTTTAAAGTTATATTAATAACTAAAGTCTTCCTTGTATGTAGAGTAATTTATAGTATTGTGAAACAATCGAATTGCTTTCTATAGTCACCATAGTTAGTTCACTATCTTTGATTATCATAAAAAACCATATTTATCCTTCCAACACAAATTTCTTGGAACTTTTCGAAATTCATATTGCTGGCAACATGATCACTGTAAATACCTTTCTCATCTTCCTTAAAGATTATAAATACGCTAGCTTTGCTTCTTATCAAATTTTTTAATAACATAACATAAGAATAATTAATCAAAATTCTTATGTCGTCCTATACGAAATATCAAATATTGTAATTCTATTGGTTTTACTTTCGTTGGGCGATATAACAGATTCTTTATCTGAAAATGTGTAACATCCCATATCTTTAATTTGTGAAATTAAGTCTCTCAGGTATTCACATTTCGGATGATATAACGATTTTGAGTCTATTAGTACTTTCTAGCTAGCTAATCATAACATTATTCCTTCCACAATTGATGAAATGATCAACTACTAGAGCACGAGTAGAGTTTTGGTAACAGTGATTTTTTTTATTTTTGAGCTAATGTTCGATGAAGCATCAATATTTCATCTTAAAATATTTTTATGTTGTCTTCCTTAACGCATTTTTTCATCTATGTAAATACAATTCGTAAATGTAATATTTTATTAATGAAGAAAAGTAAAATAATATGGTTGCAGTATACCCGTGTAATTTCCCATCGGTTAAATACATTTATATCTTATTCACCCCAAATATTGAATTAAATTTTTTTCTCATTTTCACACAAAATTTCACGCTTAATTGAGTTTCGTTTAATTACTCAGTTAAGGTTATTACCCAAAAATTATTTATCCCAAAATGAATTTTGCTTTAAAATCTCTTCGTTTATTTGCCCAAACCTACCTCCATACATACCTATTATTACGACTCTACAATCAAATTTATTTTGTAGTACAGACATACATGTACCTATATACAATGTGCAACAAACACATAACTCCAAAGCGCTATGGAGATATAAAAATATTTTCTTTTCAAAAGTCCTGCATGTAGTAGCCTTTTATATGAAATTTTTACACAACATCATATATAATATAACAATTTTTTCTTTAAAGTGGCATTTTTTAGATATGTATATTTGGTTTCTTGTGCCTTATTAATTATATTGTTATATTTTTGTAATTTATTGTTATTCAATAAAATATTTTTGTTGAAAAATACATATATTTTATTTCAACTAATTATGTATTTGCATTAGAGTGGCCGTTATTTTTTATTTTTTAATTTCTTATATTCTCTCCCCCCAATCGGTTCAGTTTTATGTAAAAAAAAAATTTAAAAAAATTTCATAGCGATAAGTTATGTTTTAGGGGATGCATGCGCACCTCCAAATTGGCCTTCAAGCCCATTTTCACTGTAATTTGTTTGCATATGACTATCTTTTCAAAAAACAGTATTTTAACTCTTCTAGTCAACAACATTAGTATCAAAGAAAGTATTATGGTAAAATTAATATTTTAGAAAATAATGAAGAAAATAACCAACAAAATAGCAAAAATTATATATACCAAAATTATATTTATATGGAAATTATTCATATCAAGCATGTAAAATAAGAGCTTATATCTATTAAATTATTTCATACATATACATATAGTCAAAAGAAAACTAAAAAATAAATAAAATAAAACAAAATAAATCGTAAAGATTTTTTCTTTCTTGGTATTCCACTCAAAATTTAAAAATTAAATATTTCAAGCAGCCTATACATACAATATTGGAATAGTTGATACAAATCTATCAAAAAATATAACAAAATTTTTCTTACAGTAAAAAACTTTATATAATACTCTATATTTGTGATTTGAACGGGCTAAAGTTCGTATCGCTTTTTGAGCCAAATTACATGTGATAATTATTAATGAACAAATAACACCAAAGTCTGTTGTAAATATTCTGACTAACAACACATAGTTGAACGGAACAGCCAGCCGTTTTCGAAGGCCACTAAACCTTCATCATCAGCGTTCTTTTGTGTTTGGTCCACTGTGTGTGGTGTCAGTTGATGTAGATTTCTGCTTTATATACTTAGCATTTTATTGCAAATGGAATATGTGAATTGTTTTGATTCATCGTATTTCAATTTGCTGAAAGCTTTTTTGTATTGTAAGCTCAATATTACCATCACTATATTTACAACAGTCTTACCATTGTCGTTTTGTTCTTTTTACTAATTATACACATGTTACTTAATTTGCTTATTTTTTGTTCTACTTAAGACAAACTTTTTTGGTTTGTTACTATTAAGTATATTTTTATTTAATTTTTGCCACAGGCCCATGGCTATTAATTTTTAGTTAATTTTAATTATTATTCGAACTCCATTTGTTTCTATATTTGTGATTTGAACGGGCTAAAGTTCGTATCGCTTTTTAAGCCAAATAACATGTGATAATTATTAATGAACAAATAACACTTTTTTAATACTGATTCATATTCAACACAACAAATTCTTTTTTTAATTTAGTAAAAATGTTTCTTGTTCATTCTTTTTTTATTTGCACTTTGTTTTCTCATTCGTAAGTAAGTAAAAGGTAAAAATTAATATTTTTGAACGAAAAATTTTAAATAAAATCCGTAATCAGTTTAAAACAAATTTTAGTCACTTTTTTAATTCTAATAATCTTTTTCACAATCTGTTTTTTAATTCAATACTACAAATTATTTCTTTTAATTTTGTAAAACTTGCTTGTATATTTCACTAAGTATACATTTTTTGTTGTTTGTTTTGATTATTCTGCTAAAAATGTAATAGGCACACTACATTTGTCTCTTTTTAATTGAAATGATTTGCATGTGTATTGGTCAGGAAAAGAGAATAAGATAAACAAAACGAAATAAGATAAAACGAACGAAAGAACCAGAAAGACCAAGATAGCAAGAAAGACCGAAAGAACAAGAAAGACCAAAAGAACAAAAAGGAACAACTAGACTGAACTAGTTCACATCGTTCACTTATGGGAATAGTTTAATTGAACTAGTTCGTTCTTTTACAGCACAAGTCTAGTGCTTACACAACTAGATGACTGAGCCGATTTTTAAAAATTAATATTGTTGTTATTTTTACCTACTGTGTGCAACAATATATATGGTTTTCTTGTTGTTGTTTAAATAAAAAAAGCAATGTAAGTCCGATCACAGGGGAGATGTGTAAACATCTAGTAATAAACATTTTTTTTAAGTTGGAAGTACTTATGCTTTTAGTCTATTTTTTAAATTAATCAATTAAAAGTATCAAAACTTTCAATATTGTAAATACATAGGTATTTGCTGGTTTTTGCTTATTTTAATTAACTTATTTAGTTAGTAAATGGGCACACTACAGTATATGTACATTTACTGCATTAAAAATTGCAGTAAGCAGTAAATTTACTGATTACTGAAAAAATTCAGTAAAGTTTTACTGATAATGAAATTTAATTTGCATTACCAGTAAAATCGTAGGGCCGTATTCATAGTAAAATTGTAGCAAGTGGCAAAGTTTTTTTCATTAAAATTTTGAAATTTTTGTATGAAAAAAATTTAGCCACTTGGTAGAATTTCATTCTGAATACAAGCATTACTGATTACTGAAAATTCAATGCACCTCATCATATAATAAATTATTTAGGCACTTTATAAAAATTGCAGGAAAAATGTTTAGTAATCAGTAAAAATTCACTAGTTAAAAAGTTAGTTATGCTGAAATTTTAGTAGTACTGCAAAGTGCCCATCTATAGTAAATGCCTTAAGTACAAATAATTAATATTGGCTTATGGTAAATAAAATAAGATATATAAATTTTTGACTCTACTATATTTAAAAATCTATGGAAAACTGTATCTATAGTAGTGGAATTATTAGTTATTGGGGTTTGTGGAGAATTGCTCATATGCAAGTGGAAAACGTCAAATAAAAATTTTGATAAAGCTTGCGATTGTAGGTTTGCAAAATTTGTATTAAAATCTCCACCCATAATAATTGGAATGATATGGAGATTGATACCCAATTGTCGTGCACCAGCTTCAGTGTAAGGCAACAGTACGTAATGAAGATATGTTATAATATAATATTAGAAATTCTTTATAAAGACTGCTATATATCTTTTAAACAAATATCTGACATTTAAAACCCTCTTTTATTTAAAAATGTGTATATATTTTATTGATTTTATATTTTTCAACTTTTTAACAAAATTATCCCCACTGGCAACACTGTTATACTTCACTAGCAATTTCTATTAAAATTAACTCCTGAAGGTATGCTTTAAAATTCGGATGAGTTATTTCTATGCAGCTGTTAAGTTCCTTTTTACTTCTTGTTCGTATGATTACACTAATACAATCATACATAGCTCACACCGATTTCATAACGTGGTGTGATCTTACTCAGAATTTGTGATTGTATTGTGAAAAAGATTTTTACCCCCTAGCGTATAGATGTTTACACATCAAAATAGCTGATTTTAATGCATTTTTATCTGCTCATTACGATGGCGTTATTAGTTTTTCCCTAGCAGGTCTAGTTTTAAAGATATAGTGAAATTTACCATTTGCATAATTTACAACACTTTTTGTATCATTCGCTTAATATTGGGTTCGTTAGTCAAATTGTATGTTTAATAAACAGGTTGATGCTTATTGAAAATGTTTTGGCAATGTTTGCTAAGTAAAAATCTACAGAAAATAGATTTTTCTGTAGCAAACTTCAACTTCTGGCTTATATGTATACATACACACACAAGCAAAGATAAATACAATAACAACTGACACATTCGCTGTCAGCCTGAGACACACGACAGGTATTTTCAAATCATCCTTAGGTTTCTCTTGTGATTTTTCATTTAGAACGACAATTTAGGATATTTAACGGTTCAAAGTTGGTCGCAGTCGGATTTTCTTATTTTTTAATTACTACTTGCTTACTGTATATTTTACTAACATCCAAACTAAAACGATACGACAACTTCAAAAGTAAGACGATACGATTTGACTAACGAAGCCATATTTCACGAATACCCCTCCAAACATTAAAATATTTTCTGGTTTATTCTTCTACATAAAATTATCTTTCATTTCAGTAAAGTCACATTGATGAGTAAATTGGGATATCTTACTATGTGTTTATAGTTCAGGCCTTCAAACTTTTTTATTATAGTTTTTTGACATAAAATAACTAATACTTATATACTTTTGTCCGCTAATTAGGAAAATAGTTTAGTTTCAGAGAAACTTAAAATTTTTCTTTTCTTGTGCTTTGGGTGGCACATATATTTTGTATTTGCACTTATTGGTTTTGCTAATTCCAAACCTTTAGGGATTTTAAGAAACTTTGAAAATTTTTTCAGATTCCTCTAAGATAGTTCTTATTAATATTCCCGCTCTAATAAGATCGAAACACATTCGGTTTCTTAATTTTTTGTATAAATTGCTTAAGATACTAAAAACTCTTGCACAAAATGGGTTACTAACTGGTATTGAAGGGAAGAAACATACAACTTTTTGTAAATTTTCTAATTCATTGCGTCAATTTTCATTAAAAATTAGGACCATATTTTGTCATTTTACAAATCTTTTGGTAATTATTTATAAACTGCGCGAAGAAACAATAGTCGATGTATAATTTATCGTTAGAAATTTAAGGCAATAACTAATAAGAACATTTTGTGGAAAACTGTTTTAGCTGGACAAATTTTATTTTAGCATGATACTGGACAGGTACTTAACCCATTTTTCGCCGACCGGTGGTTATAATTACCAGAAGTTCGACTGTCCATAACCGACAAACAAAATACTTTTGATTAGATAAACTTTTTTTAATAAGTTATTTGGGGACTAGTTTGTTTATTAAATACTCAGTTCAGTTCCTTTCGCTACTTAAATTTCTTATTTTTGGTCATTTTAGAAATAAGTAATTAAAAGGAATTGAAAAACATGGAGATAAAGTAGCAAGACTTTATTATATCTATCAATTACACCTATTTTTATAAAAGTAAACCTTTACTTTTATCTTTTGTGTACTATTTACCAAAAATAATATTCATATATAATCTAAAAGTTCATTATTTATATTGTGGTACTTATAATCACCATTGGCGAAAAACGTATACACGTTATAGTACGTCTTATTCATATGCCTTGTTGTACACGCTCTCTCTGAAGAAGTATATAGTAAATAAATTGACCTCGGTTCTCTCGTGGTCTTAAACTTGATCGAATATGTGAAGCATCTTGAGCATCTGTCTACTATCTGAAAGGAAATTTAATGCAGTTGGCTCAGTGCGCAAAAACAGATTGCCAGCTAATTAATCTAGAAATGAAATATATCGAAGGTAATACTGCCTCGAACTACCGCACAAATGTTAGAAGCAAAAAGTAGTTAGGTTAGGTGAGGTTAGCTGACTGCTGGTAAGGAATTGTGAAATTTAGATTCCACTTAGTCACTTGGGTCCAATACAATGATCACTGTGTGCTACCTTTGAGTGAGAGGAGGATAGTGACAGAAAATACAGGTGGTGAAGGAAGAGATAGAGGAAAGCTGCATTCTTTTACAGCTCTGCTTTTTGCAAGTTTTTAATGATGCAGTGTTGAAACGCCTCTGGTGTCAATGAGGCGTATTAGATTTTGAAGGTGTATTAGCTTGCCATTTTTAATTTTTATTTTACTTCGCCGATGATTCTGCTACAAAATACCGACGAAGGAGGGTGTTCTGATGTCGGCGGATTAGTATCCGCTGAACGCGATGTAGTGCAATAACCAGTGTCTTTGCCTTCATCACTCGAACTTTCCTACAACAACTGATACAAAGGGACAAGAACACACATCAGAAAAATGACTGGTGCTATAATTGAGTGACTTCGTCAGTGACCGGGCTTGAACCCAGGACCTTCGGTTTTGTAGTACAGATGCTTACCAGATGCAGCCAATTCCACCCTCAGCGAAAAGTGGTGATGGTCTCATTTTTCGAAAGTAGTGAACTCGGTTGTTGGGAATGCTTGTGCAACATTAGAAAAAATTGAGGGAAAAGCCAGCACTAATTTCAGTCGGAAATGAATAGAACTCGTCTGGCTTGCGAGGATTCTGACGAACAGTAAATGGAAACAGAGTTACCAAGATCAAAACGCATGATAGTGACCCAATACGTTATTGTAAGCAAGATGAAGGCGAAATTATCGGTGCAAGAAATGCCATATCCGCACCCCATTTGTATGTAAAAAATGTGAGGAGCACCTGCTTACCATAATAAAAACATTTTATCATTAAATAAAATGTCTTCTAGTTACCTTTGAAAAATCGCACACCTGTATACATATTACGCCGATGGTGATTATAATTACCACTTATTTTCTAGAAAACGGGAAAAGCCACTTAGTCCAAAGTTGGAAATTTTCTTATTTAGTATCAGAATATGTTCTATATAAATTTTTATTCAAATCGGTCAACAGGAACTTGGTGAGGCGAAAAATGGGCTAAAAAGCTAGACAATCGAGTCAAAACAAGACCGACTAGCAACCCTAACTATAATACTTATATGTATGTATTTACCGACGGTACAACGAATAAGTAAAAATAATTATTTATTTATTTTTTAGATATTCTAGCACAAGATATAAAGTCCTATGTGTATTACAGCATATAATCTACATGCTTGATTGAACTTAATTTCATGAGGACAAACGTGTATTTAACATAAAAAAAATAAAAAAAATAAATAATAATTTTAATCAGAAATACTTTCTTATTCGGGCTTAAGTTCAGTAATTTCAAATCTTATTGAATGAAATATTTTTATTAATTAATGAGAGTTTCTAAAGAAGAGAAGAAAAATTAAACTAAATTAAAATAAAACTAATTAAATTAAGTTAATTTAATTATTATTTTTCGAACTTCATTTGTTTCTATGTTTATAATTTGAACAGGCTACAGTTCATATCGCTTTTTAAGCTAAATTACATGTGATAATTATTAATGAACAAATAACACCAAAGTTAGTTGTAAATATTCTGACAACACATAGTTGAACGGAACAGTTAGCCGTTTTCGAAGGCCACTAAAACCTTCATCATCAGCGTTCTTCTGTGTTTAGTCCACTGTGTGTGGTGTCAGTTGATGTAGATTTCTGCTTTATATACGAAACTTTTTTGCAAATATAATATGTGAATTGTTTTGATTCATCGTATTTCAACTTGCTGAAAGATGTTTTTGTAATGAAAGCTCACCTTACCATCTCTAAATTTACAACAGTCTTACCATTGTTGTTTGTTCTTTACTAATTATACACATGTTAGTTAATTTGCTGATGATGATGACATACTGGCCTACTGACGTAAGAAAAATTCCAGATGTTATAGATTTTGCTGTCACTTAATTCACGTAGAGGCATCTCTAGATCTGTCCTCAGAGCACTCTCCAACAATAGTTACAATTTTCAACCCACTAAGGAGTGATTTAACTAACTCATATGTGAAGATGACTAATGGAATCAACTGGCTGGCATTCAGAAAATGTCTTAGTAGTCACTGAATAGAAAACATTCAGCTTAGATCATCCGATGATATTGAATTTAACATTGCCAATCTTAACGAAAATATTAAACAGGCTGCTGAACATGCCACTACCTCCTATCCGCAGACGGGCTTTAACAGAATTTATTCTACGGAAATTGAACGTCTTGTATGTGAAAAAGGAGAGCTAGAAGAGAATGGCAACATAACAGATCACCCCTAAATAAAATCAGACTTAAAGAATGTACTAAATGACTCAAAGAACTGTTTTCGTCGGAAAAAACTGCATTATTGCAAAAGCATTTAGAAGGTCTTGATGTAACGCCCGCATCTAATTACTCTTTATGGCGCGCTACTAAAAATCTGAAAAGGCCCGTTGATCTGAAATCCCCACTGCGAACTGTGACCGGAGGCTGGGCAAAAAGCGATAGTGAGAAAGGCAACTTATTTTCTGAGCATTTAAAATCTGTATTCACTCCCAATTCATGTACGGGTGCTCCTGATTTACCGAGTGTAGTTTCTCTACACCCTCGTCCCTTAAGGTTAATTTGCGTGAAGTACAAAAAGTAATTGCTGAACTCAATCCGAAGAAGGCTCCAGGTATTGATGGCATTAGTCACAAAATGCTCATGAACCTGCCTCATATTACAATAAGAATCCTGCTATTTATTTTTAATGCTATTTTAAAAATGCAGTATTTTCCACATAACTGGAAAGTTACCAAGATCAAAATGATTCCAAAGGCGGGTAAAGATCTTACCAAAGCTGAGTCATATAGGCCTATAAGCTTACTATCAACAATCGTTTGATAATGTATGGCACGAAGGCCTATTTTTAAAATTGAAGACATATCTGCCAATACACATTCAAATGCTTTTGGAAAGTTATATTATTGATAGGAAGTTCACTGTTGTGGAAGGAGAGTTCACGAGTGTGCCCGAATTTATATCTTCTGGTGTGCCACAGGGTAGTATTCTGGGTCCTGTCTCGTTTTTAATATATACTTGTGATATGCCTGTGAGCAATAATATGCTGACCTCTACATTTGGCAATGATATACCCTGTATGAGTGTGCACGAAAACCCTTATGAGGCATCCCGCAATCTCCATGAACATATTATCCAGCTGGAAATATGGTTAAACTTATGCAGAATTAAAGTCAATGAACAAAAGTGTGTCCATATAACGTTCACCCTAAGAAGATATACTTGCTCCCCCATTCGAATCAACAATCAAAATATTCCTCAACATTCCCAAGTGAAATACCTTTATATACTCCTTGATCGGAGGCTTACATGGAAACATCATATTGACTCTAAGTTAACTCAGATGAAGCTTAAATTAACTCAAATATATCGGTTGATTGGCAGAAATTCAACACTCAGCCTAGACTGCAAACTTTTACTATAGAAGTCGCTTTTGAAGCCAATATGGTGCTACGGAATTCAGCTATGGGGCACAGCTTCAGCTTTCAATGTCTGGAGAATACAACAAAGGCAAAACAAAATTTTACTGTTAATAACATCGGCTCCATGGTATATCAAAAATTCTACTATACATCGTGATTTAAATATGCCACTAGTGATTCCAGAAATTGTAAAATACACAGACAAATATTTAACAAAATTCGAGTCACATCCTAATCCGCTTGCTCGTAATATCTTGAACTTTACTGGACACATCTGCTTAAAAAAGGGGGATACAAGGGCTCTAATACTCAGCAATCCAAGTTATACCTCTTGAAAATAATTTTTGTGCTTAATACAACATCTACGTATTTTTAATTAGTGTCAATAAGTTTATGTCCGATACTGGTCGGGCTTCATTATTATATTTAGATTTAAGATTTGATTACTAATTGTTAATTCATTTTTGAAGATACAAGGAATAAATAAATGAAAAAAAATTACATAAATATCTGTGAATTTTTTTAAGTTTTCTGATTAATACAAATCATTTAACTATATTTTCATCTAAGTTTGGCTTTGAGAAACGAATGAATTTTCATTAAGTTTTTGATATTGCATTTTGTTTAATGTATATAATGTGTTTCTTGTTGATTGTAACATCCTTTTCTAAAAATAATTGTTTTAATAGCCGGTCAGATCTTTTGGCAAGTCTATTTCACAGATCTTATAGGCTCTTAGCCACTGTTGACGAACACTAGGAAATGAGGGGAATTTAAAAAATTCAGTGAAGTGCGACTTTAACTCGCGCACGAAGGGTTCCGTACGGACACTAGATATGTAATTCAATACGAACTTTAGCCTATATAAAATACAGTTTTTGAAAATTTCAAGAGTTTGCCTCTTACGGTTTCCAAGATACAGCAAGTTGTCAAATTTACATAGTCAGAATTGCATTAACTGATAAACACCCTTTACTTATATACTTTTGTCCGCTAATTAGGAAAATAGTTTAGTTTCAGAGATAGTTTAAATTTTTCTTTTTTTGTGCCACCCAAAAAACCTATATTTTATAATATTAGGTATTTGATTGTAAATCTAGCACCTATTTTTGATGCGTTGTGATTATTTTCTAACGATTTTGTATTAAAAATTTAAATTTTTGCTAAAATTGGTTTTTTTTCATAAAAGCTGAAAATTTAAATTTTGTGATATACTAACTACAAATAACACAAAAAATGTTTGGTCCATACAAGATTTCTTTTAAGTAATAATTGCATTAATGTCTTGTAAATTGACAAATAACATATAAAAATCTAGATTTTTTGGTTGGCGTGACAAAAGAAATATTTAAAGTATTTTTTATAAAACGCACAATTTCTCTGAAACTAAAAAACTTATAAAGCTATTTTTGTAATTAACGGACAAAAATATGTAAGGATCAGTTATTTTAATTTCCAAACATTTTTAATAAAAGAAAGTTTTAAGGACAACCAAAAATATATACATGATTTTTGACATTATTATAATAACAGTAAGTTATCCTGATATTCATCAATATGGCTCTACTCAAATGAAAGAAAATATTATGTAGATGAATAAA
Organism: Tachina grossa; assembly: GCA_949987645.1. Classification (NCBI taxonomy): domain Eukaryota; kingdom Metazoa; phylum Arthropoda; class Insecta; order Diptera; family Tachinidae; genus Tachina; species Tachina grossa. Next base: position 109,434,080 of record OX465274.1, on the reverse strand, counting down.
CCAAAAAGAATTTAAGCGTTTGGGGGACTAATCGTGAAAGCGAATAATTCAAAAAGTGGTGTAAATTATGCAAATTCTAAAGGACATTATGCCCTTAAAACTAGAACTGCTGGAGACTAACTAATGATGCCATTGTAATCAGCAGATTAAAGTACGTAAGGATCGGCTATTTTTAACTTGCAATATATACCAATGCTTTAGTAAATACATACGAAACTTATATAAAAAAAATCGGCTCCAACCGGCTAGCCGCCCTTATATATTTCCTCAACCGCCGCCGTCGAAAATTTTGTGACGAATTGGACCTATGTATATTCCTTGTGCACGTAGCACTTCTCTATTATTGTGATTTTTTCAGTTTAAATTTGGAAAATAATCGGTATTTGCGATCCCTGGTAATTTTCAATCATAACATTTTTTCGGTACCTATACTCAACATGTTGTACTCAGCTTGAACAGCTGAACGAATAGAGTTATACCGCTTATATGCTTTGTTAGGTGGCAGGAGCAAATATTTGTTAAATTTTACATTACATATTCGATAAGGTAACAAAATAAAGATATAAAATTAAATTATATTATTCAAGCCGTTTCCAAGACGTAACTATTGGGGCCATAGACTAACAATTAGACACGATACGGACGAATTCAAGCGAATTCAACCGTATAAATAATCTGATAGAGATAGCAACATTGGGGATTTTTTCTATAGTTCTCTCTATCGCAAAATTTATGCAGTTTTGACATTTGTAAAATTTTTTAAACATCAGAAATAAAATTTCTTGGCAGGATTTGGCACAAAGTAGATAAAAAGTGATATTGCGCCAAAAACCTAGCCAAAGTTGGTAATTTGTGGACAAAATTTGGTAGATTATTTTGTCCACATATTACCAACAGTGAGAAAAGTGCACAAAACAAAACTGATGGTGAAAAAAACATGGATTACTAGGAGCATCACATAGCAAAAGTGAAAATGTAAGTATTTATTATTTTTTTTTTAGTTATTTAAAATAGTTTAAACAATATATTATTGTTTTTCTAGGAGAAACAGGTGTACCTTATATTGTCGTACAGCAAAGAAGCTGCATTTGTCCCCGAAAGAGCCCACGAGGTATGTAATTTATATGACTTCTCTGAAAAGTGAATTTTTCAAATTGAATTGTATGTGTCGGAATTTGTACATTGGAAGGGACAATGATGTTTTTGTCCAATGTACTAACTCTTTGGTTAACGTCTCGCAGTGAAATGAAGGTTTGATGTCAAGTTCGTTCCAAATATGTCTGGTTTGTGTTCTGTACAAACCAGTAGTACTAAATTTGCGGGTATGTGCACATGTTAAGTGAATTTTATGAGTGGAATTTTGTACATTGGAAGGGACAATGATGTTCTTGTCCAATGTACAAATTCTTTGGTTAATATGTCGCAGTGAAATGGAGTGTTTGGATCAATTGGAATGCAATTTTGCTAATTTTTGCAAGTGCCTTACGCACATTTGGCTAATGTGTAATAGTGTCCTGCCCAAGACTATTTATAAGACCTTTCAAGAGTGAGAGATTTTTTCAAATGCCTTACTACAGCGAAATATTTTAAAAGAATCGCTAAGCAACACTGTTGGCAAGTAATTTTTTTCGGTGGTTTGTCTTGCCAACAGTGTTGTTGAGCGATTCTTTTAGAATATTTCGCTGTAGTAAAGCATTGGAAAAAATCTCTCATGTCTTGAAAGGTCTTATAAATAGTCTTGTGCAGGACACTAATGTGTAAAGATAAAGTTTAGTGTATGTGTGGAATCCTGTGCATTGGAAGGGACAATGATGTTCTTGTCCAATGTACAATGGCAAAGGTTAACAAATGGTATAAAAATTTACTTTTCGGCTCTATTGGATTCCCAGTGTTCTGTTCGTTTTGTATTTAAAAAAAATGTACATATAAAGTGAATTGAAAGGGTGGAATTTTGTACATTGGAAAGAACGATGATGGTTATATCCAATGCACAATACCACAAGATAATAAGCTGTTCTGTGTCCTATTGTACAAGTACTTGATACGAGAAAGAAATAACTTTTCAATAAATTAAAAGCCTTACAGCTACAGAATATTTTTCAAGAAAATATTGAATAATTTTTATTTTATAATTAAATATACCTAACATTTTTTTATTTTATTATTTTTTTTCAATATATGTGAACGTCAACAAGAAAACCAAGAAGAATCTGAAAGAAATAGCTGTTCCAAAACAAAATGCATTTAAAAAGGAAGAATGTTCGCAAAGAAAACAACTTTAGACTTTGATGGCATAACTAAATGAATATATATTTCTTTGAATAAAATGTTTAATTGTAATTATTAAAAATCAAAGTTAATTAAAAGATGTTAATTAATTATATTAGTAAATACTCCAGTTTTTCAGTTTACAAATTTTGGGATTTATTTTTGTTTACATATGTATGTAGTGCAGATTTCTTTTTGTAATAATTTTAGATGATTTACAAATATAAATACATTTATACAGATACTAAAAAAAAATTATAATAAGATTTTGTTACTATAAATTGGGGTGAGTATACGCTTAATTAAGAAATAACTTGTTTTTACATTATATTAAGCAAGCAACTTGTTTAAAAAATTTCTATGGAAATCGCTCAAAAGGTGGAATATTTTTAATCTATATTTTTACGCAAGTCGCTTTCTTGTATGATAAAAACTGCACATAAGGTTGTTTACTTTGAACGGAAGCTCAAAATAACACAAAAATAAATCAAAAAATTTCAGAAAAATGTAGTAACTTAAACAAAATATTAGTGCAGTTTAAAAAGAATTTTCTTATTGTTTGCTTGGTAAAATAGATAAATTTTCAAAACATTTTGATGTTTTAAATTAAAAAGAAAATAACAGCCTTATTTATAAATGTTATTAAGGCTTTATAAGGGCTTACTACAAGTTTATAGAAGACAAGTAAAAATTCTCGACTCGAAACTTGTTTTTGTTTACAATATAATTAGACCGACGAGAATTTTTACTTGTCTTCTATAAACTGGCATTTAGTAAGACAAACCCCTTTGCAAAGCCTCTATAATTTTTATAAATAAGGCTGTTAGTTTTTTAAATTTTTAAGCACAAAAATAATATTAAATAAATAAATGTTTTAAAGCTTGCAAAGTATCACTGGCGGAAGCACCAAACATGCTCGTGTAATTTCCAAAAATACTCATTGAATTTCATTTTCAAATCCATTTCCATGTCACCATCGGAGGAGGTATTGGCATTGGCCACATTGTTGGGCTATGTTGTTGGTGTTTGTTTGTTCCTAGCGTTATTAATATTTTGCGTTTATTTTCGATAGTTTTAAGTAAAGATTTGGCTTTTGATTTACGCTAGAGCAAAAAAGAAAATAAAGTTTTAATTATAGTATTTGGTTTTCGAAGTCATTGTGATTTAACTTATATCACCCCACTCCAATCAGTTGTATGCATAATGTGATGCCCGATCATAGCAACTCACTCTTTGCCTTCATAATAACTCACGAGGGTACATGTTTATCAGCCGCTGCTCTTTCATCGCTGCAATACATAATGTAGCACTTAACAGCCAGCTTTAAGGCTCCAAATTTTTCATGCAGATTGGCCATTTTATACATAGAAACACCTTCGACATCACCCACACCACATGCTGTACTGTAACATTTTATGGTATTTTAAAATCTAATTAGTTTTTCATAAGTCTCTCCTAAAATGAAAATAATTTTAGAAAGCATGTATAAAAAATTATATGTGTATCTAATATGGATTGAATCAACACTTAAAACTTACTTACAGGTTTTCTATAGGTTTCTATCGCAGCATTCGTGTTTTTCAGCTCATGAAACTCATGACACACTAAAGTCCAAGCCGTCAGATATTTAGGATTTAGTTTCAATGCTCTTTGAAGGTATGTAATGGCCTGTTGTGAATCAGAATTGAACAACCGTCGTACCCGTACATCGCACTAATTTGTTGACGCAGCAGCAACCAGTTCATTTACTTTGCGTACACAAATTGTGCAATAGCGATATTTCGTAATTGGGTCCAAAGCTTAATAGCATTAAATAGTTTAGCAAGTTAGCATAATAATAATAGCTATTAAACATAATATTAATGTTGAAGTATATTAAATTAAGATTAAGTTTTGTATAAATAGTGCAGTTTTAATTAAAGAGTTTTTGTCTTGTATTTAGCAGTTAAAAGTCATACTTCCGATTCCCACGGGACCCTCCAGGTTTAAAATTGTAAATTAAAAGAACAAGATACTAGTTGTTATAAACAAAGCTTTTTTTAAATAAACCATTAATATATTAAAGAAAAAATTCGTATTTAAACTATCAACATAACATTTTGGCGCAGCCGGTATTAGCAAGAGCACAGTTTGATACCTTTTATCAGTTTGAAGGAAGTATATTGATATTGGAAAGCTAGTTTAGCTCAATTTAATTTTAATATACTGAATGAAATGAAATTGGATACGTTGTTCTGTATATCAACATTTACTACACAACGCAAGGTTTTAATGAGCTATTTTAGTTGCCTTAAGTTGCACAGACTTTGGTGGTATACTCAACAACGATCAAACATTTTCTCGAGACAAATCGGACCAACACAAATGGTAAAAATATTTATATAAGTGTTGAATAGTAGATTAAAATAGATAAACGCATAGTGAAAAATTCAAAATGATTAGCAGTATTTAAATAGAAGAAAGTTTGTTTGTAAAAGTGAGCATTGAAAATAGAAATATATAAATGGATTTAGGAAATTTTGCTTGATCTATATGGAGGATTTGAAAAAAGAATTACGAAAGACACAAGATGAGACCAGCGAAATTTCTGAACTAGTGTGGAATCTCATAAAGTACCTTAACAATATCAAAGAGTATATAGAGTTAGCAAAGCATAAAGTGAGGAGCCAGGGAAACATAACCGAATTTAAAAAGATAGATATTTTATTGGAAGAACTACAAGTACTACATCAACATCAACAAAATCCAGCCATATCTAAAGAAATAGAAGAATACTTACACGTTAACAGGATCTTGAAGCAGCAGAACGAAAGCTTAAGAAAAACCATTGAAGAAGCTGAACAACAGATTCAAGACAGCGAACAGAAGACACAGGCATTTAAAGACTTCGCGCAGCGCGTTAACCCTAACTTGACTCCTGATCAGTTGCAGCAAGTCATCGAAAATAGAAAAGTGATAGAGGAAAAAACTCAACAAATCGAAACACTGACGTCAAAGATATGAAACTTACAAGGAGAGAAGAGGAAAGTGATTACAATTAACACCACAACAAATAGTAAAAACATGACAACTTTTACTGAACTCTTGAAAACCATATCCCATGTGGTACCAATTTTCTATGGAACTGATGGCCCAGAACTGGCCAGGGAGGCAAAAAAGTTTATTGAAGGATGTATGATAGCAAAGGATAAACTAGCAGAACCAGGTAATGTCGTCGACATAATCAAATGCATAAAAACGAGATTATTTGGAAATGCTTACTCATATTTACACAATAAAGAGTTCGCAACAGTAGAAGCCTCATGCCAGGCTATTAGAGAAAAATTTATTAAAGGCAAAACTCTAACAGAAATACAAGAACTAATTTTTAGTAGTAAGCAAGGTTCAACGGAGACAGCATATGAATTTGAAGAGAGACTAGAAGGACTACTTACAGATGCCACAGAACTAATTGCAGCACAATGGCAAGAAGTTTCCCATCATTGCAACCAATCCGCAGTAAGGAGTTACATAAGAGGCTTACGAGATCCTAGATTGATGTCAAAATTCTTTGGATATGAAAACGAAAAGCTATCTGCCCTGCTGAAAATCACCAAAGAGGCTCAAAATCTCTTCGGTTCTAATATGAAACCTTCAAATATCATGACAATGCATACTGAGGAACCCTTATATCAGACGGTTCAGCAATTGATAAAAGAAGTCAGACAATTATCAACGCATCAAAACACTTGGAACCATCCAATTCCAAACAGTAATACACGAGAAAACTCATTTAACAACTCAGTATACTGCAGTCCTATGCTAGACGAATGTTATAACCAAGGCAGCAATACGTGGTATAACCAAGGCAGACGACGGGACTATAACGAATACAATTTTAGAATGAACATGAAACCTCCTTACTATGGAACAAATAGGCAAAATCTTGCAAGCTCGAAAACTCAAAAGAAAAGTGGAACTAGGTATAACAACAACCAGGAGCGACGCTGTTTTAGATGCAATCAACACGGTCACATTTCTACTAATTGCCCAAGAAACAGACGGAGTATAAATAGCAATAAAAGAAATGGCAACAATAGAGGCAACAATGATGTAAACAGAGGCAGATATAATTACAACAGAAATAATTCGGGAAACGAGAATCGGCCCGGCCAAGATTAATTGACCGGAATGCCGAAAAATGTAGAGAAATTACTAATGAGGAAAATGAAAATAAAACACAACACACCGTAAGAACTAACTATGAATAAGATAAAGCTTTTATTATCATAAATTTAGATATTAACAATATACAATTGACAGAGGAGCAGGATAATCAGAAATAGGAAGAGAAGGATAACACCGAATTAATATTTGGTGCAAGATGCACAGATTCAGTAAGAAAATCCCTGAATAATATGTCAATGATGACATGTAATGATATAAATAATAGAATAACTAAGAATGGAAATGTCGCAGAACATCATATGAACCAATCAGAGCACACAAATGAACTGAGACTGGAGAGTGATGTTAGTAGCAACGAAAGTTGTGAGATAAACGATGCGTATATAAGCTTTCCCTGTAGAGAGGCAAAAGAAGAAAAATTAATACTGTTGGTAGGCTCAGGCGCTGATACTACACTAATAAAAGAAGAAGCTTTGACATCGTGCATAAAAGTTAATGAAAATGAGAAGAAAACCTTGTCAGAAGCCTTTGGAAGAAACATGAGTACCAAAGGAACTATAACTTTGAACCACAAATACGTGGACAAACTAAGTTTTAAAATGCACATAGTACCAAAGGGCACAATTTTGCCAGCAGATGGTTTGCTGGGCCGAGATATGATGTGGAATAGGTCGGTTACCGACACAATAAACAAAAACATAAAATTTTTTGAGAACCAGAAAGAAATACTTTCCTTGCCACTTGTTTCAGAAATCCCTCCGTTATATATATCCGAAAATTTTTCTATAAAAGGACGTTCCCAAGGAGTTGTATCAGTAGTAGTAACCAAGGCTACGGGAGAAATAATAGTAAATAAACTAGAAATTTTACCAGGGGTTTTTGTGGGCGAAACCCTAACATCGATCAAAGGGGGAATAGCATTTGTTCCCATCCTAATAACACCAACAACTACACAGCGAACATCAATAAGAAAACAATGTTAAGTTATGAAAACCCTGAGGACTACCAGATATTATCAACAACAGCCATTAATACAATAAGTATCGCGGACAACAAAGAAAGAACCAAATTGCTATTGGAAACAGTACAGCTTTCCGCAGATTTGAACCCGGAAGAGAGATTATCGATAGAGAGCATTTTGAAATCATACGACGACGTGTTTCAATTACCAGGAGACAGTTTAACTCACACAAATGTACTTGAGCATAAAATCCCAACTGATTCTAGTCAACCTCCAATAAATACTAAACAATGTAGAATTGAACAACCGTCGTACCCGTACATCGCACTAATTTATTAACGCAGCAGCAACCAGTTCATTTACTTGGTTGCTTGATAAATTCTTTGCGTTGACAAATTGTGCAATAGCGATATTTCGTAATTGGGTCAAAAGCTTAATAACATTAAATAGTTTAGCAAGTTAGCATAATAATAATAGCTGTTAAGCATAATATTAATGTTGAAGTATATTAAATTTACATTAAGTTTTGTATAAATAGTGCAGTTTTAATTAAAGAGTTTTTGTCTTGTATTTAGCAGTTAAAAGTTAGAGTCATTCCTGCGATTTCCACGGGACCCTCCAGGCTTAAAATTGTAAATTAAAAGAACAAAATACTAGTTGTTATTAAAAAAGCTTTTTTTAAAATAAACCATTAATATATTAAAAGAAAAATTCCGTATTTAAACTATCAACACAACAGCCATAAAATGATCACATCCACTTAAGAACCCCAAACATAGGTGCTGAACGTATCGATTGTACGAGTACCTCCTGAGCTGCTTGATTAAGATCAACTGCTTTCAATACTACACCATACAAATACATGCCATAACTATCCAAACATCCCCGAGAGTATTCAGGTTTTATAGTTGCCAACAAATCTGCCAAATCTTTTACGTGGCCCGAATCATTAAGATTCGACTGGTATGTACTTGAGTCCAATCTACGCTTTTCCAAGCCCATATATGTAACGTAGAGATGCGGAACTCTAGGCACTGGGGATTCGACATTACGCACCAAATACGCCGCCCGGTCGTACATCAAAATAACATTTGGCCAAAAAGTACTTGTCATATGTATACCACTTTGTTTATGCCTTGTAATGTTACCTCGCTGAAATTTTTCACTATTTGCATCGATGTCTATGTATATCGCACATGGTTCCATTTCAGCCTGGCCAGCCATTTGGCATTTTGCATCAGACCGCGTTTTTGGCATTCGACAATGCCGCGACGTACATAATTCGCGTTTAACATAAGTAGTAGTAGAATGTATGAGCCTGAAAAATTAAAATTGTCAAATTTGGGTAATTAAAATCGAAATTTTGTAATTTATGGGCTAAAATTTACAAATTAAGGTAATTGCTGTCAATGGTGTGAAGTGACGAGGGTTATGGACGGTTTGTACATAGAAAAGGGTAGTTTGATGTCGGCCCGTCGATGTGTTTTTGTTTTAATTTTATGGTTTAATATCCGTTCGTCGATGTGCATAGTTAATTATGTAGGCACGCGGGGCTTGTTTGTACGTAGTATGTTTTTTCGTTTGTTAGGCGGTTGCAGCAGGTTAATGATGTTATATTGCGTGTGCATGTGTGCATAGTTTAGTTTTTTGTAATATTCTTTTGTTTGTATGTAGTATGTTTTTTCTTTTGTTAAGCGGTTGCGGAAGGGTACTTGAGAAAAAAATTGTGTGGGAAACTATGAATGTTTTTTGTTGTTGGTTTTATTTAGTTTGATTTTTATTTATTTTTTTCCTATGTTTAAAGAGTTCGAAGACATGAATAAAATATATGGTTTGTGAGATAAGCATGGTTTGATATCCGTTCGTCGATGTACATAGTTAATTATGTAGGTACGAAGGATTTTATGTAGGTTTTTGTTTTAATTTTAATTTTGAATTGAATTGAATGTTTTTTTTGGTTTGTTAAGCGGTTGCAGCAGGTTTATGATTTTAGAGTGTAAGTGCGTGTGTGCATAGAGAAAAATTTTGCTTTGGTCTTTTTGCAATACTCTTTTTTAGCTGGTGGTCATGGAAGATTATTTTAGAAAGAAATTATGTATGCTTGTGGGAAATCTATGAATGTTTTTGTTGTTGTTTTTATTTAGAGAGTTTGAAGAGGTAAACGAAATATGTAATTTATGAGCAATGAACTTATTTGAAGGTTGGAAAAATTGAAGTGTAAGATATTTAGGATTGTCAAAGGGAATTAGATATGCGTGATCATCGGAGCCAACGTTATGCTCATACGTGTGTATTTGTGTATGTTTTTACAATAATTTGAGCGTTGGCAGATGGGTAAGTAGTCGTATATGTATATATGCAATGCCGAGTACAAATGTGGCATTTTCTTGTGTTGTTATCATTTTTTAAATGTGTGCAACGCCTTTCACAATTTGTTTTTTTATATGGAATGCAAATCGGAAATGATAAACGTTACCACTAGGGCACATTGTTGCGATATCACAAAATATCATAGTGTGCACTCAGCATTCCTTTTTTTGTTTGTAATATTCGTTTTTTAGCTGGGGACATGGAAGGGTATTTTAGAAAGTAATTATGTATGCTGGTGAGATATCAATGTTTTGTTTTTGTTGTTGTTTGATTTTAATTTTTTATGTGCAAAGAGTTTGAAGAAATTAATAAAATATATAATTTATGCGTGTTGTATTTATTCATTCTTTTCACTTATTTTGTAAAGAAATTGAAGTTTTTGATATTGAGGATTGTCAAAGATTGGTTGTTATTTTCCCTGCTTGCTGACATTTGTCTCTGTCTATTGACTTTTACATTTTGCATATGACTTAATCGTAATTGGTAGAAATTGAGAAGTTTTCTATTCTAGCAGCACGTACAGCATTGTATCTACAAGTGTCAAATCCTCAATAATTTGGCTTTTAATACGTGAATAATCAAAATGACTTTTGAATAAAAAATTTTAAATAGAATAATATTAAATATATATATATATATATATATATATATATATATATATATATATATATATATATATATATAATAATATTGTATAAACTAAATAAAATGAATTCTTTAGTTTATGAGTGCAATGTGTGTAAAAAGGTATATAAATATAAAAAATGCTTTTTGGATCACATCCAAAATCATGGCGTAGCTAACCAAGTGGTCATAAGTCGAGATTCAAATCAAGAACGACCACTACCACGGAATAATACAGGCTTCACTTATCCTCAACAACTGCAATATCCTCAACAAAAACAATATCCTTATCAACAATATCCTCATCAAGAACAACAACAACAAGAACTACAATGTCTTCAACAACAACAACAACATCAACAACAACAACAACATCAACAGCAGCAAGGTTCACATGATTTTGGAAGTAGCTCAACAAATAGTATCAACATTGATGGCGAGTGTTCGAAATATTATGAAATCAGAAAAGCATTTAAAAACAACATTATTTCTTATGGAATACTAAATAAAAAGGATCAACTTCTCTTTGAAGATTTTGTTGGCGAAAATGAATCGACTTTTATAGAGAGGCTTGAATACCATTTAAGGCAACATACTATATTGAAATTTAATAAAAGTATAGTTACAGAATATCTAAAAATTGTTGGTGAAGAATTAGAAATAATTATAATAGTACACACAGCAAAAATGAGCTTGTTGACTAGAGCAGATGTCGTGAACGAGTTTTTCTGTAAGCAGGTCACAGAAATTCAAAATAAAATGTCTGAGTTCCAGGAAAGTGATTCCGGATGGACTCTTGTTCGCATAGTTCGAGCTGAACTAAATATTAATAAATCTTCTTTAGTAAAAGGAGCTCATTGGATTAGCACCCCGCAGAAGCTTGCTAGTCGTGGTACTTGTATTAACATTGAAAACAGTGATAATTACTGTTTTAAGTGGGCCTTAATTGCGGCAATGAGTACATCGTCTATCAATGTTCCGACTCGATGCTCTTCATATAACATTGAAGATATTAGTGCTGATCTAATTTCGCTACAAAATGGAACTATAATTGATTTTTCAAATTTGACATTTCCGATGTCACTAAAATATATTAAGGAATTTGAGAGGCGGAATGATGTTAGTGTGAATGTGTTTGGATATGACGACGACAGTGATGAAGTAATTGGACCATTTTATATAACCCAAAATGAGAAGACCAAGCATGTTAACTTATTGCTAAACAAAAAACATGTATGGGCATCACTATATTTTTATAAAAGATATTTCAAAGTAGGTTTTATATTGGAAATTATTTAAAATTAAATAATACAATACGCGTGTTTGATGTCTTACATACACCCATCTTGAAAATATTATGGAGAAACATAAAATGGAATGTAGTAAAATAGTTACTACAATGCCAAAGGCAGAAGACTCCATACTGCGGTTCAAGAGCCACCATAGAAAAATTGACGTCCCTTTTGTTGTATACGCCGATTTTGAATGCCTTTTGCAACAGATTGACTTTAATGAAAGTAGTAAAACTAAATTAAATCAAATACATGTACCCTGCGCATTCAGCTATTTCATTAAGTGTAAGCATGACAATAAATTGGATAAGCTGAGAATTTATACGGGTAAAGATGCTTCTGAAAAATTTATTACATTTTTGAATCAAGATTGTCAAAATATATATCACAATTATCTCACAAAAACAATTGAAATGGAGAACTTGACATATGAAGAAAATGTAACATTTTACAATGCGATGACTTGTCACATATGTGGACAATTCTTAAATAATGATCGTGTGAGAGATCATTGTCATATAAGCGGTAAATATCGAGGTGCTGCGCATAACAGATGCAACCTAAGTTATCAAGTACCCAAGTTTATTCCAATTTATTTTCATAACTATTCATCCTATGATTCTCATCTTTTTGTGAAAGAATTAAGTAAGGTTGCGACAAATATAAAAGTCCTTCCGTTAAATAAAGAGTTATATATATCTCTATCTCAATTTATTAATATGAGTGATGGTACAGATCTTGAACTTAGGTTTCTTGATACAATGCGTTTTATGGCCGATAGTTTGGAATCGTTGGCAAATAATCTTACCGTCAACAATTTTCATACTATTAGAGCACAATTTCAAACAAGCCAAGAATTTAACCTCATAAGGAGAAAAGGAATTTTTCCCTATGATTATCTTGATTCATTTGAAAAACTTAATGAAACACAACTTCCACCTAGAAAAGATTTCTTTAATAAACTTAATAACAAAGAATGTTCTATTGAAGACTATGCGCATGCAAATGAAGTCTGGGCAACTTTTAACTGCAAAGCTTTGAAAGATTATATGGAATTGTATTTGAAAACAGATGTGCTTCTCCTAACGGATATTTTTGAAAATTTTAGAAATGTCTTTAAAAAAATTTATAGCTCAGATCCCTGTCAATACTATAATGCCCCGGGGCTATCTTGGTATGCTATGCTTAAGCATACAAACATTGAATTAGAGCTAATAACCGATATCGACATGTACAATTTCTTTAAAAGAGGGATACGAGGTGGAATTGTCCAATATTGTAAAAGATACTCCAAGGCAAATAATAAGTATTTAGACACTTTTGATAAAAATAAACCTTTCAAATTTCTTATGTATTTAGATGCATATAATCTTTACGGTTGGGCCATCTCTGAACATTCAGATGGTTAAAAAGCGAAGAAATAGATATTAATCCACAGTTAATAGATGATAATTCAAATGATGGTTATGTATATGAGGTTGATTTAGAATATCGTTCTTATTTACATAATATGCATAACGATCTTCCTTTCTGCGCCGAAAACAAGGAAATTGGAGCATCAAAATATAAAAAACTAATAACTGATTTTTCGCCAAAACATTCTTATATAATTCATTACAGATTACTTAAACAATGTCTAGAAAATGGTTCGATTTTGAAAAAAATACATAGAGTTCTAACTTTTAAGCAGTCTCCATGGTTGAAAGATTATATAGACCTTAATACTAAATACAGAGCCGAAGCTAGAAATAACTTTAAAAAAAAATTTTCAAATTGCTCAACAACGCAGTATATGGGAAAACCATGGAGAATGTGGACAAAAGGAAAGATGTGAGGATTGTTACCAGTTGGACTACATTAAACCGAAACCGTTTGGGTGCTCAAAATTAGATATCTAAATCAAATTTTCATAGATTAGCAATATTTTCAGAAGATATGGTAACGATTCAAATGAATCGAGTGAAGACATGTTATAATAACCCCATATATTCAGGATTTTGTGTGCTGGAACTATCTAAATGGAAGATGTATAATTTTCATTATAGATACATGCAACCTAAATTCAAGTCAAAATTGAAATTAAATTACATGGACACTGATTCATTCATATACACGATACAAACTGAAGACTTTTACGCAGACATTAAAAATGATATAGAACATGAATTTGACACTTTTGACTATCCAGAAACAAATGATTACGGGATTCCTCTCGTAAACAAAAAAGTTCTGGGTATGATAAAATATGAGAATTGTGGGAAGATTATGGAATAATTCGTGGGACTACGGTCTAAAATGTACTTCTTTACTGTACAAAATTAAAATGAAATTAAAAAATCTAAAGGAGTAAAAAAATGTGTTTCAGATAAGTATAGCCTAAGTTGGTATAGAGATTGTTTATTTAACAGATCAAATGTTTATGATATTATGCTAACTTTTAAGTCTAAGTTGCATAAATTATATACTATGCAAATACATAAAGTAATATTAAGGGCCAGGCCCACGATATCGACAACGTTCGACTTTTCGCACACTTACATTTGAAACAACAACAAAATATTAAAATTTGTTTTTGTTTTAAATGTAAGTGTGCGACAAGTCAAACGTTGTCGATATCGTGGGCCTGGCCCTAAGTTATCAAGATGACAAGAGAAAAGTCAAAAGTGATGGTATAAGCACTTATGCAAGTCATCATATTGAAATTGATGAAACAAATCCTGATTATGAACTTGATATGTTATTATTAGAAATAGAAAAACTTCAAGAAGATGAGTAAAATATGTATACAAAATAAATCTTCTGTAATTTATTTCTCCAATTATAATTATTTAGTTTTAATTAAAAATCTTTGTGTCTATTGTAAATTTTTTTTATTTAAGAAATATTTTCTACTTATTAAGATAACAAAAAAAAAAATATAACATTTCCTATGTTATGTTTCTCTACATAATTTGATTTCCAAAATTGTATATATTATTTGCAAGACTAGTTTTTAAATAAAATACACTAATATGAAGCATTAAAAAAAACAAATATTTTTGTGTACAGTTTTTTTATTTATTATCCATCCTTAAATAAAATTTATGAATTTTCACATCTGTTACAATCTTGTGTTGCATTTTTTCTCGTATCTCATAACAAAGTCGTGTTAATTCAATCTTTACATCCCTTTCGTGTATTCCTTGTATTTCATTGATTTGAAGTTTTGTTTTGTTTAAAGCGGAGCAGGTTGGTATATAATATTCATGATAAAAATGAAGGATTTGTTTTCTTAGAATGTTGTTCCAACACAAAATTGATGTAAAAAATACTCGAATTTGAGTTAGTGATCTCCAAGTGTCGATTTTTATTTTAAAGTTTCCTTGTATGATAACTAAAAAACAAACACCTCTTTTATATTGAAACTTATATTCAACATCTCTCTCACTTTCATTATCAATAATTTTTATAGAATTTAAAAAATCCCGACGATTAAGCATTTCATGAATATACTCCTTATAGCACATGAGATGTAACCACTCTTCTCGATCCAGTCCAATGTATTGTTTATTTTTATAATTCAACCATATCATTGGCTTAAAACCAAAAGCTGTAGAAAGTCCACATGCAATCTTCAATTTCCAATTGAGCAAGTATTCAAACTCAAAAACCAAATCATATATTTGAGGTTTTCATTCTTGATTGTTGTGAAATATATTCTTTAAAGTACGTTTATCCATCCTCAATGAAAATAATATTGAAACTAATAGCTATTTCGGTCTATTAATCTGTATATATACATAAATATGTACATGGAAGTAAATAATAAATCATACACATACAAATACATTTTATATTTATTCATAGTTTTTTTTTGAGATACATTTTTGTAAGTCTCAATAATTTTAAAAATAATTTTTTTTCTTATGTGGAACATTGTACACCGACAAGTGTCCGTCCCTTCCTCGCATCCTTCGCTATACCAGGGGCAGCTGGCGAAATGCCCACTATCTTCGGAGTCCTCCTGCTCTACAACTCCATACTCTTCATTTTCAGTTAGCATAGAGATAAAATAAGATGCTCATAGAGCAATAAGTCTCCAAAGGAATGAAGGAATTCAAACAACGTCTCACGTATTTGGCTCATTTTTAATTTAATTTTATTTCTTTAAAGAATTTTGTTGAATGCTCTTTTTACACTAATATTCTTGAAAGCTTTACGTACCTATTTATAGTAAAATATTCTTGTAAAATCAAAATTTTACAAACAATTTTGAGTTCTTTTGAAATTTTTGGTTTCACTTACACTGTTCAAACATTAATATAACTATCTCTCTGATCTTTGTTTTGAAATTTTATGTTTCAGTTACGTTTTAGAACGTCAATATAACTACCTCTTTCACTACAATTCTATCAGTGACAAAACAAACAAGCATTTACATAAAAAATAATTACAATATGAGAAAAAGAGATAGCACGTTACTTATCTTTGTTTTTTAGATTTTTTTTTGTTTTTGCCTATTTAAAGCTTGGTAGAAATTTTCAATACATCAGTTTACAAAAGCAGATTTAGCAATCTCTCAAAAAGAGAAGAAGAAAAAAAACACATAAAAATAAATATAAAAAAATTAAATTTAATTAATTAATATTCAGATAATGAATCCACCAAATTTGATAACAAAGTTCAACAATTTAAATAAAAAAACATTAATCCATATAAAAGAGTTCCAGGACTCAACTAAATATACAGTTAAAAATGCTAAGCGGGTGACAAGTAAATATGGTACCACAGTTCAAATTGAACTGGAAAATAACATAATGTTTTTACCAAATCGGTACAACACGCTATCGGATGATGATATAATAGAACTAGCATCCGGGATATATTGCATATGTAAGCAAGGAGAAAATTCCCTAAAATTGGATACTGCTGCTGAAATAAGTATATTTGTAACAAATGCTCAATACCCACAGTGGGAATAATATGTAGAAACTATATTTTATAAACTTTTTTATTAATAAAACAGTAAAATTTAAAAAAATGTTCGTGTGTTGTATTTATTTATTCTTTTCACTTATTTTGTAAAGAAATTGAAGACATAAATGTCCACATTTAAATGAATTATAGTCTTGATTTTGATTGTAATTATATTTTATATTTTTGCCTAGATATTTAACTAATTCTAATGTAGGTTGTAAATTTCCAAAACCGTCGAATTATTCTTTATGTTCATTGTTTTTGTAATATGCTACCCAATGGGTTCCAGGTCCTCTTGATAAATCCAAATTAATGATTCCGCATTCTCTTTTTCTCGATTGTTTGGTAGTGTATCTAACATGAAAACTCGTCTAAAGTATGGAATGTTTGTTGAAAAGTTTCTCAGATCAACATCAGATAGGGGTTTATTGGGTAGCATTACGAAAAATTTGGTTGTTGTTTTTCTTGACAAACCAATCAATATCCTTTCTTATATGGTTTAAGGTAAAAACCTTTCCCCATTGCTACTGCTTCCATTGTTTTATTATGTCTAGTTGCTTCATCAAGTTGTTGTTTGGCATTCTTTGCAGCATTTATTGCTTTTGCTGTAGCTGCTCCGCCAGTAGAAAGACTACCAATTGCACTCAGAGCAGTAAGAATAGGTACAAAAGGTAAGAAGCCACCAATCTTTGGAACATTAATTATGCGTGGTATTATAACTTGCGATTTCTTTCCCCTTAACGACTTGTTGATAACCTTACGTGCAATCCTAATGGCAGAGTTAATGTCTGGAGGTTTTTCCTTCTTCAGTAATTTTGTTGCATTTTGAATTGATGTACTGAACAGTTTTTTTTCCATTTTGTTCACTTTTTTTGCAACCTTCTTCAATCCCATACCAAATTTTTTTTGGCTTTCATTGCGTTAGTAACCATATACGCAAACGATTTTTCTGCAAGACTGCTATCTTTTGAAAGAACTCGTTCCCAAGCTTTATTTTCAAGAATTTTATCAGCTTGATGTCTACTATTTAAATCGTTTGTTTTGGAATAAGCAATGTTGTGATTTTTACATGCAGCGTCTAATAAATTTATTCCTTTGTCACCGCGATCTAAACGGATCAGATCTAAAATAAAACATAGCTCTCTCTTACCAAATTCTTTTCGTGCTCTAATAGTTGGACCACCAAATTGTGGAAAGACTAATGTTATGATTAGCTTGCTAGAAAGCCCTAATGAACTCAAGTTTGAAAAAATCTATTTATACTCAAAATCCCTTTATCAACCAAAATATTTATACTTAAAGCGATTAATTTCGCCCATTTAAAGGGATGGGATATTACACATTTACAGATAATGAAAAAGTTATTCCTCCTGACGAAGCGAAAACTAATTCAATCATGATCTTTGATGATGTTGCATGCAAGAAGCAAAATAATATACGAGCATATTTTTGCATGGGACGTCATAAGGATGTTGATTCATTTTATTTATGTCAAACTTATACCAGAACTCCCAAGCACTTAATAAGAGACAATGCAAATGCGATTATAATGTTTAAACAAGATGAGACAAACATGAAGCACGTTTATAGCGACCACGTTGCCAGCGACATGAGTTATGAAAAGTTTCATGAAATTTGTCGAGAGTGTTGGAAGGATAAATATGGATTTTTGATGATAAGCAAAGATAAATACTTGAAAAATGGTCGCTATAGAAAGCAATTTGACTATTTTATAACAATATAAATTACTCTACATAAAAGTAAAACATTAGTACTTAATTTGGCTTTGGACATAGTACATCTACTTATTTCCTAAAAATATTTTATGCCGAATCTGATAGCTGATCTGTTACCTGATCTGATAGCTGATACGTGATCTGATACACCCCACACCTGATCTAAAAGCTGCTTAAATATCTGATCTAATAACTGATCTGTTAGCTGATCTAATATCTGATACCTGATCTGTTGCCTAATAGTTGAAAATAGTTGAAAAAATTTTAAAAGAGCTAATAAAGACAACAAATTTTTGAAAGAAAAAAATTCGTAGTATAAAAGTTGATGAAGCAGATACACATGAGCAATTCAAAGATACATTTAAACCCATAATAGATCCTTTAACAGAATTTGTGAACAGTTCTAAACACAATAAAAGAAGTATTAAAGCAGAAAAAGATGAATTTAAAACGAAAGTTTATAAAAAATCAAATTTTCCATTCAACAAACAATAAGTTAAGTTAGAGACAAGTACTCCAAAGAAGCTTGCTGAAGAAACATTATGCAATAAAAATATCTCGCTTAGTGATCGAAACGTAAATAAGATTGATAAAGTTGATACTGATGATGATGACGATGATGACAACGATAATTTTTACTCTCAATCGGAA